>JAJSME010000007.1:0-600000 GCA_021235465.1 Umbelopsis sp. PMI_123 | reverse complement strand
CCTTTACCGCCGCTGTCGACAAGGCTTTCCGAACCATCGTCAATGATACAACTGTCAACCCCAGCGCGAATGGACCGGAAATATTGGCCCGATATTGTGATAGTATGTTGAAGAGAAGTACTGGAAGGAAGGAAGTGGCGTTATCTGCATCCTCTGGGGCGAGCAGCAGAGGTTCCATTAGAAGGAGGCCTGTCCCGGCAGCGGATGATAGTGATCCAACTGAAACGCTCACACGTATGGTAAGGATTATTATTATATGCTTACATTTTCCTCCCAGCTACCTGTATGATTTATTGAAATATTTTCTATACAGATCACCTTGTTCAAATACATTGATGATAAGGATGTGTTCCAGAAGTTTTACGCACGTCTCCTCGCTAAACGGTTAATTCATGCTACATCTGTTTCGGAAGAGGCTGAAGCAACCATGATTTCGCAGTTGAAGGTAGCTATCATTCAGAATCGAGGAATGTTTTGCATTGTACCTTTATTGAACGTGAACATTATTAGGAAACATGTGGTATTGAATATACCAGTAAACTTCATCGCATGTTTACGGATATGTCTCTTAGTGCCGATCTTAACCTGGCATTTAAGTCTCAGGAAGGTGACATTAAAGGTAATACGTATGTTTTGTTTACATTGTATTATGAACATTATGGATACTGAAACGCAACATAGGCTTTGAAATGCTAGTACTTACGTCTGGAGCATGGCCATTGAATCAATCAACAGCAGGAGAATTTAAAGTTCCTGAGGAGGTAAATGTCAGAGAATTTATCTTGTCCTATATAGAGTGAGATACCAATCATTCTTTTCTTTTAAAGCTTGTCAAATGCGTATCCAAATTCGAGGACTTTTACAAAGAAAAGCACAATGGTCGACGTCTCTCTTGGTTATGGCATTTGTCACGAGGTTTTGTAGATACATCATGGAATGGGATAGTAATGATGTTCTAGTCACTGATCTCACGATATTTTGCAGGTGAAATCAAAGTAACCTATCTAGATAAGCCTTATGAACTCTCTGTTTCACTTCATCAAATGTCACTGGTATTACTTTTTAATACTGTTCAAAGCCTAAGTGTTAAAGACATGGCAGGGCAAACTGGCCTAACCGTTCCAGAGGTTTTACGTTCAGTGAAGGTAGAGATGGAGGAAGTTGGATTAATGGTTCAGCTCTGATTGTGGTACTAACACTTATATCTTAGGCTTTGGTTGATCTTGGAATCTTTAACTCTTCAGAAAAGAAGGTGGACGAAAATACCGAACTTTCCATAAATCCAAGCTTCTCCAGGTTAGACATCAAACCACTTTGGTATATCTTATTATTACTTTAACTTTATCATTTTCCAAAATTTTATAGCAAACGCACAAAGATTAAGGTTAGCACTTCAGTACAAGCGGATACCCCTCAGGAGAACAGTGCTACCCGCAAAGCGGTAGAAGAAGATCGTAGAATCATTCTACAAGCTGCCATCGTGCGAGTGATGAAGTCGCGCCAAATTCTTTCACACCAGCAGCTTGTACAAGAGGTCATTGATCAGACTCGATCTCGCTTTGCCCCTTCGGTGCCAATGATAAAAAAATGTATAGAACAGCTGCTGGAAAAGCAGTATATTGACCGTCAAGACCGTGATCGTTATGTATATGTTGCATAAATGCGGATCTTTTTCATGATATGATTTGTATATATAAAACGTTGATTTACTTTACAACTTCTTGCGCATATCTTTATTTTCTTTCTTTTGGAGGTTTTGTAATAATTTCAAGAAGTATTCATGTCCGTTCCATAGAGAGGCGGACAGCTCAAATTCCCATAGTGGATAGCCATAGCATTTTCCCTCATCATTAATCATCATCATCAAAACCTAGATCAATATCTATTGCTACTTTGCTGACCAGCTGCTCGTAGCCAGACTGCGTACTGGTGGATTGACCAATTGCTACGGCTTCATCACTGATAGTCGGGTTTATGCTACTATTGTCATCTTCATTTGTTGGGTTTGGCGTCGATACTGTTGGTGTGCCTGCGCTGTTTGGAGTTCTATAAAAAATAAGAGATGTAAGCAATGATGGATGCCAAATAATCAATAGGATATGTTAATGAAGCCTTACCCAGAACCAGGAGTATGAACAAGCTTAGGAGTGGTTCTACGTCTAGCGAAAGGATCAGTAGCGATAGCACCAAGCTTTTTCTTGGCAAGCATGGCAATCCTTTCGGCTTCCTTCATCTCCACCTTGTCTTTTTCTCTGTTCTTCTTGTTGAGATCAGCCCATATATTCAGTTTTCCAGCTGCAGAGGTGTTTGTAGCGCGTTCTTCTAAATCAGTAATTTGGTTCTGAATGCGTTCAACCTCAGCATGATTTTCATCGCTTCTTGCTTGTTCCAGTTTTGTGTGCAGCATAGTTTTCTCCATAGCAACATTTGAAATAGTATTGTTCAGCTCCTTCTTTCTAGCAATCATATCGGCAACTTCTTTGTCGGTTAAGATGTATTCTCGAGCAGCCTTGATACCTTCTTTCTTGTTTTCAATATCATCTGCAGTCGGCTTGCGACCTTTTTCGACTTCAAGAGTGGTCAGATATCGAGCATACTCCTGCTGAGTGACTGCTCCATTGGAAATTATATCCATAGGAAAAGGCTTTTGAGCCTTTCCGTGTCTTGCTTTGACAGCTTTGTTGCTCCAGACACCTTCCGCAATCTTATACGTTTTGTGCCAGGGTATTATATCTACAACTTCACAAAGTCGGTACACAGGATTTTTAGTTTGTGGGTCAGGTCCGATGAAGAGTCGTACATAGCAGCCTATCGCTGTATCTTCAAAAAATGGTGTGTGTACCCAGCTTTCGACCATACGTCGTGTAAGTGTAATAGAGTTGATCTCGTCCAGCGTAGGAGTTCTCTTGATATCTTTCTTTTGATCTTCTTCGCTCTCACTTTCACTGACAGAATAAGCATCGTCGCTAGATCGGCTTCTAGACCGTCGCCTTCGTTTTCGATCTGGGCTTACAGAATCACGGCGACTTCTTCGACTGTGAGTCTTTTTCTTTTCTTCACGTCGACGAGCAAGCTCGGTCAGAGCACGAGAAGCACCAGTATCCTTGGTACGTGTTGATCCTTGCAAAACAAAGTGTCAGATATGGCAACCTTAACAAGTCAAATAATAGTTCCATGCTACCTACTTCGTTTGGAGTCATCTTTTCTGCCGTCTTTCAAAAGCTTTCGAACTTCTAAACGTTCTAAATTACGCTGCCTCTCTTCGGAACGCTCGCTGAGAATTTGTTCTCTCTCCACTTCTGGAAGAGCAAGAAGTCTAAAGAAAGATATTATGGTTTAAGATAAAGAGCAATCAAACAATGTCATATTTCAGCAATGCAGGCTGCTTGCCTTCGTTTGTCTTCTTCGTCTTTGTACAAATCTGGTCCATATTCGTCTATTTCTTCGTCAGATTCTTCTTCTTCGTCATCTTCGGAGGCATCTCCGATGTCAACATCGTCTGAATCTTCATCCTCGGATACACTGATATTACGGATAAATAATGAAGAGACTAGTCAGCGACATTTTGTGTGTCCGTGGGTTTCCACGTCAATACATTATGCGATTGCATGTCTGACGCTACGTACTATCGTTTGGTGCCACGACCTTCAGTTGATCTTCGACTTTTGCTACCTCGTGAATTCGATTTGCTGCCGTTCTCATTCTGATCATCCGCTAAAGCCAAAATGTAATCATCTAGATCGTCCATTTTAGTATGAGGTGGGTCAAAAGGAAAGGATCATTGCCTGGAATTCTCCCCTTGACTGAGACTTTTGAGTGGCTTAGACGGGCGGACCTGTCCAAAACGAACTGACGATACACGCCAAAGTCAGTGGAAGCACCTTTGAATGGGGGCACATTAATTATATATTCAAATAAAGTGACAAAGTATAAGCACATTAAGATATATCAATAGAGAAATTGCCAATTGACGGTTATTATAGCTATAACTTTTTGTAGTGTCCGAGGAAAAGTTGGCTGAGTCGAAGAGGCTGCGTCAAGCTCCTCAGTTCCCGTCTATTTCACGGCCCGTCGGCACTACTTTTGCCAGGTTTTACCTTCACTACCTTGACCGTAATATGCTACGTGCTAATTTACGACAGCTAACGCCGGCTCTTAAGAGGGAGTATGGACTATCATCTTATGGCAATGCTGGTACGTCAATCTCGATTGTAACATAGCTTCACCGTAGCTCTAAGGAGAAATCTTAATCAACTGTCATTCTGCCATTAGCATCGCGCCCAGTGTGCGTCCGTGGAATGTCAACAGTCGCTTCTGATACTAAAGATAAGAAAAATGCGTTAGTATTATATGATATAACTTCCACTATCATACTTGTAAAGTTTGCATATTGACTTCAAACGTAACAGTCCCACAGCCATTCTCTTGACTAATATGGGCGGACCGGCCACATTGGACAACGTCCAAAGCTTTCTACATAATCTTTTCTCGGATAGTGATTTGATGAGGCTTCCTGTTCAATCGATAGCAGCAAAAGTCATTGCCAGAAGGCGCACACCTCAAATTCAAGACCAATACAGCCAAATTGGAGGAGGTTCGCCGATATTGCATTGGACGAAAAAGCAAGGCGAAATGATGGAAACCATTTTGGACCGGATATCACCAGAAACTGGTATGTACTGCTCGCATAACAATAACATTGATTGCTTTATTTAAAGTTCTCACACGCATTCAATAGCACCACACAAGCATTATATTGCATTCCGCTACGTTGACCCATTAACGGCAGATACAGTCAAACAGATGAAGGCTGATGGTATCAAACGTGCTGTTGTGTTCACACAGTATCCACAGTACTCTTGCTCAACCACAGGTAGTAGTTTGAATGAGCTTTACCGGTGCCTGAAAGTATCCGACCCTGAAAATGAAATTAAGTGGAGCGTAATCGATCGCTGGAACACACATCCTGGTTTCGTAAAAGCCGTTGCCGGTAAAATTAATGAAAAGCTTGCCGAGTATCCCACTGAAGAGCGCGATAATGTTTTGCTCTTATTCTCTGCCCATTCTCTACCAATGTCTGTAGTTAACCGCGGCGACCCTTATCCTGCTGAAGTTGCAGCCACTGTCGACCGTGTTATGGACTACTTGAAATTCAAGAATCCTCATCGCTTGGTATGGCAGTCTCAGGTTGGTCCATCACCTTGGCTAGGACCACAAACTGGAGAGGCTATAAAAAAGTATGGTGAAATGGGCAAAAAAAATATCGTGGTTGTCCCCATTGCCTTTACCAGTGACCATATTGAAACTCTCTTTGAGCTTGACATCGAGTACGGAAAGGAAGCGCATGAGGTATGTAGTTTATATAGTACAAACAGAGGGTACGCCATTGTTCTCACCAAATGAGATATTGTTTTCATGAATTACAGGCTGGTGTTACTGGTTACAAGCGCTCGGAGTCCCTAAATGATGATCCCATCTTTGCAGAGGCTATGGCAGATATCGTTAAGAACCACTTGGAATCGGGTAAAGTCACTACCCCACTCATGTCTTTGCGTTGCCCTTCCTGCAACAGCGATTATTGCGCTGATCAAAAGGAATTTTTTGCCAATCAAAAGATATAACGAAACTCCGTTGTCGCCAATGGATAGATAATGTATAGCAGTATTGCATGTCACGCAGATATAATGAATATCGCTTTTAGCTAAGGCTATAATGGACAAACACCGCGATACAATAAAAAGACAAAAAGTAATAACAAAAAGTGAAGACACAAGTCTTATTCTGCTTGAAAGAAGGCAAATTTAATAAATCTTTTATACATTGATGACTCTACTAAGCTTTTGGATTCTGTTCAACAAAACATCTCCTTGCTTGATGACAGTTTGGTATTGCGCATTCTTAGCATCTGGTCTGTTTGTCTCGATAATACCGTTGACTTTATCAATCACACAGTTCAGTCTTCCATTTGCAATGAATTTTGACAAATCCCTGTGAAAGGATAACATTAGAATTTATAAAAGCCTCCACTAGTCACTCAATCAAAGGTACTTACTTGTCAGCGAACTCTTCACTAACACCAAATGCATTTGCCATACTCTCGAGGGTCAGAGATCGATAACTCTCCAAGAGCTGTGCATATGCAATTATTCGCATTTCACGAACATAATAGCGGATATGTGGATAAAGGTAACGTGAAGTTCGCAAATATAAGGTTTCAATATGTGCTGTTTGCGTACAATAAGATATTAGTTACGGCGGCCAACCATGCAATGAGTAAGAAACTTTAAACTCACCCAACGACTGGAAGAACTGTGCGTAGTTGCAATTATACAAGCTCGTCATGAAATCCTCCAAGTGTGGTATTTCGGAAATGACCTCGAGAATTTCGGGAGCGTCCAGCACCTAAAATCATTCTCTTAATTAGACGTCTTGTTTCGTAATCGTCTGCGTATCGGGAGGTAAATACAAACCCGCTTCTTGATTTCAACCCGTTGAATACTGATTAAACTGGTCAACACAGCATATTTGACAAAATCATTGTAGTCCATCAACTCAGTGCTGGTAAATGTGTTTAAAGTGTCTAAGAAGAGTCCAGCGGCTCCTTTGAAATCGCGGATTGACATCAGATATGCACCTTCATATGCCTTCAGTCGGTTACGTCTATCCCAGTCGCCGCCTTCTTCAATCAAAGTTCGTGCGCGGTCGATATTGGTGCGTACGATGTTGTTATCGAAGAAGAAGAACCCAACTCGCATCAAAGCAAATTGAATGTCGATGCGAGTTCCAGTAGTGATGGCTCGATTCTGGACTACTTTGTAATGCTCTAGTGCTTTTTCCTAATATCAACGTTGGTTGAGTATACATTATGCTATTCAATGTTAAATATAAGCATTCTTGCCAACCTTGTCACCAATTTCTGCAAAATGTTCAGCTTTAGCAAGCAAACCATCATTGACCTCTGTCTCTCCCAAATTCTGCTCAGCGTCAGCGATCTTCTCCTCAAGCTTTTGTAAAGCTTCAGCATTATCTTGCTCCATGCTCTTGAGCAGTTCCTGATCAACCGGAACCTTCAGCTCTTCCGCAATGATTGGGTAGAAAGGCGCCATTTCTGAAAGAGTATCGTGCATGTCAGCAGTGTAATCATCTCCAAGATCACTTTCTACATTCTCGACCTACTCTTTTCTTTTATAAGACTGAAGAGCTTGTTCTTTGCCTCTTCTCGCAGTTCCTCCAGTCCATTGCTTGCAATGAATCGATAGTGCTGCAAGTTGAAAGTCAATACACATTGAAGAAAAAAGAGGAAGAAGCATTTTCATTGTGAATACGTACAGCGATCTTGAGATCGGGTATTTTAGCCAGATGGTTTTCGTCTGCAGACATGCTGAAAGCTGCGTGTGCGTATTCGAAGTGAAGCTTGGGGCAGGTTCCTTGAACTGAACTAGACACGCGTAGATGTCGACGTCACATACGCGAGCTATATCACGTGATTATTCATATCTGACATCACCTATTGCCTCGTAAGCTGCCACTACGCGTAGGAAGCATACTTTGTATCGAGACCAGACTTGTCCTCACCATGGCAACCACTGCATCTAACAAAATTCTAACACCCAAACTCAAAGAGGCAGCAGAATTTCAGAAGGCTGGAGACACTGAACAAGCGATCAAAACTTATAACGACATCTTGTCAGTTGACTCCAGGAACGAAAATGTCCTGCGTGAACAGGAGAGCGCTCTAGTGAGCCTAGGAGAACTGTTTAGAGATCTCAAGTATGATTCAGTTACTACAGGATCACTTTTTCAAAGTATTTATGAGCTTATGTGTACAATTTTCATAGACGTCCTCAAGAACTTGCAGCTCTTATCCGATCTTCACGACAATTCATGTCCTCTATCGCAAAGGCAAAAACTGCTAAACTTAGTGAGTTTCAGGATAACATCAATGTTGAAATTATTGACAACAATTCTCATATCGAGTACTTTTTCTTTTTAGTCAGAACAATGATCGACTTTTTCAGCACAATTCCAGACTGCTTACCACTTCAAATCGAAGTCTGCAGAGAGAACATAGAGTGGGCCATCAACGAAAAGCGTATTTTCCTCAAACAGTCGCTAGAGACTCGTCTTGTTGCTCTCTACTTGGATAACAAAATGTACCATCAAGCACTGGATTTAATTGCAAAGCTTTTGAAGGAACTTAAACGCCTTGATGATAAGATGATGTTGGTGGAGGTTCAATTGTTGGAAAGTCGAGCATGCCATGCTCTTCGAAATATACCAAAGTCAAGGGTAAGAAAAATCAAGGGATAGTGAATGTCTTGTTTACTTTTGTGCTTATATCTGGGCTCTCGAAAATAGGCAGCACTTACATCAGCACGTACATCAGCAAACGCTATTTACTGCCCACCACTGTTACAAGCTGCGCTTGATATGCAATCTGGTGTCCTTCACTCTGAAGAAAAAGATTACAAGACCGCATATTCATACTTTTTTGAGACATTTGAGGGTTATTCCAGTCAAGATGACCCCAAGGCTGTACTTGCGTTAAAATACATGCTTCTTTGCAAGATTATGCTAAACTTGGTATGTTACACTCTGTATTATTTAGACCTTTCCGAGCGTTGACTAATACTAACAATTGGAAACAGACTGAAGATGTACATGCGATCATCACTGGCAAGGTAGCGTTGAAGTATGCCGGCTCAGAGGTTGAGGCAATGAAGGCGGTTGCCAATGCTCATCAAAATCGAAGTTTGCAAGAGTTTGAGACCGCTCTTGCAACTTATCCTAATGGTAAAGCTATTTTTTTTTTAATTAACCAGTGGTATATCAGTTCACACTATATTTCATGTCACTATGATACTGACACCTAACCTGTACATAGAGCTCAATAATGATCCCATCATCCGAAGCCAGCTCGCATCTTTATACGACACACTCCTTGAGCAGAACCTGGTTAGAATTATAGAACCTTTCTCCAGAGTTGAGATATCACATGTTGCCTCCATGGTCAAGCTTCCCACACAACAAGTTGAGACAAAGTGAGTCGGTCAAACCAGGACTTAGAAGCTAGTGTAAATAGGCACTAACATCAATTTTCAGGCTTTCACAGATGATATTGGACAAGGCATTCCATGGTATACTTGATCAAGGAGCTGGTTGCCTCATAGTCTTTGATGAACCTGAAGAAGATGTAAGTGGTGTTTTTCATGTACCTGGTTTTTGCAGTCTTGAACCTAGTCATTAATGCGTTGGTGTACAGAAAACCTATGAAGGAGCTATCGATACGCTGAAGCAAATGGACAAGGTTGTGTCAAGCTTGTATCAGAAGGTATGTAATTTGTATTATGAGTGCAAGTTGTGTATATGTTATTTACAGTTACTCTATTATCTAGGCTGCCAAGCTGTCATAGACGATGGGTAGCAATTGTGTCAAATATATAAACTGAATAAAAAAAAAGGAACACTGTTTGAATAATTAGGGTGTGGATGAATGTCCAGGTTACGCCATCATAGCCATCTCGATCTCGCAAAGCTCGTCTAAATCATGTAGATCCTTTGTTCTTAAGTTGGGTTGGTTGAGCCATGTGGACAGCAAAACCAATCCTTCGTCATTGTTCTTACAACTTCTTAGTCCCTCACTTGACACTAATGATATTTTGGTTTGGTATTCGGATTGATACATGATCAACATGTTGTTTGCACGTTCAACTGCCATGCAACAAGTTTAGCAATTGGTGCGTTGTTGCTGATTGATGCCGTCAGACAACCCCTACTTACCAAAGTTTACCAGCGGGCAAGTTGAATACAAGGCTGAAGTATCCGCAAACTGCTTTCCTTGTAATTCTACTAATCGGTTGTATGTATCCATTAACTGATTGACCAGGTTTTCCATTTTGATTAACTGTGCGTGCTTCAGAGAAAACGATGTTATCCACCACTGACAATATATAAACACTTCTCGATCAGGTAGACAATACCATCTTGCTCGTTATTTTGGATAGGGATTCGTTAACTTCGGTGATCGTAGCTTCCATTTTGCGTTCATAACTCACTCTAATGTCTTTTATAGCATGAGTAAATGCAGGGTGCCAGTATGAAATATCCTCTGCATATCTAGACAATGTTAGCTATGTTCAGGGAATGTTGGCAAGCTGATTCTTGGAGAACAGAGCAATTTAAAATCAACTTACTGTTGCTGAATCTTGGCATTAACCACTGCATTAGCTAATGTAAAGCCATCTGAGTTGAGTTCGTCCCATATATTGCGAGCACGGCCAATGTCAAAAAAAATTGTCTGTACGCGTCGTCGAATTGTCCCGAGTTGCGACATGTTTGCAAAAGCTGGAAACTGGTATTTGCGCCCGCGCCTTTAATTTCACGTCCTACGTGACCGTAATTCTATCAGACCTTTCCCACCTGGATCCTACTTTCATGCTTCACATGAATCCTAAAGAAGGTCAGTATGTTATGTATCAGTCTACTAAACTAATATGCATTCGACAACCCGTACTGATCGTCCTTACTTAATTGTTTAGCAGACCAGGTACTACATTACGATTCTCTATACAGCAATGATTAGGTCACCGCTACAATTTAGAAACTGACAGCTTGTTTTAAGGAACACTTGAAAAAAGCAATAGAGGACCTTACTAAAGGTGGGTTAGGAAGACTTCTAATTATCAAAAAATACGTTGACAGGGATGATCTTTTAAACATCAAATTGTAGAGCTACCAGGGAAGGATGACTCAACCGTAGCCAAAATCCTTCTTCAGCGAGCAGAGATGTACGCCAAACTAGGTCAACGAGATGAAGCTACAGTTGATATTAGAACTGCTGTTCAAAGGAGTAGAGGAAACAGAGATATTGTTAAAAATGCTGAATCACTAATTCAGAAAATATATGACGATATTAAAGAAAATCAAACCATGCCAACGTCCAAGCAAGACGTTCCAAAAGATACCCCTAAGCTTCGGAGATACAAGGAGATCATCAAATCTGTATCCAATACTGACAATGCGATTAGCAACATTAAAACGCTAATAGTGTCTAAAGACTTTGTTGACATACTGCAGTCCTGCGGCGATCCGGATGAAGCAACCAACGTCAAAACGGCAGCAATTATCATTGTCACAAGTATCCTTAACAGCGAATCAATGTCAGAAAAGCAGGAAAATGGAACTCCTCTTCTTGTACAAGTGACAAATATAGCGAGTTCATGCTTCAAACAATGCTTTGATTCTGGAAGAGCAGCTGATAAGGTCAACGCATTCTCTACTTTGACCGTCTTGTTTCAGGCAAACTTATCTGTCGGCGTTGAGATCTTCAATCAACAAGGTTTATTGGAGGACATCATGGATACCATTGAATTTGAGAAGATTGAAGTACAAGTCGCCTTCGCAAATACCCTGGCACAGGCATGTTCTGATTCAAACTGTCGCAAACATATATCCAAGCATTGCAGCAACTGGCTTGCAACAACAGCATCCTCCAGGTCACAAAAGAATTCCAAACTACAGATTTCCGCTAGTGTTGCATTGACCAAGCTTAGTAATGCGAATGACAAAGGGACAGACAGCATTGGTCTTGATAGCAGTGCAACCAACAGCGAAGTGGATCAACTTGCCAATGCAATGAAGGAACACAGTATTAGTAGAGAGCAGCTTTCGGAAATGTTTAAAGATGTCATCAAAGATGAAAAGACCGACAGCTCACAACTACTAGTCGCAGTCGAAGGTCTGGCTTACAACAGCATGCAAGCGACTGTCAAGGATTCTCTTGTTAACGATGTAGAATTTCTAAAACGCCTATTCAAGCTTGCTCAAACAAAGGATGGTCTCAGCGCCATGTTGTTCGGAATTGGAACGATATTGGCTAACATGACAGGGTACTTGCCAGTACTAAGCGAGCAGCAGAAGCAAATGAAAAAACTCAGAGATCTCGCTAATGCCAAGGGAGCTGCAAAAGGAGGAAAGAAGCCTAGTGAAGAGCATGAAGATCCACGAGATCAAGATGCAGCCGTTGAAGAACGCATAGAACAGGTGGTTAAGCATAGTGTGGTTCCAGCTCTCATAGAGTTAAGCAAAAGTCATAGCAGCAATGTACAAGCTGTTACCGTTCAGACTTTCCTAAATATCGTGACCCCGCATAAGCTACGTGGTACTATTGTTCAGCAAGGGGGAGCAAAGTGTCTTTTGCGACTGGTAGGTGCTCACCAAACGGAAAAGCAGGATTATATCAAAGTAGCTTCTCAAGCACTCGCCAAGATTGCCATTACCATGGATCCCAGAATCGCTTTCCCTGGTGAAGCTGCCCATAGTCTTGTCAAACCCCTACTACAACTCTGTCAAGATGAGAAACCACTACGTAACTTTGAAGGACTGATGGCTCTAACGAACTTGGCATCTGTGGACGAGAACATAAGGGCTAGGATTTACGTTGAGCAAGGACTCCCGGTCATCGAAGGTCTACAATTTTCCGATAATGTCATGATCCGTCGGGCGGCTACTGAGCTTTTGTGCAATATGATGTTTGCTGGACCAGTTTTTGAAGCATACAGCGATCCTAACCAGCCTGGTGCTCAAGCAAAGATCAAGCTCTTGCTTGCTTTATCGGATGTTGAAGACTTTGAAACCAGACGAGCAGCTTCTGGAGCACTTGCAATACTGGCTAATAGTTCTGGATCATGTTCCATGATAGTCAAGGAGAATGGATATCAAAGAATATCACAGCTGTTGGAAAAAGACGAGAAAGTCGAAGTCCAGCATCGAGGTGTGGAAATCGTACGATGTCTTTTAGAACACGAAACCAAAGAAGCAGCAACCGTGATGGCACAACTGGGTGTACATTTAAAACTAGTTGATATTGTAAAACTTTGCACAGTGCAGCCTGTTCGAGCTGCTGCTATGGAAGTTTTGAAGCTGTTTAGCCAAAACGGAATAACCAACTTCAATGGATAGATAGATGAACCAAAAATCAATGAAATTTATAATAAGTTGCAAATGGAATACAAGTACATTATGATGAACGTATGTAGAAATGAAGGTGTGGGGGTTGTTTTGCTTCTATTTGAATGGGGCTTTGAGAGGGTCAATAACACGACCAAGTTTAGTCATGACTCTAGGTTTGGTCATTTTCTGGAAAGTATCGGTAGTATTCCATTCTTTACCCAGAGGAGCGCGTAATGACCGCTCATATTGCTCCCTGTTCTGGAAGGGGAAAGGTATAGAAGTGACTTGGTATTTAGTAGCCTATGCAAAATGGTTAGTTAGTTGGTTGGTTATAATTGCAAGGCAGGGCAGGGCAGTAGATTGGATCGTAAAAGCATACCTTTTTGATACGTCTTTCGCTAATGATGACGTTGCCCAGCTTTGCGTCCTTTCTCTTGTTGGCTACAACACCCTCACCAGGAAGCGCCTTCTTAATGACTTTGTTCTTTCTATCCTTAAGCCCCTTGCCTCCCCAAGCTCCCCAGCCTGGCAATGTAAGATCTTGGTCCTTTGGGGCGTCTTCTTCCATTACCTCAAGTTTCTCTTGTTCAAATTCTTCAACAACATTATCGTTGGCGAAAGCCTGCTCAACTAATTCACGTTGCGTGAATGCCAATGGATTCTTTGTATGCACCATACCACCGTTTTCACCAGCATCAGAGTCATCAGAGTCGTCGTCGGAATCAAACGCAGTGTCTCCATGTTGCTTATCGGTTTTCGCTGATGCAGTAGCCGCTGTTGACTTGCTAGACTGATTGGCTTTGCTCACTTGCTTCGTTTTATCCTTGGCTTGCGCAATTGTAAGTACATTGTCAAGATCGATTTCAACGTCCTCTTCTGCAGCCTCTAGCTTAGAACTCTGGTTCTTCTTTAACTTGGAAACAAGCTGCTCTGCCTTGTTTTCAGTCTTTCCTTGTGCCTTATTAGCTTTGCGACTCTGCTTGGCTAATTTGCTGGTATCTGCTTGTAGCCAGGGGTTACTAGCGGTAGTATTGTCTAGATCTGCTAATGGGCTCTTGCTTGGAAGCTTGACGTCTACAGGGCCAGACATTTTAGTAGAGTGGGCAGCTGAACTTGAAACTTTTTGAATCTCGCCACCCTCGTTCAAATTCACCATGACATTTGAAGGATCAGCAACTTCGTTCTGGTCTTGTTGTTTACCGCTCTAAGAAAATATAACATATTACATTAGAGTCGATACATTATGCTTACAATTTCACATAATCCCAGCATACTACTTACCTTGCCTACACCAAACATCATACGACCAGGATTATTAGCAACTTGAACATAAGTTTCTTGCTTTCGTTGAACTTCATCTCCAGAATCGTCTCCATCGAGGTACAGCCCATCATGCGTCGATTGTAACAGCTGCTCCGTTTCTTTCTTCTGTCGTTCAGCAGCATTTTTCATAAACTTCATTGCAAAGATTCCCTTTCCGGCAGGTTCTTCTTCATCCAGCTCTTCTCTAATCTGTGCCAGTTGTTCTTCAGGTGCGATTGGACCATCTTCATCGTTGTCAGAGTCATCAAAATCTTCGTCTGAATCCATTCCTTGAACTTTACGTCGAAGTTGCTCTCCACGACGAATTTGTTCGTTAATGGCCTCACGAGTGCCTTCATCAAGGTTCCCTCTCTTGAGTTGTTGCTGAGCCCATTTGCCAGTATTCTTGTGACGAAGTGACATGCGCTCCAAAGCTCTATTTGTTTCCGCTTCAAGTTGTTCTTCTTTTGCAGCTTCCGGGTCATCCTCTGCCATTTGAGCTTTGATTTTTGCCAATTCCTTGAGTTTTTCTTTACGAGCAACCTTTCTATAAGCCTTACTCTTGATTTTCTTAATTCTTTTAGCTTTCATTTCATGTCGGAACATCAATTCTCGCATCATTCGAAGTTCATTGCGGCGAGCTTGGACTTCTTCAACGGATAGTTTGTTTAGCTCCAACGCCTCGAACTCTTCCTCTTCTTTATCCTTCATTCCAGCAGCAGCAAGTGCCTGTTCAATTTGTTTTTCCATTGAGGTCTCCGGCTGAAAAGTTGAGGTCAAGGAAGCATTGCTATTTGGCGCAGGGGCTTTATCCACCATAGGAAAAGAGAGATGATCAGCCTGTAAGAGGTGTGTGGGACATTTAATCACTTGCGCTAAATCTTATAGGTTCAATAACATGTAGTCAATATAATTACCTCACGGTTCTGCTTGACAATAGGCTGCCACTTGGTGACCTCATCCTTGGCTTCCTTATATGCAGCTTGGCGATTAAGTCTATCTTGAATACGTTTGGGCAGCGGTGCCGCCAATGTATCCTTAATCTTGCTTTTTCCTGAGCCTTCCAAAGCTTCGAGATTCTTTTTGAGTACACCGAACCCAGAATCGTCATTCAAGGTTTCCATCATATCAGCGAGATCCAGCTTCTTCTTTGCCCCACTAACACTGGCTGAATGTGCCGGCATGCTAAATTCCGATTCGTCGTATGCTTCTGTTCTCTCTGCCATTTTCTTTGATCGTTTGGATTTTCCGTCTTCGTCAGCGTGTTTGCGCTTCTTAGTTGGCAGAGATGACACAAAAGAGAGCATGTCACCTGCTTCTTCGTCGTTATCGGATTGATCATCGCTGTCTTCGTCTGAGAAGCCTTCCATATCTCCAGCTTCCTCTTCACTATCTGATCCTGGAAGCAAAGTTTGGAACGCAGACTTCTTGGGTGCACTCTCGGCGCTGCCGCCCCCGAGCATCTCGGAGAGATCCATGTAGTCTTCTCCTTCTTCATCTTCTTCTTCTTCTTCTTCTTCTTCTTCGTCGTCGTTCTCGGAAGCATATTCTTCATCCAGCTCATCCTCGTCATCTTCAGCTAAAAGTTTGGACTTGCTACCTCGATTTTTTGAGGAACTCGATTTCTAGAAACATAGCCAAATCGTTAAATTATATACCAAAAATAGAATTGTAGTAACAGAAGGTCGTGTACCTTGTCATTAGAGCCAGCGAATTTGAAATTCTCGAAACGTTCTTCATCAGATTCATCGAAAGCGTCGTCACTATCAATTTCTTCGTCATCCTCTTCGTCAATATTGTCAACATTGTACTCATAATTGTCGACTTCATCGAGAGTGTGTCCACGACGAGTTAGATCTTGCTCATCGTCTTCAGCTTCAAATACATTTTCAAGGGTTGGTTTAGGAGCTTTAGGTTCCTTTCCCTTTTTACTAGATTGCTTGCTCTTTCCTCTCTTCGGGGCTGCCATTTGAGCAAGACTAGTGTCGTATGGTTCCTTGCTGGCGTTCTACTCTACTTGATACAAGGTTTTTTTTTTTCAGTTCAAAAAATGTGACAGCGAAAGACGTGACTGGCATTCATTGTTCCCTAACCCCAGCCAATGCATTCAGCGGAAAACTGCCCTTGAATGTTGCCGAGATTTTCACGCTTGGTATCAGAAACTCAGTAATTATTCAGACCCTGACTGTACCTTTTTTCCCCTATGGTCACCTTTCACGAGCACTTCCTCATCATATAATGATGTGATCCTAATGGAAAAAAAGTATGCAAGATGTTAACAACCACACTTCATTATGTGTCGATCATCTGTTGGAAATCTTCTCCAACAATGGCTCCTATTCTGCCGTACCCCGGCTTGATGCTTCCAGTCGGTATGGCTGTTGCCCATGCGCTGGCTTCTGTTATTTGTTTTCAGTATCAGCATCCGGATTTATACCAAGTGATATGAAATGAAAGCTTTTTCCATCTTATTCATTCATCATATCTCTATTTCTCTATGTGTTGATATTTCCATTTTGAAAATACGTATTTGCTGTGGTAAACTGATTTTGTAATTTATTTTTGAAATAACGAATGATACTTTGAAATATAATTTTAAAATATCACTGCGTTCACAGATAGATATTTCTTATACATTTAATATCATCGTACCGATTTATACATTTAAGTTAAAACAAAATTACAAAGATATAATATCTAAACATTCAGCCCTATGACTTGATGAGTCGCAGTTTGAAATAAATCCACAAAGTATTAGTATACTGTGATTTGCAAAATAGTTAGCGGTTCTGCTATGTTACATTTGCGTCCAGGGGATGCTTAGCTTTACCTAGTTAACGTAATGTTTTTGCGGTGGTTCAGGACCGCTAATCTCCAAGAATTGGATGTAGATATTCTGGCCGAGAGAGATTGCATAATTGACTCTGAGCAATTCTGGCAATGTTCTGAGCTGCCATGACGTCCCGATGAAAATAGCACTGACACTTTGGACAGTAAAGTCGCCGCAAAGTGACCTGACCGACAAAATCCTCACATCTGGGGCATTTCTTCGAGGTGTAGAACTTGTCGACACCGACTACCAAATATCCCAAACTTCGTAGCTAATAAGAAAGCATTTAGATGCTGGTTATGCACTGCAAATATATCTTTTCAGTTACCTTGTTGATAAAATGACGTCCAAATGAGGTGTGCAATGATGAAAGCTTGGTATGAGTGTTGAAATCCCCAAGACCCACAGCAAAGAGGACTTGTTCATCGCTATCTCTTTTTTTGCCGATGTGACCACCAATCATCTTTAGCAATGCATTTGTGGCCACGTCAAACTCGCCTCGGCGAGACCTCTTTCCATCGGCTATCAATTGCTTGAACTTTCTAGTCCGATAAAAGTTGCGAAGTTCACCATATTTGGAAATCCAAGTCTGCACAAGAGTTTCAGCAGCAGAAAATGAATGGTTTTTGATGGAGCCAATGGCGTTTTCTGCCATACAGACAGCACTTGGCTTTTCTTTCTCCATGATTGTGCGAAGTTTCAGGGTTGGCTGGTACAAGGCTTTTCGCTTTATGGTTAGATTTCGAAGCGTGGCTGCTGTATTGGTAGGTAGGTTGATGGCGCAAGCTGCGGCCGTGACAACTTCACCGAGATCAATTCCAACGACAGTGACTTTGCGGGGATCCTGATATATTTCTGTAATGGCTTTGGTATTGCAGAAGACATCCTCGACAGATGGCAAAAGTGAGTCGATTCCCGATTGCTGTTTCTTTTTGGATTTTTCTCCTTGCTTGCTTGTGTCAAAGGCCACTAGCTGAAGCTCATGCCCATTAGTTTTGATCGTGCCGCTTAGCAGATATCGCTTATGCGAAGAAACATCCAGTACATCGGTGGTCGCCTGATATCCATGGTTATGTTTTTTCTTGGTTTCATCCAGTTCATCCTTGGTCAGCCGGAATACGACCGTGGATGTCAAGACACCTTTCTTAAGTAGAACAGCATTCCTGAGGTCCTTCTTGTTTGCATTCATCGACTGCAATCCAAAAGCGCCGCACAGGATGTTATTCATATCACCGATCTCATAGAGGGCTTCCAGTAGACCTTCCTCGGTGATGTCAATGAAACTGTCCTTGGAACCCGACAATGGGGTCAGTGCAAAACGAGCTGACTCAGGTAGTAATTTGTTGGTGAAATAAAATCTGGATATATCATCCATCGTTTCAGAGTTACAGAATGGTAATTTGATATCTGTTCCATACTCTAGGACCTTAAATTACAGAAGCAGTCAGTTGCTGCCATTTAAGGCGATACAGAAAGTGAACATCAAATTACTTTTCCTCCAACTGTGGCAAGCGTCCTTTGAAATGCGAAGCTAGTTTCGTATCAACAACTTGACTGAGCATTGCTAGTGTTCTGCCGAGTGTGAGTTTTCCAAATACGGTGTCAAGGTTCTGATACTCGAGTTTTTCGGCTTCGTAGCATCGCATCAACAATTGAAAAGCAATTTTCGCCATTTGTTTTGCGGTATCAGAATCCACCTTGGCAACTTGTAACAGATTGCAGATGATTTGGTCAAAGTCCATTGATTCCTTGTTTCCACTCAGAATACAGCGGAGGAGATTCTGGAAATAGACCTTTCCGCCATCTTTACCGTAGACTAAGGAAGTAAGAAGTATCGTACGAGCCTTGTTGCACAGATAATCCAAGTAAGGGTAGCATTCCATCACGTAAGCTATTAACAAACTTGTTGCATTTGTGCTAATTTCTTGGATTCGTTCATTATTCCCGCGATTGACTGTATTGTATTTAGTACCTTCTCTTGTATTTTGCTGTTGGGTATCGCTCGGCGAATATTGGTGGCGACATTCCCGACATTTAGTGTGACAGTGGGATGTTTCCTTTTCAAATCAAATGCAAGCTTGCGCGATTCATTCATCTTTCGCTTTTTCACTGGTTCCTCCACCATATCTTCTTCTGACAAACCTGGCGCATTGTCCAGCTTGCGCTTTGAACGGCCGGATGGCTCAGCCTTCGCCTTCTTCTTCTTCTTCTTCTTCTCCTTCTTGCGCTTCTTATTTCCCAGAGTATCGGGCTTGGCCTTGTACATTTTATAAGCAGATGGTATTTGCGATGCTTTCTTAAACTCCGAGAACTCTTTGAACGTATATCGTAACCCATCCTCATTAGGATGGGTTGCGATTCCATCAGCGTTTATCTTCTTTCGTTCTAGTGACCGACATTTGTTGAATTGCCATTTACGCTGACAGCGTATGTCAGAGGTGCAACTATCATAAACCTTGGTTAATATAATTCAGGTGATTACCTGATGTTATATCTGTTTTCTTACCCTTTGGCATCCTTTGCGGACTTTTGCTGTTGTTGTTGCAACTGCTTTATTTGAGCAACTTTGATTTCATGGTATTTTGATGGAACAATAGTCGCTTTTCAGAGGTTTCGACAACGGCATCTACAAGTTCTTGCTTTTTAGTGCCGAAAATCTTGTAGGCCTTGGAAAAGGCAATCTTTTCCTCATTCTTTGCCTTCACACGATCAAGCTCAAGATAGCAAGTCAGAATATCTTTGACAGTGTCTTGCTTAATATTTTTGACTAGGGTACAGTTGGTTGCTATTCCAAGCCCTGTGATGTTTGGGTCATAATCGTTGCCACTGACAACGCCAACACAGGTCCATTGTGGCGATGTCATGTTCAAAAGCTCCAGTATATCTGATTTCTTATAAAACAAATACCCTTGCTTAGCCGGTCTTAAGATGTGGTGAATATTTTCGTAAAAGAGCAGATCCGAATCACCGCTGACAACAACTGCGTTTGCTGTTAAGTCAAGGTTACCGATATGAACATCAGCCTCACCATCACATTGAACAATGGACCAGCCATCTTCTTTAGGAGTTTCGAATATTTCTTGCATCATGTTGGGTGTGAGTTCGAAGGCACGACGAGCTGAACGGAAAATTGCGTCTATATGACTTCCAGATATTCGTCTTCCTTGAGCCGCTTTTCCCTCGGCTATTCGCAATAATCTCTCTGTTGTTTTCTGATCCTTTTCTTTTCTCTGTTGACGTTTTTCGGACGTACATTTCTTCTCTTTGGTTCTTCTTCCATCAATATACAACGACGAAATGTTTTTCGGTAAGGTGGCATTAAGATGATTTATTAAAAGTTTGGCTGCCATGGAGATATCATGTCGGAAGAAGTTGGTAAGGATCGTTGGGTAAAATGAGCCTAAGAGGTCCACATGAATTGTGATGGGATCTTTAAACAGAGAGCTTAAAGAATCAATGTTTTCGACAAATGGCGAGGTCAGTCCTCTTTTCTTTAGGAATAAATGTGTTCCTTTTACACCCATATGAAAAGCTTAAGTGATGAGGGGAGAAATATAAAGGGCGTAAAGTATACAAATGGGCGAAGGTGAAGAAAGAAGAGAGATTCGAACAGCTACTGATCAGCGTGATTGATCGGTATCAATGCTCAAAACGGTGTCTGACAACATTTTGTTGTCGGCATCCTTTTTGTCTTTGTGACTAGCGATTCAATGACTTTAGAGAAATTTGTGTACGATTATGGTCTCAAGATGTAGCATCCAGGATATCAAAGCATAATAGTCAACGTTAGATTCAATTAATCCACAGTTGTTGTTGGATACGTAGGCGAGAAAATGCTCGTTCTTGTTCCAACGCGACCACTTACCACCGTCGCCTTTTCATCATTTGCCTTTCTCTTTTTGGATGTTGATACAGGTTTCCTCAAAGATATATCTATAACCCCCGCTTGTGATATTGCGCCCAAAATGGTGATTGTTATACCTTTGGCCGTCGGCACGATGCTCTTGGCTGGTGTCCCTTTTCGAGAATGGCCATAATTCCGTTGAGTATGGAGATTGAATCCTGCCACATCGATATATACGCAGTTCCTACCATAATCCATTTCTGGAATCGCTTCCCATTCTTCAATTCTTTCCTTTCGCTGTTTGAGGACACGGTCACTACTTCTTGCAGCTGGTAATTTTGTAGTTTTGAGTGTCAATTTGCACTTTTCAACCAAGTGCCTATGTAACGCGGATATTGATATTGATAACCCGCGGAACGCTTCGCATAGGTTTCTTCTGATGTCCGATAACACGGCTGTTGGTTGCTCATCAACATAGTCTACTAGGAACTGGGAATGCGCCTCTGTTAGCTTGGCTTGACGTCATGTTCCCAGCTTTCTGCCACTTAACGGTAAACGTCGCTCCTCGTCATTATTGTACCTTTGATGTGATGTTGCGCTGTCCTGATGTTAATCCCTGTCAAAAGCGCGGCCTCTTTCGCAGTCTTACCCTGCTCAATCACGTAGTCAAACAATTGTTCGATTTGATCCGCAGTGTACGTCTGTAAAGTCCTCTTGCTTCCCGTTGAGGCAACTTCTCATTGGAGGTCTTACTGGTTACAGTGAGTGTAACACTTCCGTTGGTGGCATATGTCGCGATACGACAATATCAATATCCATGAGAGTTCTCAACGGTACAAGGCAAGTGTAAATGACTGCTCCCTCCTCCTGCATGTCCATCGGTTGGCTTACATCTACTTCATCGACCGATGTCCCCACATCACACATGTTCACTTGCCATAGTATTATTGTGTCTCCTGCTGTGTGCTCACTTTAATGGGTCGTTTTCTTATCGCACATATTCAATTTTCTGCAAAACTCTAATTTACGCTTGGAGCTGACCGGCGAAAAATACAACAACATGCTGATGCGAAATCTAGCTCACGGCGGCGTAAATAAATTTGATGGCCATCCGCAGAACTTTTTTGGAAATCCGGTAGCTTCTATACTCCATTCCATTTTTCATAATATGTATACAACAGCTTGATGCCGTTATACAGCATAATGAGAGAGAAGAACGCTACGGCGTCATCATGGACGCTGCGAGGAGCGACATACTGGAGCCCACACTCTAAGCTGGACATGGATTATCCCAAGCGGCAAGGATATCGTGCTCGACCGCAAGGATTTACTGACAGCAAAAGCAATCGATGCCGCCATGCAGAACCGACTTTTTTACGAAAGCTATCGTAGTAACTGATAATAGATGCTCGTTGTGGTATTGTGACAACCAGATTCCATCGGCGCATTACGAATAGTTTAAATCGCATATTTTCAATCAATCATATACACATAATCAGTCAATGTGCATCGACCATACATAAAAATGATGGTAGCATTCGCATTGGAATTTTGAACAGAGGAAAAAGCGCGACACATAACAATTATTCCAGAGCAGCCTACTGGCTTGAATTGGTTTGTCCGCAAAGCATTATTTCGAATTTAGCGTAATTGCATTTTAAAAAAAGAATTGAGATTATGTCCATGCGTTATGCTCTCCAAATACATTTCTTTCTGGCCATAGACAGTCATTGTCGCAACATTGTTTATTACGGCAACAATTAACATTGTACTGGTAAAGAGTTTACAGTACGGAAAGATGGAGGTGAACTTAAGCTCCACTCTAAAGTAGAAGCTGTTTCAGTTAAAGATTCACCTCTGGAACTTACGAAGAATGCAGGAATTCTCCAGTAATTACTTGCTAGATTCAATTCTTGTTTATTTAATAGATTATAAACTACATAAATGAATACTAAAGTAGCTACAATAGAAACGATAGATCCAAATGATGAAATTAAGTTCCATCCTGCGAATATTTATAATATAAACCTCTGGATGTCTGAAGAACCATAATAAGAGTTGATATAGTAATGGATCCCCGCCTCTTGCTGGCTCATAGAAAGATATATTAAAGTTTCTATCCGTTAATGGCATTGTAATACCTCCTGCTAATACATGGAAAGATTGAAGTAATAATATAGCTGTAATTAATGCAGCCCATACAAATAGAGGCATTTTATGGAATGACATACCAGGAGCTCGCATATTAAGGATTGTAGTAATGAAGTTCATTGCTCCTAACATAGAAGAAATACCTGCTAAGCGAAGAGAGAAAATTGCTAAATCTACAGATCCACCAGAGTGAGAAGCAATACGTGATAAGGAGGATAAAACAGTCCATCCTGTAATTCTATGTAGCTAATATTGTGCGTGTTGATCTTTAATATTTCACTTAAAAACGGAATAAATGAGGCTACATTAATTCGTCTGGATACATCTTTATGATATTGCTCTACGATTTTCCATTCCCGCCCAGGAATGCGCTCTGTTAATACATCCACAGGGTTTTGTTGTGTTAGTAATTGCTGCAACTCTGTTTCATTCACTTTTGTGTTAAAAATTCATCAAAATTTTCTCTAGCAATTCAGTATCATACTCTTAGCATTCTGCGTCGTTGCATTCAAAGTTATATATCCGCCCGCCGATGGCCGTCATAGGCCATTTGAACCAATTTTCATTATACCATCTTTGGTGCTATGGATATAAATATAGTTATTTTTCATAAATAATCCGGATCCCAAGCCATTTCTCCAAACAAGGCAATAAGTATATCCAAGTTCTTAGTACCAGATACGGCGTGCCATAAAACGTCCATCTGTCACCCCTTGACCACCTAATACCATTACTCCAAATTCGAAATACTGCTTTAAGGACAAACCAAGTTCTTGGTACTAGATGTACTGTGCCTTAAATCTTCCATCTGTCACCCCTGACCACTGAATGTAATTACTCCAAATTCGAAATACTGCTTTAAGGACAAACTGAGTTCTCGGTACTAGATGTACCGTGCCTTAAATCTTCCATCTGTCACCCCTGACCACTTATGCAATTACTCCAAATTCGAAATACTGCTGTGGGGACAAACCGAATTCTTGATACTTGGTACTAGATGTACCATGCCTTAAATCTTCCATCTATCGCCCCTGACCCCGTAAAAATCTGTTGAAGATGTTAAAACTATAAATATCGATAAAATGACAGATATAGGAAAAGCAAAACGAAGTCCAAGTCCAAGACCAAGACCAAGACCAAGAAAATGAGATTCATTATTTTGACACTTATGCTGTGTATGTTCATCACCGCAATTCTTGCGCTTGAACATGACGACAATGACCACAACGATGTCGACCACAGGGATGAAAATGATGATGATTATAGGAATAATAATCATAAAGGCGATTCTGTGACTTATGCCGCTACTCCTGGACATGATTCTGGTGTTTGTGTTGTACATGACCCAGCAACAGATGATATCGCTCATGCTCGTGTTAAGGTTGATTATTCGCAAGCACCCACTGTTGATACAACTTATGCCTATACATATACCCAATGCTTTAACATATGTCTATTACCACCTAGTCAAAACTTTAAATTCGGATTAGCTGTTGATCCTATTACAGATAAAGGACATCCGGTATATTATTGTAGTTGTTACGAAAAGCATGGGACTGCTGCTCCTCCTCTTGATGGTCCTCCTGATTCTGGTTGTGCACCTGTTACCATAGCTGGTGTCCCATACACTTATGGGCACTTTGGTGGACCTGGACCACAATCTGAATTCCTATTTACCCTTCTACCTTAAATTATTAATATAATTTCAAGATATTTTTTTATTTTTTTTTTCTATAGGACGGTAGTCCGAGTCCCCTCAGGGTCCTAAGACCCGTCCTTAAATATATAATAAAACGGATTTGGGTAGGGTCCCAAATCCTACTTGTTTAAAAATTAATTAAAAAGTTTTTAAACTTTTAGCGAAGCCATAAAGCTTCGATTTTTTTTTTGATTTCAAAAAAAATATACTTTTTTAATGTGTAATAATGCCCCAAAGAAGTGACATGCACCAGCGATTGCCAGGTCGTCGATATATTGAAGTGCATTCTAAGCAATAAGGCCCATACCATCTATTCTATTTCTGGACCTACTATTACTGAAGAACTTAATGCCATTGCGGGTATCTTGGCAAATGGGATTCCGGACAGCACCAATCTAGGAATTTTGCTTAAAGACGTTTCCCAGTTGCTCACAGCAATTGTTACCGCTATTGGAACATTGTTCAGCACCGACAGCACCAGCACCAGCAGCTTGCTAAGCTGTGTTGACAAACTTTGTCTTTCTCATTAATCGATTCAAGTCAGAATCTATTAACAATGCTTTCCTTTTATACCTTTAACAAAAAAAAAATTAATTTTTTTTTTATTTGATTAATATCTGGAAACTTCACGAAATAAAGAGGAATGATTACAGCACCTCTAGGCTGATGTTCGTTCAGTCCTCCGGACTGAAATATTTAGTATGCGTCTTTGTAGGGGGGTTAAAAATGTGTTTCCTTTATCTAATTCATTGATTAATTATTTGTGTTGATGGTCATTTAGATATTCTATTGCTTGCATGTTTACACTGGTTAATTTTATATGAGCTATTGTTCTTAGCATCCCTTCTAATGCATCACTTTTCATATCATTTGCACTATACCAAAGATCATTTGGTAAATCATGTTATCCAGAGCGTGCTTCCACTGTTAATTTGAACATTTCTACGCGAATAGATGTTGGGTGAAATTTACTACAGCGCCTGGCACTAAAGTGAGTTTTTCTATGGCAGATACATATGCGAAATATTCATTCATACCTTTATTATGAAACATTTCATATATTTATATTAATGTTAGTATTCCTACCGGTACTTTATAATCTGGACATAATACTCTGCTTATATTCAATACTCACCATTCTTTTACATCTTGATTTCCAATATTCTTTAGCATTCCAGCGGGAAGATATTCTTTGCATACTTGTGCTAGTGTAAGATAAATTATGCGATTATTATTCCTCTATCTTTTCGTTTATTTCGTTTACTTTATTGCATTGTATATGTGAACTAGCAGTTTGACATATTATGCTTTCCTCCTGTGTTGCTTATCCGTGATATTGATAACGTGTTTATACTCTTTAACGATTTAGAGCATCCACCAAATACATGATCCTCGAGTTCCCATAAACATTGACACACTTTTATTCCGACAAGATCAAATGCAGTATATCCATTATTTATTTCCATTCGTTTTAGTGTTCTTACTTTTTCTGATTGATTTGCTACCTTTATCAAATATAGAAAACGACCTGGCGAAGAGTTGGTGTCAACATCAAGCGTATGGAAGTACTCACTACTATGGTCCATGCTACACATCTCATCAGAAATTATTCTTGAGTATCACCCTAATCATCTCATTCATTCCGAAACAGTTGATAACACAACGTACTTTAAGGAAATGGGAAATATTCTTATCGACATAAAGCTGCCTAAGAACGAGCTGCCGACAGTCGAAGTAGAGTTACTGCACGAAGTCGGTCTGTACGATCTTATCGAGACATGCTTCGCGCTGGCGTCATATTTCCCCAGCGGTAATTTCATTTGGCATCAACTAGGCTACTAAAAAGATCCCAAACTATCATGAATTGGACGAAACCGTGAGCGCCATCCAGCTACAAACGCTGGCCAGAGCAGAAACTACCAAGTTGAGACAAGGCTGGATGCTGAAGTATGTTTCTGCTGGCCTCTTCATACCTCAGAACGAAACCGCAGACCAACAGTTCCGCCGGTTCTTCAAGATGATCAACTTGGAGAGGATGCTCCGCGGAACGCATCCTAGTTCTATACCTCATACCTGATGCTATTGCGGACTGATAGCCGCTCGCGTGCCCCAATCCAGAGGAAAATATGCTTGTCGTTCAGAAATCAGAAAGACCCAGTGACTATGCCCCAAGCCATGATAAACACACAAGCGCCAATCAGCATGGCTCAATAGTTAGGCGTAGTTCGTAGTGCCAGAAGAAATTTGACGAAGGCAATATTAAGGGTCACAAACCTTGCAAGTAGTGGAGTCAGCTTATTAATCGCAACCTTTGTTGTCATCCATATATGCCAGAATGACTTGCTGCTTCCTTAGCGAAGAGTACAATAATAAATTGGTAATCGACTTCCAATGTTACTTCAAGTCTTTCGCATTCTCGTGTTTTCCATGAGGCAAAACGACCCTTCCTCTGAATTTTCTCTCAGCAGCCTTGTTGAGCAGGCTCTTGATCGAGTTTACTTGATATCTCTGCCTAATGAAGCCTCCCCCCAAGTACTCAATATCTAAGAAGGCATATTGGATCACTCTGAGGCAAGTTGGGAACAGACGAATTGTAGATTCTCCACCACACCTTATCCTGTTTCCTTTTGTGTAGTGAAAGATGCATTGTAGCGAAAACCCCATATGCACAGCTTCTCACAGAGAGCATGTCTGAAGTCACTTGGAATTGAACAGACATACACAAGGCTCAGAAGGTGCTTCCTCAAAATAATAGCTTCTATTATAACAGTTTTGATTTAATAAAAAATTGAATGATAATAACTATCAATATCGATTCGATTCTAGCCGTTTCTTCACAGCCTCTAGCAGTTTGTTTTACATATATATATTTTATCTTATTCATTTGGAGGAGTATAACTGTTCTCGATCTGAACCACCAGTAAAAATTTGTTTGGTGTCTCAGATCCACACTGCAATACATTGAAATCAGGCTTGAAACATTTTTATTGAACGATGGTGAACTCGGTGCAAAATTATTATCAAAAGACTTTTAGATCGATTTGTGGTCCCAGAGCCAGCCTGCCGCGGACTCCACCCTTGTACCAAATAAAGTTGAAAATCTTCGCTCGGCTTTCGGATAGGCGCCGTAAGCCAAAGCTCGTGCATACACGAGGTTTATTCCCGTTATACGCGATGTTTACTGCCGTTATCTGCGATGTTTAAGTCCGTTACTTCAACTCTGTCAATCGCCTGAACAAGTGAAAATCGCCTTAATTGGTGAATGTCTCCAAATCTCCATTCTATTGGATAGAACTGCACTGCATGCCACATGATCTCAATTGTGTGTTTTGATATTGATATCTCTTTTAGTTGGGTTTTTAACCTAAGCGTGCTTTTCTGGCGGGGTTCCTATCTGCATAGATAGAGTTGCAGATATTTGCTGGTTTGTATGATTGGCGTTCGTTGGTGGTACCCGGTATCGTCTTGTACCTACAAATGGGCAAAAGTAAGTTTTCATACACCAAAATAAGTGCCTATATTCACGGCCCAAACTGCGGTGGCAAAGTGGCTATGAATAGAGCATATTAGCGTTAATCGGAGGCGCCAGGGTGGGGTCCTATTTCTGCTGATCAAAACCAAAGCACATGGTGGACAGTTGAGTAGAGGAAAGGACGAATATCACCAAGGTAAAAAAGCATTGATGCGTATACTTGGGCTACTGTGACAGGTTTTGTACTCTCGGAGGATGCGATTACCGGGTATAGGCTGTGCTTCAATCCCAATCCCAATATCATTAATACATCAAGAAAGGGCCCTTTGATATGAATGTTAGGACTAATACCTTGAACCTGATTAATAAGACCTGAAACCACTAGCTTAGATTTTGTTAGTTAAAATTCTCACACACCCTGAGTTTACTATGCGTATCGCCGGTTTTGCTGAGCGATTCATGTTATCAGTATTATCCTCCTCCTCCTCCTCCTCCTCCACCACCACCACCACCACTACAACCACCACCAACTTAAAAACAAAAATAAGCGCCTCCATAGGGTCACACTTGTTGCTTTTTTTTCCCCCATGTCAATACCTTGATAGCTGAGCCTCACGTCTCCACAGTCAACATTGAGTTTCGGATCATCGTAACATGGTGTTATTAGTTTGAAAACCACTGAATCAAAAGGTGAGATGAAAAAGTGTAACATTTTACAAGGTAGTGTATGCGCTGTATCTTCTAATGACGTGGGTTGTACACACAGTAACTCTGGAACAAAACGTACAAAAACAAAATGGGTGCTGACATCGGAAGGTACTTACATAAAAGCGTCGTGCGGGTTCCTAATGTTTCATATGTTCAAATCGCAGCTATTTTCCAATCCAATTCAGTTCCTAGAGCCAGCCACATCGTGTTAGACATACCTTTCTTGAACAAAATCATCTTCCTATGGATAGGATCGTTGATATAACCCCAAGTGAGGGATTCGGCTATCTGGCTTCAACGCTATGGGCTACTCTATCCGAAAATACAATCGGGTTTAAAAATACATCTAAAGAATCACATAAAAAGTCCGAATTAGGTGTACCCAAAAAAAACTTTCTGGCTTTGCACAGGGCCACCACAACAGGTAACCGAAAAAATAACAACAACCGCTCACATATTAAAAGGGCCCTCCAACTTGCCATTCGGATCAGACCCCACTTCTGCACCTTTTTCCTTTACACTTACTATCAACCATGGGATTAAAACGCTCTGGTCTTATTCAAGTCATGACCTTGGTAATAGTATGGATTGTCTTCATGATGCGATGGATAGCCAAATCATATACAATAACAAGTTAGTACTACTGTTCCTCCTCCTACTCCTCATGATCCTGAGAATTGATCCCATTATTATCATCACAGCGTTATCATTTGATCGAGTCTGCACTCCACCTAATCGCTGCTCCCTTAAATCCTTGTTAAATCCTATTCAAGAACCTCTTCAACCTGCACGCCGCCCAGTTCATCATAAATATCCCTACACTATTGTGACCGCTGCAAGCGGAAATCACTTTTGCTCATTAGAAAATTTCTTATACAATTTACATGACTTACGACAAGAAATCTCAGAGGAAGAATTTCCTCGAGTCGTAGTTTACAACATTGGTTTCAACCGTACTCACTTTCCCATCCTTGATCAATTGCATGCTAACGGACTCATTGATGAAAACGTTATTTTTGATTTCGACGACTATCCATCTTTCTGGGACGTTAATGTCCGTGCTGGCGAATATGGCTGGAAGGCTGGTATTATAGAAGAAGTCAGACAGAAATATGGAGGTGTGATTCTTTGGCTTGACTCTGGTGACCAAGCTACCAAAGACTTTTTGAGGACCATTCCTCACTATATCCGCCGTCATGGATTCTGGTCTCCACGCTCGTCTTCTAATATGGGCACTTGGACTCACCAAGGGCTCTTTGATTACTATGGAGTTGAGAAATCAGATTACCAAGACTATATTAACTGCAATGGTGCTATCATTGGCTTTGATACCAAGAATGCTACTATCGTCAATGAGATCATGGTACCTTGGTATCAATGCTCACTTGATAAGGATTGCATTGCCCCTCGTGGTTCATCAAGACATAATCATAGACAAGACCAAGCGGCACTGACATTCCTGGTTTATAAAAGTGGTCGCCAATGTTTTGGTCCTCCTAATGTCTGGGGAATCTCCACCCATAAAGATGTTAACTGTAAGACTGATCTTCAGCAAAGGCGATTGGATAACAAGCTTTTTTTACCTTCTTCCTTGGGTAAGTCAGCCAGCCAAACAATAACATTCAATGCTATGGCTATTGCCTTTTTTAATCTTTTACTAATGAGCTCTCTTCTCTAGATATGCCAAAGTGGGAGAAAGCTGATAGCAATGAATTGGCTCTCCATCCAGAATGGAGATATCCTAATGACGAAATGTATGTTGAACACATTGCCACCTCTTAATAGTACCGGACTTGTAATACTTGCTGTGACCTTATTCACTGGGTCTTTTGCCGTTTTTCCATGTAGAATCTTACTTTTCCCTCCAAACTGTAATTAATGTAAACATTCCACTCCTTCCAAATATTCTGTACAAATCCCCTCTCACTACATACCCATTCCGTTTCACTATCGCATGATATACACACCTTTTATACATATACAGTTTCTTCTTTCTGATTCTTTCCATTCTTTTCTAATTCTGCACTTGTTTGTTTTGGAATTTTTTTTTTGGTTCTTTGGTTTGTTTGTTTTTCTTTTCTATTCTGTTCCATTATATATATATTTTTTTTTGGAATACATGAAATGATTGTGTGATATTTACATGGAAATGTCCCAGAAAAAGATAAAAATTGTTGGTAAAGGATTTTAAAACGGCTTGGCACACTTTCTAAATTCTATGACTTTGGTCTTGGGGCACTGCATTTCTTGCCATGATACAGGAATCATTGTTTCGCCAGCCACGCTCTTTGCAAATATGACGCCTAGTTCATTCTGAGCAGTTGAGAGATAATACGAGCGAGCGTCACCAAGGGAAATGACTTGAGCTCGAATAATATCACCCGGTCGGAAAGAATTGTAAATTTTGACCTTGTCTCGTTCGGTTGCACGTACGTCCTGAACCCTGCACACGCCATAGATGTTAATGGGAATGAACCTGAAGGCTATGGCAGGTGCACTAAACTTACCTGATCACACCCTGAAAATCTTCTTTGCATGGCGTGCTGTCTACAACGTTGATGCTGACACTGGCAAAACGCGGGTTCACTTTGGTTATTTTGCCTGTGATCTAAATAAACCTTTAGTGCATAGTACGTGGTCATCAATGTCCATTTTATGTTACTTACGACGCTTCCAACCGAAGGAACTGCTGACTGTTCCTTTTCTCTGACAATGGTGATGGTTTCGAGCTGATGACAAGCACCATTAGAGAATAATGTTTCAATTGTCGTATAAGCAGCCACAATCACTTACATTGCCATTTGGTTGTTTGATCACTTTCTTTACGCCAACAACACTGGCATATAAAAGTCCACCTCTTTCGTAGGTCCCCGCTCCAGCAGCGAAATCTTGGGCATAGCCTAACCGCTGGCCAGGTGTTACTATGGTTGATGCCATTACGGTAAGAAAGGTCAGGTATAATAGAAGAATAAAGACAACCTAAAAAAAAAAAGTCTCGACTTCCTACAATGAAAGTCCGACGTCACGTAGCAGGCAAGCCTCTTTCAAACCTCTAATAGCAAAACTACTACTACATTATCCAAGGTCGATGCATTTTTTTTACGTTTTCGTATTCAACCATCTGTGAATTATCCATCTCATTACCATACGGATGCAACTGTTGTACTGTATTTGACAATTGTGATAATAATTATATTTTCATTCTAACCCTTCTCGCCAAAGTCTTAGGTACCAATACATGACCAAAGCATTACTTGGGTCATCAAACGACTGGGCATGAACAAAACTAGAGGAAAAGGATTGCGTGTTGGTACATGAATTTTAAGACTAGAGGTGGGGGTAATTAAGCGACACAACAGGTGAAGAAGTGGGTAGGGCAACTAAAAGTACAAGTGAGGTAGATGAGATGTAGAAGGAGGGAGTTTTACAAACGTGGAGATTTTTCTCAATCGCAGTATACTCTAGCTTTCTCCAGGAAGCGTCGCTGTCCTGTGCGGTCGATAAATGGGGGGTAGATACAGAACCTCACAATGCCCGAGTCCTTTCCTTCTTCTTCTACCATGATTGAGGGATCAAACTGTTGCTCGCCAACGAGGATTTGGCCAGTGGTGATATCAACTTCTTGGCCTTTCATAGCCAAGGATAATGCAAAAGCTTGTTCGACGATTCGGCGGAACTTTGCTACATATCTCTTTTGAGGGTCTGCTTCGTCCTTGTCATGAGAAACAATGAATGGGAAAGCTATTGCCAAACGTCGACATAAGAACCGCAACACTCTTTCTTTCTCCTGCTTGACCACATTATCTGTGTCGTCTCCCTTCTCTCGTGAAGCTACAACACGTGCCATCTCTTGACGCAGTCGTATGGAGAAAGGTTCGTCCTGTTGTTCAACCCACATGAATAAATCAGAGTAAGCTTGGTCAATGGGGAGTCCAGGGTACGAGATGAGACAGAAAACGCATTCTACAAGTTGGTCCATGATGTATTTTTCGGTAAGCATAGTAATATAAGGTCGCTTCAGTGGTTTACCGAGTTTCGAAATGCTTGGCTCCATGTTGACCCAGAACTGATCCCGTAGTGTTTTAGTGGCGGTTTTACGATCTGCTTTGGCTACCAATTCTTCCACAACATCATGAATTACAGTCTTTAGCGACCGTATTCTATCGGAAATCGTGGCAAGCGTATCTGGAGTAGCTCGGACAGATTGTAAATATTCATCAAAGTTCTGCAACAATTTTTGGCATTCAATCTCTCGCTTCTCAATGGTGCCGTGAGTCCTCTCCTTTTCGTGTATCAGCCGTCGATTCTCCTGACGATATTGGTCCAGCAGTTGTCTTTTTATATTAAGTTCTTGTTGCAGCTCGGCCAACGCACGGACAGGATCCTGCATTGATCTCGTCTTCAAGTGTCGAGGAGTTGGCTCTATTGGTGGTAAAGAAGAGTATGATGTATCAGTTTGGTCTTGAACAAGGCTAGCAGGCGTTGTAGGTCGAACAGATGAAGCTGCCATAGAAGAAACGTAGCCTAAAGATCCAAAAGGAGAGAAAGAAAGAAAGAGATTACAGTATAATGGTTAGCGTCTGTATGCCCACTGAAATTTTCTCCCATGCATCATCACTTCTTATAGCTCACTTTCTGTCGACATCATAGGCGGGGGTTGCTCAGAAGGTCCGCCAAATGGCTTGGCACGAGCCATATCAAGGGCAGGAGGGTAATACGCATAGGCAGCGTGTGCAATAGCCAGTTCGGCTTCGCTAGACCCTTGTGAAGCTCTACTAGTTGCTCTAGCCCGTGTCTTTTTATCGCCTCCTCGCTTTGAGTCATCCTTCTTCTTCTTTTGAAACAAGTTGGAGAATGGCTTTTTGCTCTTGGGTTTAACGACTTCTTCATCGGAAGGTGGTTCGCTATCAAAATATTCTGGTGCTCCATAGCTGATATCTCTACTCGCATGCATAGGAGGGGCAGGTGGAGGTGGGGCGTCATAGGAAGAATTTCGGTTCATAGACTGATTATATTCGACATTGGGATAATCTATAGGCTTGATGGGTGGCATGTCGTCGTATCTAATATTACCAGCAGATTTACGAACATCACCAGACATTTGCTTGGAATGAGAGAGCATTAGCAATGTAAGAAATGCCCCTTTGGTATGATGAAGAGTAAAAAAGTCAGGGAACCGGTTCTGGGATTCAAGTTGTAAAATGAGCGGCTGGAAATAATGGTTTCCAATCTGCTCAGCAAATGAAATCTCGACCCTGAACCTGCACGCAGCCACCAACTTTGAACCAATTATTTTAAACAAATTTCTTTCAAAATTTCTTTTCAACTGGGGTTTGGTTTTCCTTTGAAAACTCTTTTGCATTTCACCATGTATCTTATATATACACGAGGAAAGCTACTATTGGATAAAATAGAACGCATCGCCACCGGGCATTCGACGGCGGCTGTGCGACCGAAAACATTAGGTTGTAGAAGAATCCATCGAGACGCCTAAGCGTTACAACCTTCAACAAGCCCACTTTACTCTAGCATTTCAGTTCTGTGCCATTGTTTATAGGCCCCTATTAGGCATAATTTTGGCATTTGCCCAAGTACGCACATTTATTGACAACATCTTAGCAATAGCCTTGGATGAATTAGCCCGAGCCTGACACGGTGGTTTCAAACAAACCAGCTCTTTGTCAAAATTATCCCTTATAAGACATTGTGATACTATAGCTGTGAGATCCTGGAATGATTGCCCACCTTCCAGGTTAGGCTGATCAGTTACTCTCACCTTATATTAAGCTGCATAGCATTCCAATGCGGTGTTACATTCTTCAACGATGACTCGTTATCATGAGTACGATGCGGGGGGGGGGGGGTATTCCACTATTAATCCACCACTTTTTATAATTATTTCTTTTATTAATATTAATAAGATATATAACAAAGCGTTTTTTTGTTTTCCAACAGCATCACAATTATAAAAATACAATTACAGCAACATACCAGCCATTGAAGCCGATAAGCATGTGCAAAGGGCACCGCAAATCATGGCAGATACAGCGAGACGAGAAATCTCACCAGTGCGCTCAGGAGCGAGTGCACCAAGAACACTAATCTGAATACCAATAGAAGACAAGTTTGCGAAACCACAAAGGGCATAGGTGATGATAGTGACGGTACGATCAGCGATAGTGCCCTTATACGTAGTGGTTAGCGCATTGTAAGCAACAAACTCATTAGCCCACAACTTGGTAGCCAAAAGGCGACCAGCAGTGACCAAGTCAGCATCCTCAATTCCCATCAACCAGGCGACCTATAATGAAAAATAGTATCAAAATTTCGACCAAATAGTTGGGATTAATAAATGGAAGGTCAATCACTTACAGGGACGAGAATATAGCCTGTGACCAATTCCAAAGTCAGATTTTGAATGGTGATAAAGTTGCCTATCCATGTCAGACCAGCATCGACGGCGGCAAGAAGAGCCAAAAGGGAGATAATATTTCCAACAATCAAACCACCAATTTTCAAACCAATGGCAGCTCCATTACCTGCGGCATGAAGAACATTGGCCTCATGCTCAGTTCTAGGGGGGATAGTGACTCTGCCGGTGGTCAAGGACTCTTCGGTTTCGGGATAACGGAGCTTACTGATAGCCAATGAACAAGGGATGGACATGATACATGCAGTCAACAAAGCTGAACCAGGAACACCCATTTGCATGTATGCGTACAAAACTGAACCGGAAATGGTGGCGAAACCAGAAGTCATGACTTGATGAAGTTCAGATTTGGTCATATAGGGGACGAAAGGACGGATGAGGAGAGCCGATTCACCTTGACCGATGAAAGGTGAAGCAACAGCCACAATGGATTCTGCTCCAGAAGTACCCAAGAGAACCATGAAGAAAACAGCGGCTTTCTTGATGATCCATTGAAGTGTACCAATATAGAAGAGAATATACACGGTGGAACAGAAGAAAATAACAGCTGGGACAACTGAAATGATGAACATACCCAACTGGGCAATGTCTTCATCGAACACAAATGCAAGACCGTTCTTGTTGAAACCAAGATAAGCGCTTGCAAAAGTGGATGCCCAGTTGAAGATATCATAACCCACAGAAGATTTAAACACAAACAGGGCCAACAAGAATTGCAATAGCATACCACTGGAGACAGTAAGCCAAGGAATAGATTTTCGATTCTGATCAGGATAGATAGGATTAGAAACACATTTGTATTAGGATACCGTGCAGAGTGTGTGTGAAACGGGATGCTTACGTTAGAAGAGGCCCAAACAAAAAAGAGAAATACTAGCATTCCAAACAAGGCAATTAGCTTGCGCACTCGGGTTGAACCACTTGTGGGGTCAACGGGAAGGGAGAAAATTGTGATGATAATAACACAGACGGTAAAGAAGCAATATAACAGCTTTCGCCACTTCAATGACAGTTTCATGACGGGACGAGACACAATGTACCAAAACCTGTTCCATGGTTTGGTGATGATGGTAGTTGGTACAAAACAGAAGAAGAAATATAAGGTTGTCCAGGCATAAATTAGACCAAGAATAAGGTTTTCTTGATTATAACCTTTGGGAACTTGCAAAACAAAGGCAGCAATCAAGAAGCCAGTGAAGATAAGCCAACTTCCAATGCTACAATGAAGGAGATCACGTTACATTAATTGATGTGAGTGTGCGTGTGTACACCTAACAGAAGGGGGTATAATTGCAACTTACCGAATCCAGTTACGATAACGTTCAAAAAAGTTATCAAACGTAAGCTTTCCATCAAATGCCTGAGCCTCCTCTTCTGTAGCAATACCATTTTGTACGGGTGATTCAGTCTTTTCCAAGTTATCTTGAAAGGAACCTTCTTTTCTATCCGCTTCATATAGAGGTAAAATATTATTGTTATCATCATCAATTTGGACCTGATGATGATCAGGCGATTCAGTAACTGGTGTAGTAGTAGCAGTGGTATTGCTATCCATTGTTGAAATGGGGAAGAGTGTGCAGCACAGAGAAGAGGAAGAGGAACCAGTGTGAGATACAAGTCAAATAGGATTTTATAACAAATTTTTTTCATTGGAACATTATGGAACTGACATTAAAATTTGACTAACTTGAATACTTGGAAAAAAAAAAACGTTTCCAGGGCCGCCTTCATTCCGTTTATAGAAGCCACAATATACCTTCCAGCTCACGTGCGTGAGAACCCCAAGCTTAGCGAGAAACACACTACCTTTCCATTTGTAGCGGTAATCTCCATTCGTGTAAGCAACGCCGTTGAATTTGGTTCTGATCTGGCTCCATGGCTCCGTTATGCCTAAAACAAGAATAACCTTTAAGTATCTCCAATCTGTTCATTATCAAATACAATAAATTGTCACGTACGGCTGGTGTACAAACGTTTCCACATGTTCCAATGCTTCCAATTGTTTGATAGCCAATCTATAAACTTGCTATCAGCTCGCAGCTCTTATCAACATGGAAAATTCAGACTTTTTCCACAAAAATCTTACTTCATGTTGCGCATTTTCAGGTATTCCATAAATGCTTCATCTCGCTCTATCTTGCCGCTCTCAACTAAGCCGCATACTCGCTTTTTCTGGCTGACTTCATCTTTTATTGCTTGGTTGACTTGAAGTAGGTAATCAATGATGGCTTGCGGTTGGCTGAATCGCAACTTATCACAAATGATGTACCTAAGACGTAACAATATGTAAATTTTTGCCTGCCTCCCAGCTGATTGGTATTCCGATCCCGCGCATTTTCTCACTCACCTCTCAGAATTTGCAGGTCGGCTTGTCAACGGCTTTGTAATGCAAATACTCTCAAAGCATTGGTATAATAGCCATACTAATCCGGTAGTGGATTCTTGAGTGATATCAAAAAATTTGCACACAAACTTGCCGCCTGGTATTTGTTTAAGGTGATACACCCACAAAAAATTTTCTTTCGATAAATGAGAATCATCCAAAAACCTAAAATGTCTTCTTTTTACCTTTTTGGAGGCATCTAAGCATAACAACAATCTGGCACACCAATAGCTGCCGTGCTAACAATTCTTGCTTATCTTGCTGTCCTTCAAAACTGATACCCTAGAGAGAAAGTCGGGAAGTCATCGCCCGCCAGTCAGTTTCAGTTATGGCACGTTGTTTCGATCACCTACCCGTAAGATCTACACTCACCCCATCAGCTACAACCAAATCAACTCCTACGCTATCTTGCTGAACCACGGCGGCAAAGGCTGCAATGTTGTCGGGGTTGCAAATGTCACCTTTTTCAAGGAAAGTTCAATAACACGCCATCTGACCTCAGCTTCTACCCACTTGATACCACTCCACACAACTCACCTGTATTGTCTTGGCCATCAACAATCGTCAAGCTCTCTTTAACGTTACTATCGGGATGGAACTTATCCAGTGTCCATTCTTTGTCAGACTCTCCTTTCAAAGTGATTCCGTAACCATGGATACGTTGACCGCTGGTGTGAGCTCGCCATAGTAAATATTCTAAGACATAAGAAAAAAACGAAAATTTTCCACGCTTTAATATTGTATTCCCGTTCCGACACCAATTTGTATCCCAGGCCCGGCCAGCCGCCTTAAAAAAATTTTTTACCTGAAAACCCTCCAGGACCCCCACAAACGTCTGCAAATCGAAAAATCTACAAAGCCCCGCCAAATGCAAGAAATATCATATGATGAGCCTCTTGAATTGGTTTTTTATGTGTGAGTGTTACTCTCTCACCGTATTTCTTATTTACCTGTGATGGGTTCGAAACCGCCATCAAGTTGAATGTTACATCCAAAACGGCCATTTTGGTAGCTGCTCGGTTCATAAAGATGGCTCGGTCTATTTTGTCGAATGGATTGGTCCGGCTTCGAGCAAGAGTAAACACTTCATGTGAAGTACCGCTCAGCCGGTTCTAAGTAAGTTTTGTTTAATGGAATGTGAGAAATGCACTAACAATACTAGTGCGTATGTGACGACGCCCAATATACGTACTTTAACCTCATTGACTTGATGAACAAGGGTCGCATCAGATACAAAGTCGTAATCGGTGACATCATTCATGTCACCATATTTAATTCGAAGGCATTTGGCTATTTCATCCACCGTGCCGAGTTTAACGGTTGCATCGTCTTCTCCGCATACAAGGAAATCTGTGTTCATTTTGAAATCGACTTCAATTGGTTTGGACGGTGGAGGTAGGACTTGTGAAGAGAGCTCAGGGTGTTTAGAGGATGCGGGGCCCACTTGGGAAGTGTTAGAATCTGCGTGAGATTGAGAATAGTATTCGTCTCTCCTATGTTGATCTTCGTGCCGCCTACGTTGCTGTTCATCGTGAGGTCTATACTGTTGCTCAGATCGGTGGTGTGGTTCATCGTAACGATCTGATGGTCGAGATTGTCGCTCATTTCGTTGATACTGATCTTCAGGATATCTATGTTGCCGCTCAGATCGATGATATGGTTCATCATGACGATCTGATGCATGAGAATGTCTCTCCTGTTGATGATATGGATCTTCTCGAGGTCTATATTGCTGCTCAGGTCGATGATAGGGATTGTCACGGCGGTGGTCTGACGCATAATATTGTTCATCACGATGATCTGGTCGCTGGTACGGGTCACGTCTCTGCTCACTTCGTCCATAAGAATCATGCTGCCTTTGATACTCATCACTGTGTCGCTGGTATGAACCATCGTTTCGCTGTCGCTTAGGATTCCAAGTCGTCAGTGGATCAGGGTGAGGACGCGTTACACCACGAGACGGTCCGCGGTCGTCAAAGTGCGGAATGGTGGCCATGGACGGTGGAGGTATTCCAGAATCTATGCGCGTTGCACGATAATCAGGATCATCGTCTTCCAAGGCAAGATATTGATTAAACAATGGGTATGTGAAGGAGATATGCTTTAAAGTAGAGTAAATGTCTGAAAAACGTGATCTACTTACCTGTGAACAGCTCTGCCATGGTTCAACTTTTTTTTTTTGGATTGGTCCCAATGACAGAAATAACTGTCACCCCGAGAATTCGAGATGCAGTAAATAAGGCTACCGAACACCCAGCATGCGACAAAAGTTTACAGCAAACTATTCAAAACCTATCTGAACCAGAATCAATACCCTTGGACGTTCTTGTCAGCGTTTCGAAGCTGCTTGTTAACGAGCAGGACAATGGTAACGTGCTTGGCAATGGACTGTCTTCTAAAGCCTACCACTAACCCCATCACTTGTAGAATCAGCTCAATATTGTCTTCACGAACTCATGAAGGGAAGTTCGATTTATAGACCTCCAGTCCTGCGCCTTCCAAGGGTATGTATTGCTTTGACCTTGATACCATATGCATATATTTCATCTGACCGCCCCGCCTGTATTGCATTAGAACCCAGAACTACAGGCTCGCTTGGACAAAATTTCAGCAGACAATCAAAACAAAGAGTACGCTCAAATGGTCAAGTCAGTAGTTGGTTCAGAGAAGGATAAATTGGCTTTCAACATACCCCATGATGAGATGCAGGAAATACGAGGCCATATTGCGGCCATTGTCAATGTGCTTTTTTCAATCATTGCCTGCTTTGGCGCTTTCTATAAAATGAGTGGCGTATTGACATCAGACAATGGAATTGTAAGTAAACTGTAGCATGCTTGGTCATTATTCTAAACACAGTAACCTCATGTTATCCTTTAGCGCGTTTTATTATCCATGTTTGGAGCCATCATTGTTGGCATAGCGGAAGTTGTCCTTTACATGAGCTATCTCAGAGTAGCCACAACAGCACCTGGTAAACCAGCAAAGAAAAAAATCAAGGCGAAGACGACATAGGATACAATAGTCCTCAATTAAAAATCCATAAGCATTAGGTATAAGTGCATGTAGATAGGTTGAAACAAAGTACAAAGCAAGCAATAATAAATAAAAACGAAAAGAAAGAAAAGAGAAGGCGAGAGAGGAAGATAACTTTCGCAAAATACTGCCTATGCTTTGACTTCTATCTCAATATTCTCATCTGTATCTATGTCAGTCGAAGTGCTCACCGATGTGTTTGTACTGGCCACTGCACTGTTGGCACCTTGTTTAGGTGGGTCAGGATTTGATTCCACATCAACTAACATTCCATTTCTATGAATAAACAAGAAGGATAGTGTGAGTTTGGTCCAATCAAGAGAAGGGGGGAGTGCTTTCTGAATGCATTTTCACATCATTATCCACTTACCTTGCTAGAAGCATCTGTAATCTCAATTGGACAGATTCTTGGTACAAGTCATATATCGAGCGATCACGGTATCGATTATGTCGAATATTTCGTACAAACTGGTAAAATGCGTTTGCAGTAACAAGACGGTCGCGACAGTGACGATCAATACATGCCCAATCGTCAAAGAAAGATATACGAAACCGGTGGGTGAGGGTAGCAGTACGTCCACAGGCCATACAACTTGTTGCCGTAGTTGTTTCGTTACCACTTGTAAGCATTTCCCAAATCATGCTACGAGATGCTGAAATACGTAGAGGTTGATCGGCTGTTAGTCGCTGGGTGTATTGCTCTTCACTAAAGCCAGTAGGCATGACTTCGATGAAACATGAATTGGTAGCCATGGCATCGACGATTTTTTTAGACGACATACGCGACGAGGGGTGGAATCGTAGACATGGTTCAATGTCTTCTGCTAAGCAGTTGCGAACAAACTGAATGGTATGAAGCTTCTTGGCTGGAGTAATAGAAACAGCGGCAAGGAATTCTTTGAACTCGTTCATTACCATATCGTCAATCTTGTTATCTTGCTCTACATCCTCGATCTTTTCAAATTCATTATTCTTCATCATCTTTTCTCGGAGTTCCTCCAGTTGCTTTTGCTCTGCCGCAAGTGTCTGTTGGATTAACTCCAGTTGCGATCGTACTTGACTACTTTGTTTCTCCAGTTCCTGACGTTCCTTTTGCTCGATAGCGACCATACCATTGGCTTCTTCAAGAAGGTTTGTACTCAATTCCGCGAGTTCTCGCTCAATATCAACCTTGTCATTTTGAATCTTGGCCAAGCGGGCTTGTTCCTCCTCCAGTTTCTCCTTGAGTTGGTCCTTGTCAATTACTAATGCCTCGGTATCTTCAATCCGGGTAGTAATGTCATTGATTAAGCGTTCTATTGTCTTTTGTAGCTTATCTATTTTCAAATTCTGTCGGACTGTCTGGGTTGCCTCGTCTCGGACTCGTAATCGTAACTCTCGGACTTGGTTAAGTCGCTCCTGACGTTCCAGGTGGTATTCTTTCAGCTTTTCAAACGGGGTGCCACAAAGAGAACATTGGACGCAATCTTGAGAAGCAAATGCATGATTGCATGCACAAGACAGTGGCGAATTATGTGTAAATGGGCTAGATGGCGATGATGTGGTCGGGGAGACTGACTGTCGGCTGGAAAATGAAGATTGATTGGGAGATAGCGGGCTGTCCAGAGACAACTGAAGCTTTGAATAAAGACTGGCTATATCCTTTGAGCGATCGACTACAACAGCATCGTCAGCAGTCATGGCGCTAATATTCTGTTGAACTTGCAAAGGAAAGAAAGAAAAAAAAGACAGTCGAGGGCGTGGCGGGGCAGGGCAAGGCAAGGCAAGGCACTGTATTTGTTTTTCACTCAGCTTTTCGTTTATTTAAATCACATTGGCCATTTTTTAGCGGCAACCCACCGCTGATTGGTCCGTACACGTCTACATGGCTGATCCAGCTGCCATACCAAGAATATCACGTCTTTGTTCTTGCCATCCTATTGCTTTGGCACTACAACCTCGGGGCCATCGAACATTTTTGCCAAAGAGCTGTTCCATCTCACGCATAAACCCTTCGAAATATGTCCACTGACGTTCTTCCCTTTGAGCTTTGGCAAGTCCGCCACCAGGCCATACCATCGTGCTATGATCGGTGTGCACCATGAAGGCATTGTTTGCAACAAGAAACCGATAACCTAGAGCATTGAGCATCAGTGCATGTGATTGCTTGTCTCCACCTTGATTTCGGAATCGAACATCATATAGAGGTGCGTTCTTGTGGACAATATAATAAGGCTCCCACTGCGATTCGTAACATACTTCATAGAAGGTGCCAGTTTTGAGGGCGTGGGATAACGCTAGTTGGCGAGTAAAAGTAGGGCCGTGACCAGCACGAGGGTCAGTAATAAAAGCCTTATTCTTTTGAAAGAGGGTCCGGATATCACTGGTGGATTCTACACGCAAGTTATCTAGGCTGGTTTCGGTGACGGCCAAACATGGAACCACCATGGCGACCAGCTTGGACTTATTAAGGTAAGGTAGTAATTTTGAACGGCCATGTTGATATAAACTTGGGCCAGGTACAAAGTCGGCATCAATGACATATATATAGTCGGTAGTAGAAGCAATAATTGCGAGATTGCGAAGGTGGTTGATAGGGTAGCGGAGGCGTTGATCAGATGAATAATTTGGTTTTACAACGGTGATGGTACACCTTGAGTACAGTTCTCGTTTTGCATTGTCACTAAAATAGTTAATGAAGGTTTCGATGTCTATAGGGTTGGTGAGATATCTAGAGAAATGGTGTAAATGTTCAGCGAGATATTACATAGTAAAAGTACATTAGAACTTAAATAAAATTCACGGTCTCACCCTCATACTTACATAGAGATGGAAATGGGCCCGAGCCAGGCATTCAGAACTCTTTCAAATATTTCAAGTCTATTGACAGAAAATTGAGAAACAAGTGTGATGTCGTTCATATTTTGATCCACCTGTTGCTTGGCCTCCCAGGTAACCTCCAGCTCTGTATTCCTTGTATCTGGGCCTGAAATATTTCCCAAAAAGTTATTATCCACTTGTCAATATCCATGTGGCGGTTATACTTGCGACTTACGATTCAAATTATCCCGGATTTGAGTGCCCACTATATATAAGTTTGCTGCATATTAAGACGGGTATACGTTAAATTTAATTTGTTGGTGGTGGATCATCGAAAACAACCACAAACGAATACGTTACATTCAACAGTGATTTGTATCACATTTCCGCAAATCGTATCCAAACCAGCCAGATCATCATTACAGGTCAGCCTTTCATTTGCTACAGTGATCAACTCGATCTGTTCTGTAGCCTGTTCCACTTGAAGTACTGCTTGACATCCAAACCCTACCTCTACAGAAGCGACGTCTCGGTAAATACTTTGATCGGCAAGCTCTTTCCACTGATACACCCCAGGCGCCCACAGTGAACAGACACCAGAAGGGTTGCATAGTTTGGCTTGGCAAGCTCGATGTGTTGGCGGTGAATAATTTGGTTGATCATGTAGTGAGATATGGCGTGGCTCGTGCACATGTTTGGACTTGCCGTGCAGGATAAACCATATAAATAAGATCACGATGGCGACAATAGCATATGAATTAAATGGAGAGATCTGTTGTCTTGACCATGAACGCCATCTTCTGCGTATTCGTGATCTTAACCTAGTATAGACATGGTTGACCATTTAAGGCTGTAGATGCCGAGGATAGAATGAACGTCCAGAAAGGTATTGCCGGTGACGGCTACGTTTCTTTTTTTTTGTGACGGAGAACCGCGGGGGAGGAAATAATAGATGAAACAAACCCACCATCTCCACACATCTCATATTCACCCATGACACAAAAGTTAGCAATCGGTACGTGGCAACAAGGAGTGTCTAGAGTTGCATTAGAATTAACATTGAATTAAACACCATCCAGAATTTGTCAAACAAGTCGAGGACACGCCTGAACTTCGCCGATCCAAGAAGGGGTAAATTAGATCATCAATTGTTGTCGAAAAGACGCAAGTACCATGACAAACAACTCACTTTTCTCGTTAGTGATGTATTGAGCATGCATTATACCGGATACTTTGCCAGCAACAATAAGAAATTCGATTCAAGTCGAGATCGCAAGCAACCATTTGAATTCATGCTTGGTGCAGGTGAAGTTATCAAGGGTTGGGACGAAGGTTTAGAAGAGTAAGCTAAAGTATGTCTGGATGTGAGCGGAAACAAGAGCCTCATTGATGTTGCTTCATTATAGTATGGCTGTAGGTGAGGAACGAAAATTGACCATTCCCCCAGACATGGGTTATGGCGTTACTGCCGTTGGGCCTATCCCTGGCAACTCCACTCTCGTGTTCGACGTTGAGTTGTTGGACATCAAGGACAAACGATCGCACGACATCACTGCTCTTTTACTTCCACTTTTGCTACTTGTTGCTCTTATTGGTGGTCTTTTCTACCTCAACTCTAACAATCAATTGACCTAACTAGCGTGACGTGTAAGGAGTTGTGGGATGTAGAAGCTTTACATACTGTGAATTATCCTAGTTTTTACATGATTTTGAAAAGAAAAAATGATTTAAAGACATTCAAGATAACTTTTTAGTAATTCTTGCATATGATCTTCAATCAGTGTTTTTTCCTATGTCGTTTGCTTTTTGTTATTTTGTCGCGGAAATGGCACGGGAAAGCTATAGCAATGGATCAGGGTTTGTGACTTGCTGTTTCCATGCCAATTCCATGATTTTTTTTTTCCTAGCCTAGGCAAGTTGTAGCTTCAAACAATCCTCAACTTAATATATCACCAGAATGGGTAAACCAAAGATTCCCAAGTTTTCAAAAGAAAAGGAAAAGAAACCTTCCAAGAAACAAATCGAGCCTACCACGTTTGAAGATTTCATGGAAGGTATGTCCCGAACATTGTGGATCTCAGTTGGATCTCATATACTTAGCTCAATTTGCTTGGATCTCAGAGGGCGTAGAGTTAGAAGAGAAGGGAGAGCGATATGGCGAAGGAGACAAGTCGAAACGCTTCTATGAGCGAGCAAGCGAAATGTACGCCAAGGCACATGAGCTTAATAAGTCTGACTCGGACTGCCTTTACAATTGGTAAGCAAGCAGATGTACTTGATAGGCTAAGACTGGCGACGAATTAATTGATTCTCTATTATAGGGGAAGAGTCTTGTTCGTGCTGCTACAGTACCTGCCAAAGCGAAGTGCTCCTATGGAGACACTTAAGCTAATCGACTCTTCGATTGAAAAATTTCGACAAGCGCTTGCCATAGACAATAAAAACGCGGATGCCATGTTCAACCTCGGCCAAGCACTTAATACTCGAGCGGAAACTGTTCAGGATGTTGATGAAATAGAAGACGGGTATAGTCAGGCTGCGCTGGCAGTACAAGAGGCAATTTCAATATTAGACGAAGCATACGCACTCCAAGAGCAAGCGCTCATGCCACAACTGGAAAATATGACAATCGATGAGCCAACAAATGCGGGCGAGGACGAGGAAGAACATTCACATGATCATCATAGCCACGAAGAACCAGGGACTGATACGTTAACTACCGTCACTGAAGTCATACCTACCACTGCATATACATTAATAGATACACTGGTTGCGTCAGCTAATGCTCTATCGACCATGGCATCCATGCTGGCCAATTTCGAAAAGGCTTTGAGTTTATTTGACAGTGCCCAAGACAAATTAAAACAAGCAGAAAAATGGTTGGGGCAGGCATCACGAGAGAATGAAAAAGACTATCAACAGGCTGTTATTCAGATTACGCTACAGCATGCTCAAACACTAGCTTTACTTGCTGATAGATCTATGACAGCAACAGGCCAAGTGGATGACAAGACATACACGTTGGCACTGGAAAAGCTTGACTTCATTACAAGCAAAGTGGATAGTCGACACTGCGAAGCAATGTGCGATCGCGGAGATCTCCTTAGTCAATATGCACAAGCCAAGCAACAGTCATTTATCCGCAGTGGCCGGAAACTGGACGCCGACCCGAGTGGAAAAGAGGTTTGGCAACTTTATTCACAAGCCAGCAAATCTTTCCAAGAAGCTCTGCAAATCGAATCTAAAAACAACAACATTTTAAGAAAACTCGGAGACATTAGTATAATCCGAGCTCAACTTCCTATGGGTGTTGCCGATCGAAACAAACTGCAGCTGTTGAAGAATGCAGAGTTTTATTATAAGCAGGTACTCGAGTCAGATAAAGACGACTTATATGGCGCGTGGCTGGGCTGGGCTGTGAGCTCATGGGCCCAAGGCGAGTGGTGTCAAACTGCGGGAAAGCATATGGAGGCTGAAAAGATCATCAAAATGTGGATAAAGCGGGGAGGTAATGATGAGATTATCCAAGACGCGTATGAAGAATCCGATTTCTATCCCAAGGCATTCATAGATTGGGTTATGACTGAATTTTTTGCCGATGAAACAGACAGTGAATAAAATGCTTAAAAACATGGGCTTGAATCAAAAGTATTGTTTGTTGATGTCCACTTTATTTTATCCTCTATATTTTTTGTTTTTTTGGGAATGGTTTAATTTGGCCATATCGCTCTGCTGACATTTCCCGGGAGAGAGAAAACGAAATATAAATGGCAACTATCGTTGGCTCGTTCCTTGATTCTTCCGCTTCCCCTTTCCTCTCCAATTTTCAACATAATGGAAAAGTCATCGTTGCGCTCTAGGTTACCAATGACTTTCCCTACCACCATACCTGTGCGTCCTACAGGTGTTAGAGTTTTCACCAAGTCTAGAATTGTCACATTTTTGGTATTGGGTATATTTTACCTGTGTGTGACTTTAATCATGGGCTGCAGTAGAATAAGTGAGGAAGATGGCAGTTCTGCAGCTCTGGATGACAATACCATCACTCCTTCTTTTGAATTGTACTGGTCGGTTGAAGGAACTACACGAGCGAATGCATTCAAGGAACTGAGCAGATTACGAAATGATGCCATGGACATGGTTCTCAAAGATGCCGAGGTGGCACTTCGCAACGATTCGGTATATTCTGTTGTTCTTAAACCACAAACCGCTCCAAATGGCGATCCACACGATTATCTCAGTCTTGCAAAGTAAGTGGTTCATCAAAGGAGAAGGGCCAAGGGGACGGCTGATGGCGCATGCATACCACCACCATACGTACTTTTCTTTGTGTCCAAATTTGGAAAATTGTATTTTTATATCAGCGTCGAAGGGGTCACCAGAGGCTGAGGACAGTCCTAAACAGTAAAGAACCGCTACTAAACAAACCCTTGGCTCCTTTTTTTAGATACTTTTGGCAAAATCCAGATACACCGGATGGTTTGCCCTATATTCGTCGAGATGGCTATGTAAATCCCGAAGTTGAGACTATACAGGATTACCGCTTGTTACGACAGATGCTCCGTGAAGTCTATCGACTTGGGTTGGCCTTCCAATTGACTAGAAATGATACTTACGCTGTAAAAGCAAGTGATCGCTTATACGAATGGTTTGTCAATCCCGAAACCAAAATGAATCCACATTTCCATTGGGGAAGTCTACGAAAAGGTAACACTCATGGCAGCCGAACTGGTATCCTCGATATGTACCCAGTGTACCGGGTAAGTTACCTTCTAATGATCTCCGCCAAGACTGAAAGACTGTCTGTCATTCATGTATTTTATCTGATAATCTAGGTCTTTCAAATCATACCGCATCTACAAAAATCGCCTTCTTATAGTCCTGAACTCCATGATGCACTGGTTGGATGGTTTACGCAATACTGGGATTGGCTAAGCAATAGTTCGCTTGCATCACAGGAGAGTAGAGGGGTTAATAATCATGGTAAGTGGATCATCCATCACACTATCACACAAACCCTGATCGTTTTGGTAACCAAAAAATAAAAATATTACCTTAAATTATTAGGCACTTATTACGATGTTCAGATCCTCCCTATTGCTCGATTTTTGAACAAACACGACGTCGCCAAAGAAATCGCAACCCGCGCTCTGAGTGTCAGAGTAAATCGACAAGTTAGAGCCAATGGCTGGCAACACCATGAAACCAGTAGACCAACATCATGGTTCTACAGTGTTTTCAATCTACAGTAAGTATCATGGAACTATACCGGCGTTACAGATATAATACTAATCATTGAATGACCAATTTAGAGGCTTATTCCTCCTTGCACAACATTGTCAAATGTCAGGAGTCGATATGTGGCATCATGTTGGTCCTGATGGTCAATCTCTCAAGACCGCTTTGGATTACCTTATTCCATATGCACTCAACCAAGGACAAGAGTGGCCGTACTCGAATCTGAATGGATACCCCGTCACGAACCTTGTCCCACTAGTCGAAATGGGATACATCAAGTGGGGAGATGAAGCGTATCTCCGTGCAATGACTTCCTTACGTGCCATGGCAGAAAAGGAACGTGATACAAACCACAACACTCGACCACTCTCTGACTTCTTTTGCCAAATGAGCGAAATGGTTGGAAATAACGAGTTTGTATGCTAGAGTGAAATATTTTATTATTTGTGTCTTGATTATTTTTGTCTACATCATTGTACAAATGTCATTGTTTTCGTCATCCTTCTTTTCTCTCTCTGTACATTGGTTCTATGTATGGGTAACAGAACCTTATTTTACCATTATGCTGTTGTGAAAAGATACCAAAATGTGTATTGATGGAATCTGCGGTGCAAAGCGTTTGGTGCTGTGATGATGCTGTAATCTTGCCTAGTCCTTCATGTCATGTTTGTTCTTGGTCGACTAGGCTCGCTCACAATTGGATAGAGTCGGCCATCAAAGCCAAGATCAAAGCCTTCTGGCCAGGTAGTGCGAGGTGCATAATTACTTTCTTCTAATGAGTACGGAACTTCGTAGTCTGAGAGAGCCATGCTCAGTCCATGGTGAGGACATGGTCGATCGTTGTCATCGCTACCTCTGTCCAAGTGTGACATTTCAATTCTCGTCGTTTCGCTCGAATCAGACGACTCGGAAGAGTCGTTTTTCTCTTTCGCAATGTCTGCTGCAAGACCTGTCGCCACTCCTGCTCTTGTACCCCAGCCGACTTCATGCAGTGTCAACAGAGCATATATCTTCATGATAGCAAAATAGTAGTTAAAGACAAGCCAAGCTGGTAACCATATAATATCGAGCGGTCGCCTGAAAAAGTGTGGTAAAAGTTTAATGGCTCTCGTTAATAGCAACCAAACAATATATGAAATAGCAATATTCCATCCTGGAAGTGGTTGGTTCGTGTCTCCGGCAATACGCGACTGTTGAACAGAGAACACAACAACAAGAGCCGGTCCAGAAAGAAGAGTGAAAGGATTCAGCATCTTGTCTAGCATAGTGAATGCGACATATGGAAATCGTCTCCATATGTATCTCTCTGTAAACAATGAGCGAAAATCTGAGCGCCATGTGTTGCGAGTCCAGCGCAATACTTGCTTCAGAAATTGCCAGTTATCCTTGAATGTAGAGCTTAGCTCTGCCTCAGGGGTAACTTGGATATAAGTATTCCAACCATGCGATACCATCCATCGGGTCAAGTACTTGTCATCTCCAGAGTTGAGAGGATATTTTCCCATCCACAAGTCGTTGGTAAAACCGTACTGAAATGCAGGATCCTTCAATATCAATGATCTGTACGCGGCTGTTCGACCTGACAAGCAACAAACTCCGCCGTCGATGTGGGTTGATGCAGCCACTTCGATATTTCGAATCGTTAATCTAAATCCGGCAAGGACTTCCCAAACCGTTTGATGGCCATTTGGGTTTATAGCTTGTACAGTTTGACCGGTGCCTACTCCACCTATCTTGAGGTCTTCAAAGCAAGCAAGTATATAATCCAGCATGGTGGGTTTCCAGGTTACATCATCATCTGCGAACACCAATATCTCCGTGGTGGTGGCGTTGATACCTTTCACCATCTGCAAACGTTTATTTGCTCTTGGCACAGTCAACACTCGAATTCTGTTTGGGTTGATATCATCTGCGAGAGATTGGAGAGGCTTCCGCATCTTGGCTTCTGTAACAATGATGATCTCCTTTGGATTACATGCAAGCCAACTACTGGCTGCAATTCGAAACTCTTCTCCAGCGTCGATGGTAGGCACAACGATCGTCACGTCTTTAATTGCTCTATACGTTGGATTACTGGAAGGACGCACTGGCTGATATATTGCCCATGCTAACAGCTTGATAGCATACCACAGATAGCGATAAAAGCCAATTAACCCTAATGGCAAGAAAAAAGGCAGAAGACCAATATCGTTTGTAAGGTATAACATGTACCGAGATTAAAGGATATGAAGACAGAGAGAAGTAATGGCATATATTATATTTTTAAAAACAAAACGTCTGTTCTCTAGCATTAATTTTCCAATTGTACCTACATTTCGCTTCCAACAGTTTACTTCACCGAGATGCCACTAGATCTAAACCTACCCGATAATTGTACGACAGAATCGAAGGGCGGAAATACTGTTTAGAGTGAACGAGACTTTTCCAATTTATAAAGATGTTAGCCGAATCTTAGTATTTGCGCATGCAAGGAAAACGTCAATAAGCTTGTAAACTTTACCGGCATGTGACCAAAATGGTTCGATAGTCTCTCAGACATGCTCAAACATTGCAATACATATACGCTTACGCACCTCTTTCTCAACAATAAATGAGAGCAACTCACGTCATATCGAATGTCAGGTACCAGATTTTTTTATGTATGGGTATCCCTATTGGATATTACAGCACAGTGTCTATGGGTAACATTTTAGAATAACCATCTATAACGTAGAGTACGACCGATTATGACGGTATACTATGCGTCGGTGAAACGTCTTAGGGTACTAATGCAAATTTCGTGCAGTGCTCGGAACATTTCTTTCGCTTTTTTATGTTGTGTTTGTCTACTATAATGTCATTGATTCATTATTTACAATTTTTGGATCAAATGATGACTAAAATTTCGCTATTGGGAACTAATGCCTTCCTTTTGAAAAGCTTCGCTAGGCAACGATGGGTTGTTTTTCCACCTTCGAAGCACAGATAAAGTTTCTTTGTTAGGCTCTATATTCTTGGATCGCATCTCTTGGTACACTTTGCCAACCATATCCCAGTTTCCAACCTTGGCCCACGCTCGCAATAAAATGGTGTATGTAACAACATTGGGTTTGAGGGATGTCGTTCGCTCCAGTTCTTGATGAATACGAGCACACATATTGGGATCAGGAACAAATGCATGGGCTAGCATTAAGGTACCATAGGTAACGATGGTAGGTTTAACGTTATGGTGGAGCATATCCTTGTACACAGCAATCACTGAGTTATAGTCGTCATGGCGAAGAAAAGCCCGCATGAAGGTCGTAAAGTTGTAGGCGTTGCTAAGGTCTGTTTGCTCACTAATCTTGATGTTGCTATTGCGGCTTTTAGATGCAGGGAGCGTCTTGATAAAATGTGTGTAATATTGAGCAGTCATTTGAGCATTGGATTCCGCTAGGATGGCATTCAGTAGAACATTGTGTGTATGTGAAGTAGGCTCCATTGAAGGTTGTACTTGTCCAGTCTTGGTATCTTTGGAAGATGGCGAGAAGAAATCTGCATACAATTTCCTTACCCCTGTATTGTCGTTATGCCGTCGATGCATAGCCATAATTGTTGTGGCAATAACAGGAGAGACCTTGTTATGTTTCTTTTCCATTTCTTGCATCAACCTCCATGCTTCATCCACATTGTTATGCCTTGCATACCCATTGATCAAAATTGCATACGTGTACGGATCCGGTTGAAGTTTTGATGCCATCAAGCGATCAAAGATAGCCTCCGTAGTCTTCATATCCAACTGTTGGGTGGCATGGTACATCATACAATTGTAGGTGACTAGATTGGGTTGAATATTGGAGTTCATCATCTCAGCAAAATACTTTTCGGCTTGGTCGACATCAGAGAGACGCATAAATCCATCTATCAGCGTCGTATATATGTTGACATCCGATTTGATTCCTCTAGACTGCATTCTCTTGAACCAGGAAGCCGCCGATTTCATGTTCCTTGACCGCCCAAAGCTTTGTACCAACATAGTATACGACTTGAGATCAGGTCCTTCCGTCAACCCTCGTTTCTCATTCACCTCCATCTCACGTAAGAATTTAATAGCTGCATTAATTCGACCTTCATTCAACAACAATTGTCTAAGCCTCCTGTTGATGTTGGATGTAGTTGAAGGTATAGGTTTCGGTCGCTTATATCTTGTAAAGTAGACCGCTTCAGACTCCTTTGGCATTTTATCCACAGTTCCCTTTTCAAAGTATCGTTGGAAGAGGACTGATTTTTTAGCCTTGTTGTAAGAAGTAGTACCAAGTCGCATTCTCAACTGATGCCGTGAGTATCCATTTGGTTGAAGTTTCCGCATGGTGCCTTTGTGCTTCGCTGGTGGGTCAACCTTTTCCATATTTGAATGTGGTCGATCCATTGTCGCCTGTTTCTTCTCTACTTTTGTTGATTGAAATCGGACGCCTATTGGTCCTCGGAATTCATGACCAGTAAATCTAAACAATGGAACTTGAGGTATAGAGACAGGTACGGCATTAGGGGTATTCGCAAAAGGTGAATTGCGGAGGCAGGTCTTCTTCCTTGTATATGCTATCGAGCCTCCAGGTCTTGCTATAATAGCTCTTAATACGCCAACTATGACAGAGTCCACTAAAGGTGCATGCCGCAATGGCATGTTTGAGCTGTTGCAAACAAAAAACTGTGAATGGGTGCCCAAAAAAATTCATTGCTTGAGACTGTTGTCGTCATTGTAATTTTGTGACAAAATTATAATCAGGAGTTTTATATTTCCTTTTTTTTTTGGTTCTCAACAGAAGTATTTATGCTCTTCATCAAATAACCACACTCCAATACACTACGATCGAATATTCGACGCAATGACATTTCAAAAGAGAAACAATAAAGTCAAAACTTTGTGAACAACACAGTTTCTAGCTATAGAAACGTTGGTCATGCACCCGACCGTACAAACTAGAGGTGGTCTCGACAACATACCATCAGACCGCCATACACTCTTCTCCGTGCACATACCTTTCGACATCAAGATATTACCTCCAATTTTGAAAATTCTTGGTCTCATCACGTGTGTTACTATAGCGTAAAGAAAGAGTTATATAATAATTGTATATGAAATATTATACTTCGTCAAGTGGATCCGGGGATTGTAACTCCACGACTCGTATAATGAATTTATGGCGTACGGTCTGCGACCTCCGCCAAACTTTCAAGTACAAACTGGCAACAGACATACAGTCAATGTAATATACCTACGCTCATGGCCCATCATGTAAACCTTCACGCTGGGTCCGAGACCAAGGTTGTACGCTGGACAAACCAACAACATGAGGACCAGGTTATAAAGTGACCAGGGTTATGTCGCGGCAATGGGTAGAGCATTTTTTATACTTTACTTTCAACATGGATTGTTAAATCCATATCAAAAGGATGCTCTCGAAGTTGCCGTGATAGCGACAAAGATGCAGTCTATCAGTTTATCCAAGGTTTGTCTTATGAAGCGAAGTTTCAAGTATTATTAAAAGAACCACAGTCGCTGGAGGAAGATATCGTCACGCCGAATACTTCGACATGATACAAAGGACAGCCAGGGGAACGGATTACTCAACACCAGACACGGTAAGAGTTTAGTATATCCCTAAAAAGATAGGAGTTCTAGCCTCTAATTACTATTTGTGCAAACGACAATGCATAGCTTCATCACAAGGGGCTTAAATGTGATCAATGGAAGCTCATACGCAAATAACTGGTGCTATAGCATCCAGCCAGATATTAGTGTCGATGGGATCACTTCTGAACATTACTCGTCGTTTTCTGACTGCACAGCATGGAGGTATGCTATATTAGTAGGAACTGCCCCACCTAAGAGAGTATTGTGGGATCCTCGGTACCAGCAATTATTGGCGGGTCACGCTTCGTCGAACATTGATAGCACCTTCTTTCGAAGGTCAGACAATCGTGGTATATACAGCTTTGTAGAAAACCAGGGGCTCGAAGTCAGCCCAGTCTTCATCAATCATTATCCAGACATGATCTGTGATCGCATGAATGACTGGAACCCTTTGCTTTCATTGCAAGATAATTTTTGCTTCCGATGACCGGCTGCTAGTTGCATTACAAGAACGGGGAGCAACAATGGCCGTAATGCTTGGTCCCAGACTTACAAGGTTGTCGGCGAAAGCAACCACCAACACATATTGGCTACCTCTTGGGGGCAGACTTACCGGCCATTCGCTTCCAAATGGCCGGAAGGCACTGCTCCAATGGGTTCCTGACCCATCAGTAGAAAGAAATGTGGCATGGAGCCTGAAAACGTTCCAACGCCTCTTCCATCTTGTGGCGTTCAGCGTCAATGTGCTTCAAAAGGCTGTCAACGATCTGGGTACTGGCAACCTGGGGTCACAAACCTTTGACACGACGGAAAGCGAAAAGGTGGCGACGGTAAAGTCAAAGAAATCCGAGTAATTCTCTTCCGGTCATCCAAGGGTACATCAAAATTATGAACATCGAAAAATACGAACAAATAGTCTCTTATCTTCGAGATCGTTCCTACCCGTCAACTTACACTAATGAGCAACGAGTGAAATTACAAAGAATAGCGAGAGCTTACGTACACAGTGATGAAACGCTATCCGAAGCAATTATTGGCTGGTATAATAATTATCCTCTAGGAAAGAAATTTGCTAATCAAGTCCTGAAGGAACTGCATTCATGGCTCAAGTCCAGCCAGTCGTTCAAAATGACCTTGAAGATCTTTCCGGTAAACTCTAATAAGCAGTAGGCTATAAAAATTTCTTGAAGTTATCTACTGTTTTCACATCTGCTTAATTTTTAATAGACTCCTGGGTCAATATTCTGGTTTTTTGGTTATCAAATGTGATCGATATTTTATTCGGTTCAAATATAAGGGAAAGCATGTTACTGAGTCACTTTCTAAAATATATAGAATCCGGCCATGCATTTCAATCCCATGAAGCATGAACATGTTGGTTGGAGTGGACAAGTTTTCTGTTCTTCAGTCTAGAATCATTGAATAGGTTAATATACCAAAGGCTAGAAGCTGTTCCCTGCAGGTGGGTGAGTAATTGTGGAGTGTCTCACCACCAATTTTAAAAATTTCGAGTTGTAGATAATCGTTGTTTCATATTAAAATATCTCACGGATTTCAACCAACACCAATTGCAGCGACTTTTTTGCTGATTTCCAAGACATCTCAATGCCAAACATGGTAAAAAAAGAATCTCGGAAAAGTACAACAATTTAGTCATAAGTGCTGATCAATGATATTCGAGAATGATACGTTGTGTCTTAATGATATGCTGTGAACAAGTGAACGTATAAGCAGATGGCATTTGAAATTGTGGGAATATCGACAAAATGCTAATGAAACTTTGATGATAGGAGCAACAGCGTTCAATATGTTTCCTGTTGTCACTGGCAATGACTATCATAAAAACAGGTGGTTGCAATGTGACATTAGAATATGTCCTGTCACTAGTCAGCTATCACCACAAGCACTTTCCAAGTTACAGCCTTTTCACGTAATTTTTTTTTTTTTCAAATGTACACTGATAAGTAATTTTATTATGGGCATGTTTACATGATATTTGTGGATTCCAAATTCTTTCACATTATATACAGTTGTTTACATGGGCATTATCAATCAATGCCTTACTCGTCAATGTTAAACTTGTCACTGATCAGGATACAGTCTGGTCCCTTGGAAGTGCGTCCCCAGATACGGAACCAGTATTGGTTGCCATTGGGACCTTGGTTTTCGGGGAACTCGACGTTGACTGTCTTTGAGCCTTCGGTAGCAGGAGTATGACCAACATAGAGATCCTTGATGAGGCCAGAGCTATTGAAGAGTTCAATAGCACTAAAGTTTTCAACCAAGGAGCTGCCAGTTTCCCATTTGACATCCACTGATTGACCGACTTTGACGGTAGAGAAGCCTAAAGAATGAAGCTCAAATCCGTTACAGATAGCAAAAGGGTCTTCACTCCTGGTGATTGGGACAGCCTGGGCAGTCAAGAAGAAGGAGGTAGCCAAAGCGACGAGGTATTGAGAACTATACATTGGATATGAAAAAAGTTTGAATTGAAGTGAATTAATTGTAAGCAACAAGGATCAGGATTGTATCGTCTTTTATATAAGAAAGACGCCTCCAGGGACAATGAAAAACATGACAAGTTTGGTTTTGCGGTGTTTGAACTGATGGCAATGTTTGAGACATTCAAACCGGAGCAAAATCGCTAGGAAAAACAGAAATTTCATCAGTTTACTTTACAAGTAGCATTGTTTTCACTGTTTTCAGCATGAATGACCAATCGCTTGTATTTCCTATGAGTTCTATTGCTATTTGGAATGAATTATGATAATGCAAAATGGTTCATGCGCATATTATTCACACAGGCGGGCAGGATGGCGGCCGATAGTGTGTGAATCTGAGAGAGGGCCCAAAAGCTGCATTGAAGTTGTATTATGCGGAGCTCAAAAAGTCACGATGCAATAGCTGAAACATGACGATGATTATTGCTTCTCGCCGGACGCGCTCTCCCAACAAGACAAGCTGCTTATATATCATGTTATTATTTTAATCAATGTACCTCAGTTACAAGTTAATCATTTCCATAATATGTGTGTTCTGACATTGGTATTCGATTTGAAAGTACCCCCACTAACCCCCTTTTAACTTGTACACGCACCTTAATGTTGATACTATTAAACGTAGAGGCTATCATCTAAGCGTATCTAGCTTGTAATAGCATTTACCATGTCATGTTATTTAGCACACTGTGCTGCAGTGACTTGTAGGTTGGGCAATGGAAAATGGGCTGAAGACAGACATGGAAGTCAGTGCAACGTCACCTGAATTGTCTCCGCCAAACTTGGGATATCCCATCCCCGCTCACTCCTTCTCCCAGCTGTTCCCAGTCTAAATTTCCTCAAACCTCACAGTAAGCAGTTCAGTATCATTACAATAGCTACCGATCAATTCCTGTACTGATTCAGATCCTTTTTGATCAATTCATAATCAGACTTTGTGTTTGGGGCTCAAGACCATTTTCCGAACCTTCGAACAGTCACCCCAAATACAGCCCTTTTAACAAATTCAGAATCATAATGGCTCACGGTCCAATGAGCGGCTTGAAAATAAGCGGTACGTACCCCCCCCTTGTGAATCATAATACTCCATCACAGAATGTGAGCCCATTTTCAACTCGCAAGTCTGGCTGATATCACACTATGGTGTTGTGGAATCTACCCCATGCATTTACAACTCTGTCCGTTATGCCACATGGCCCTTGGGCGTGTACCCAAGCCATTAAACCTCAGTATACGAACTAATCAATTGTATTTTCCATATTGTATAGGTGATGCTGATCCTCTCAAAGTCATCAAAGTAGCTGCAAAGGACGGAAGGACAGGGGAAGATATACAGCTGCATTATTCAAACTATAAGGTGGCCGGCAATGGTTCATTTGGTGTTGTTTATCAAGCCAAGCTACTTCGAACTGGAGAGGATGTTGCTATAAAGAAAGTGTTACAGGACAAGCGATTCAAGGTAAAAGAAAGTGTGTCTTGGTTTATTTGGCACCATCTGTGCTGTCGGTTGCTGCGTGTGGTTTTTTTTTTTTTTTTTTTTTTTTTGGTTCCGCGGGTGATGTACTTTACAGCTCTCCAAGCCCATTAAACACTTATCTGCTCACAGAATCGTGAACTACAAATCATGCGGCTTGTGGTCCATCCCAATATCGTTGCTCTCAAAGCCTTTTTTTACAGTCAAGGTGATGCTAAGGTAATGTGTCTATCGGTTATTGATTGACTTGACTCTCTGGTCTCTGTATCCATCAATTAATAAGCGCCCCACCGCCTATCAAGCAGAAAGATGAAGTCTACCTGAATTTGGTACTTGAATATATCCCAGAAACCATTTATCGAGCATCCCGCCATTATGCAAAGGCTAAACAAGCCATGCCCATGCTCTATGTCAAACTATACACCTATCAACTACTGCGATCTTTGGCCTATATCCATTCTCTAGGGATATGCCACCGTGACATCAAGCCACAGAATTTGCTTTTGGACCCTGTCACTGGTGTCTTGAAGCTTTGTGATTTCGGCAGGTAAGCGACTGATATCTTGTTTATTTTGACGGTGTCAAAACGGTGTGTTTAACGATAGCATTACCAGTGCCAAAATATTAGTTGCTGGAGAACCCAATGTGTCATATATATGTTCACGATACTATCGAGCACCTGAACTCATATTTGGAGCTACCAACTACACCATAAGCATTGATATCTGGTCAACGGGATGTGTCATGGCAGAACTTATGCTATCGCAGCCGCTGTTCCCTGGAGAAAGTGGTATTGATCAGCTGGTTGAGATCATCAAAGTTCTAGGTACACCAACTAAAGAACAGCTGGTATCGATGAATCCAAACTACACCGAACACCGATTCCCACAGATCAAACCTCATCCATTTTCCAAGGTATGTTGATGTTGGAAAAAGTGGTGGTGATGTTAGCAAAAAAGTTCATACCGTGTGATTCTTTATCTCACATTTTCTGTTTTCTTGGCTTGACAGGTCTTCAGATCTCGAACTCCTCCCGAAGCAATTGATTTCATTTCACAACTCTTGCAATACACTCCCACTAAGCGTCTAACAGCCTTAGATGCTATGACTCACCCATTCTTTGATGAACTTCGCAATCCCGAGACTCGACTAGCCAACGGTAAAGAGCTGCCCAATCTGTTTGACTTTTCAGTACATGGTAAGTTACAGGAATGCTTAGATTGTCCGTGTCTGGTTCAGAATTGAAGTAATCCTATCCCGCCCGCCTGCAATTGCAGAACTGTCCGTTAGACCTGATTTGATTCGAAAACTGGTCCCTCCACATGCTGAAGCTGACCTACTCTCTAGAGGCATCAATATCAATAACTTCACGCCTTTACCAGCCAGTGAGCTAAGAGTGAAATCACTGGATTGAAATGGTCTATAGCATCCCTTTCCAGCTACGTGCCCAATTACATGTTACTTTTCTTTACCAAGTCTGCACATATAGTTGATCTCTCTCTCTCTCTCTCTCTCTCTCTCACTCTCTGCCTCCGTAACGTGCTCGCATCTCCATTGGTTATCAAGTGTCAAATGCTTTTTGGTGTATCCTTTTTTTTTTTTTCTCCTTTCGGTCTTATGTTCTTCATTTTCCTACTCCTTCTTGTGTGTCTTTGCCGAATCGTTTTTCTCTTTCATTTCTCTTTGCTTGATAGCTATTGCGCCAAGGAGTGGTGGCGATGACACATATTGGTGTCTGTTGTGGATACAATATATAAATCTTTTTTGCCTGCTCGTTTGCTTATGATTGAACAACCAGACTGACCGACGGATTTAGTTTTCTTTTATTATTATTATTATATTTTCTCTTCTTTTTTTTTTTTTTTCTTCACCATAGGAGCAAAAAAATAAATGCGACAAGAGAATTAACAACATAAGAAAGATGGTAAAATAACATTATACTACGTTAAGCGAAAGATCCTTTGTGCTCGAGTAACAAGAGAAACCTTGCCTTTTGAATTATCTCCTTGGGTCGACAGGTGGTGCTCTGCTGAATCAAGACGGTCGAAATTAGATGTCCTGCCTGAATATCCAGAAACAAGAAGGAATTCCCCCATTTCCAACATACTGATCCACTCGATCCAGATACTATCGTCTACTTTGCCATGACAGCGAATCGTTTACAAGATATGACTGGCGGCAACCCGTATAGGAACATGAAAGAAAAAAAAATTATCTTACCTATCAATCATGTCGTTTGGCAGTGGTGATCTGTCATCTGAAGGATAATCCCGGCTTCCTCCATATGGGCTTCTTGGGCGTAGCGGTTCTCTACCAGCATCAAAAGGAGATCGAGAGCGACCATAGCCTCGTGGGCTTCTCGATCGCCCTCGGCTGTAATAGTCAGGGCTAGGTGATCGTCCATATCTCGGTGGGGTTCTGGATCGCCCTCGACGGTAGTAGTCTGGTGGAGATCGATAGCCTCTTTCGTAGTGTATAGGTGATCTGGATCGACCACGGTGATATCCATAATCCCTTCTACCATATGGAGGTGGTGAACGTCGGCGATAGCCAGAGTATGATTCTCCACGACAGTATTTTGCCAAATGGCCTGTCTGGCCACATCTATTTCCAATTGCTTTTAGTTGCTTATGTAGGAAATAGACTATCTGAAAATATCTATACATACCTAAAACACCTTCCAGATCGGACATCCATCCCACGCTCGCTTGCATCAGGGCAGTCTCTAGCCCAGTGCCCAGTGCCACCACACAGGAAACAGCCACTTCCTTCCCCGCTAGCTTTCTTCGAATATTGTACAATAAGGCGATCACCATTATATACTTGTCCATTTAATTCTCTGACTGCCTCATCGGCATCTCGAGGGTCCTGCAACACGAGCAAAACGAAACAATACATGATTAATACCGTCGGATCGTACTATCCAAGCAGGGATTGCCTTTCCAACACTGACCTCATAGTCCACAAATGCAAATCCACCGTGTTTTATCTCCACACTTTGAACACGCCCATATTTTTCAAACTGGACAGAAGAAAGATGTTAGAAACATTGTACATAGATCTGTGCACTTTTTTTTTTAACCGATCTTACCAGTTCTTCGAGATCTCTTCGTGTTGTGCGAGAGGACACATGTCCGACATATACTATGGACCAGGACGATAAGTTAGAATGGAGCAAAGATATGAAAATAAAATCGTATTCATTAGCATGCTTACATTTGCCACTTGAAGTTGCCATCACTCAGTAAGTTTGATCAGAAAGACCGTTAAGGTTGCTACTCTTGTTGTCCGCCGTTAGTGCTAGTGTTTTAAAACTCCGGTGGAAGCGGTATTGCGCGATATCCCTTGATTTGCTTGCAACTTGAGAAAAGTTAAGCTGTAGTGAGGATCGCTTCGCTTGCATGTCATGTAAACTGTCTCATTGTAGATACTACTAAACCATAAGCAAGTTGATTGTAAGACGAATATTCAAATGCCAGCTTGGGACTTTACCCGTTCAACGCTGGTGTATTATGTATGACTAACGATAAAGTTGCTAAGTGATACTACTTTCATGGAATATAAAACCTCCCACAGTTCTTTTCTCTCCCAAACGAATTTTCTGCTACTTTTTCAACATTCTAATGTGTTGCACTAGAGTACAGGCAGTGGGAAGGACCGTGAGAAATTTGATCAAGGTACGGCACAGACAAAGAGGTACATAGAGTTGGGAACATACTGAAAATTTGGCGGAGGTCGTAGACCGAACGCTACCATTCATTATACGAGTCGTGGATCCTGGGATTGTGTTAACATCATCTGAGTTTATTTCGAGAGTAATTATAAAAAAATTTTCTATTAAACAATAAACTCCATCATCTCTCGAGCACTGGTAAACACAAAGAAAGGGTAAGTGGGTGTGGACAATCCCAGGATCCACGACTCGTATAATGAATGGTAGCGTTCGGTCTACGACCTCCGCCAAATTTTTCATTATACTTCGTCAAGTGGATCCTGGGATTGTGGCTCCAGAGTTTGTCTGTCATGTTCCGCCACGGACATGACCAACGAAGTGAAATCAATATGCGACTTAGAGGACAGTCTATAATAATTATTGACAATCGCCTCAGATGACCAATGTCCGTGGGCTACCACAGCGTCCACGGGGCACCTGCCAAGACGGCACGAGTTGCACCGAGAGCTCGCAGTCGTAGGCGTGCATGGGACGGATCCTGCGGGAGGAGGGCTGTGATAGCGTTGGGCCAGTTGCTGATCCTTTGGGCATGGGTAGGTCTGTGACAATCACTGATGGACGGTATCAAGTAGTAGATAGTAACATGAAGCAGAACAGGATGAGAGAACAGACAAGGACGGTGTGCATGGCGGCGAATGTAAGCTCGGAAAGCCGCCACTGGGCAGAGGTGGATTAGCGAATGGCTGTGAATGGTGACAGTTTTCTTGATTCGCTGTCCCAAGCGTTTTCCTTTGGGACAAACTATCATCAGAGAGATCGAATCCTCGGTTGAGGTCCAGTCACTCTCCTCCAGATTAATCCGTTCGATGTCAGAAGGGCGAAGAAACCCACACAGTCCAAGGAGCCAACAGAGTTTTCTTGGTTAACTCTGCCAACGGCATAGAGTCGTTGGAACCCAATTTCTCAAAATGTTTAGCAACGGGGAGATGTCGACAGGACGGTCCCGATCCCCACGAAGGGTTCGATCGGATACTACCTGAAAGAATGCCTTACGAGCGAAGGATTCTCTAATCTCCTGGCGGTTGTCAAACATATCGAGAATGGCAGAGCGCTATACTTCCAAGGTTTGAGCTACCATTGGAAGTGTCCTCGTCCGTAAGTGAGGAAGTTGACGATAGAAGCACCCGAAGGGTCCATGTGGTCTACCTCTCTCTTCCGGCACCACGCCTTGTAGCTGGCTTGCGTCTGGGCATAACGGAGGTACCGTTTGGGATCGACGCGCATGATGATCTCAGCTGTGGTTGCGTCCGCGCCATTCGCCTCTATGCGTTGTAGCTTATGTTCCATGCAGTCAGCGACCAATGCGGATTCCCTTTCAGGACGCTTATGGTGTGACCGACGGGGGGAAGCACGAACTTGCGAGGGACGGGAACCAGAGAGCTGCCGGCCACCACGGGTGGCGGCTACTTGCTCCCTCTGTAGCCTCTGAACGATCAGTGGCAGTAGGTTCCATGGAGGGCATATGTACAGCCGTCCCAGATGTTGCCACGACATCTGGAGGGTGTCTTGCCATTGCTTGAGGATCTGGTTTCCAAGCGACGTACCTGGGCAGCAGGTGGTTGTTCCTGTGAGCAAACAGGTCCACCTGGTGAGGTCCCCATTTATTGTCCAGGTGGCGGAAGAACGTCTTGGACATTCTCCATTCCACCTGTTGAGTGAACTGACGAGAAGGGGCGTCGGCTGGGTTGAAACATTGATGGTACATAGGTTAGTATGATCCTCGTGTTCGTCCGCAGGCAGGAATTCCAGATCTGGCGAGCCAGCTCCATCAGGGGGGCTGATCGTGTCCCCCCAAATTTGTTGATGTAGGCGATCGTGGTCATGTTGTCGCAATAAATCCGGATGGACGACCCTTGTAGGTGACGTAGCTGCGTCACTTTCCAAATGACCATCAACTCCTTCCAGTTGATGTGATGGGTCACTTGTTGAGGTCGCCATCGCCCACACAATGTGCGGTTGTTCAACACAATCCCCCAACCGTAGTCCAAAGCGTCGGTGAACACTTCGTGTTGAGGCATGGAGGGGAGAAAGCTCTGACCGTTCCAGGCCACCATTTCGTCTAACCATCAATGTGCTGACTTCTTCATCTGTTCTGGTATCGTCATCTTCCAGTCTCATGATCTCTTGGTATTCTGGTGGTTGTGCAGCCCTTGGTGCACCAGTGTCAATATCGGCCATATGTGATGTCTCGCTGGAAATATGGCTACTGCTGTTGATGGGAGTAGACCTGCTATAGCTGCTAACTTTCTCACCGTCATTGTCTGGCAATTCAATAGGCTCTTGACGTCTTTCTTTATCTTGGCTATCTTCTCCTTGGGTTAGGAGGACTTCCATTCTCCTCGAGTCTATCACAAATCCCAGAAATGTTTGCTCTTGCGTTTGTATCCAGATACACTTTTTCTCGCTCATCATGAAGCCTAACTTTTTGGATGTTCCCGCAATATCTGGCCATGCCGAAATGCTTGCTCCTTGCTGCGGCCTAGTACGCATGTATCGTCTAGATAAAAGCATAATCGTATCCCTTGTTCTCGTAGTGGTTGTAGTACTCTGATCATGATTTTTGTGAAGAGTCTTGGAGCATGAGCTACCCCGAATGGAAGTGTTCGAAACTGATACGCTTTGCCCTGCCATCGAAATGCCACTAGTGGCTTGTCCTCTTGGTGTATGGGTACATGTAGATAAGCATCCTGGAGATCTACTTTCACTAGCAAGTCTCTTCTCCGAATCATCTGACGTAGCGCCGTCAGTCCTTCCATTTTGAAATGGTTGTATTCTATAAACCCGTTCAATTCGTTGTAGTCCAGGACCGCCCGTACTTTCCCGTGTTGCTTGAGCGGGAAAAGGTATGACTGGAATTTCATGTCTTGGAAGGGAATCTCTTCAATCGCTTCCTTGGTCAATAATTCTTGTACTGATGTCGACAGTAAATCCGTGTTCTCTTTTGACATTCTTAGTTGGTGATCTTCTGCTCCTACTAGTCTTGGTGGGATCTCCCGAAATGGTATCCGTATATGGCTATGGATCTGCTTCAGAACCTACGAGTCCTTTATGCCCTGCTTCTTCCAGATCTCCTACAGAATCCTCTGTAACCTGGCTCCCACTGGATGATTTATTGTGTGATTGCAAACTATCTTGTCCTTGCTCTTCATCGCTATTATCCATTTCTTATGGATCAACTGTGACATGTTCTTCAAGTTTTTGCGCCATGACAGCATTAATGCTGTGATGATTTCTCGGAGGTAGGCAGTGCGCTTCCGCCACCTCCTGCACCTTTTGACCAGCTTGACCATCCTTTCCTCTTATGGTCTCCGAACATGTTGTTCGTACGACCCCGACCTCTGTAAAAGCTATTTCTTCCACTTTGTGGTTTATGTTGTGTCGCCAGCATTTCTAGCATATCTTTCCAAGTTTTTGCTTCCAGGTGGAGGAGTGCTCGGAACTCTGGTCCAAATAGCTCTGAGTCATTGGTTGTTGAGCTATGCAGTCTCTCACAAGCTTCAATGAGCCCAGTGTTCCACTGTGCAGATTTTGCGAGCGCAATCCGCCTCTCAACCCTAATACCCTCGGCTGCGTGGAAGCCGAGGGCGATGGTGTCCTGCATTTTCCGAGTAATTGTGTTCAATGAATGCTTCCGAACTTTCTTCAGTAAGATCGTTGGACTCGAGGAATTGGAGTGTAAAGTGTGCAGGTCGCATGGCGACGTAGATTTCTCTTTGTATTTTCGCGAGCTGTTTGTCTCTTCCTTTAGCTTCTGTGCTGAAGAAGGAAAGGAATTGTGTATCGATCTCCTGAGGTTTGAGGATACCACCGTCGGTCTCAGGATTGCTTCGGAGTAACTCCTTGATTGACCATGCAGCCAGTCTGTTGTCCAATGTTGGGACACTGATAACTTCTTGAGCCGCAATGGCGATTGGTACTGTACCGGTGTATCTACTTCTATTTGCTGGCATGAGTACTGGTTGAGTGTTTGAGGCTCTTCCTGGGCGTATGAGGTCTTGTAAGACATTTTCTTTGGGTTCCACATCTGGGGAGGTGGTAGTATTCAAATTTTCTTGTAGAATAGGTACGAGTTGGTTTATCAGCTCCTCTATATTCATTCCAGATCAAAGCAAGCGGACTGCTGCTTTTCAAAAGGCTACGGAGACAAGTATGGTTATGATCGAATTTTATATGCTTTTAAGAAATTTTATTATAAATAAAGGCAAGCACGTTCTTCAAGCGGCAGTTAACATATGAGGACTGAGCGAACCTGAAGGATAGATAGTCCCATTGCTTACATCGCATATCATATATTTTTATTTATTGATCAACTGCAATATATATGTGATGATTAGCAATTTAGTAGTTTGTTCTTAAAACCAAAAGCACTTTTTTTAAAAAAAATTTTGTGAGCATATGCAGATTACATAGGAATCAAATTTCTGGGGACATAAGGCTCTTCAAGAAATTTAACTTCATCTTCAGTTAGCTTCGAAGAAATAGCAGTAACAGCATCGGACAAATGGGATTCCTTGCTGATACCAACAATAGGAGATGTTACATAGGGCTTGCTGTAAAGCCAAGCAAGAGCCACCTACAAGGGAAGGAAAAAGGCAATGTCAGCCAGTCAACTAATTCCTTCATAATATTAAAATAGTTTACCTGAGCCATTGACACGTCTTTCTTTTCAGCAATCTTGTGTACTCTATCAACGATTTCTTTATCAGCATCCGTGAGAGATAGAACCCATGGTTTGCTAGCATCAGACTCGGAACGGTGTGTGGATTCACCAATGACACGAGTCAAATAGCCTTTGTTTAACGGACTGTGAGGAACTTGAGCAATGCCTTGATCCTGAAGATATTGGATCATTTCACGTTCTTCCTCACGGTAGTGCCAATTGTAACAATCTTGCATAGCAACAAATTTAGTCTAACTATTCTTTTCAGCAGCAGGCAAAGTAGCAGGAGATATTGATGGGTCATCTTCAAAGACAGGCATAAAAACCTTTGTTGCAATGACAAGACGACTGCGAGGTATGTTGAATTTTTTGATGGCTTTACTAATAATGCGTTCACTGAGACCATTGCTGTAAACATTTGCAGTGTCAATGAAGTTGATGCCGGCATCCCAGGCCATCTTGATCAAACCCAATGCTTCTTCTTCTTCTTTCACCCATGGCAGCCACTTAGTGCTGCCATAGCTCATAGCACCCAAGCAGACGCGTGATACCCATAGATAACTGATAAATAAATAGACATATCAACAAAAAGATAAACCCTAGGTAATTGACCTTCAATCCGGTTCTGCCTAAATGAGTATATTCCATTATGAAGTAACAAGGAATTCAATCTTTTCTTTGATGGTAAGGCAAGGTGGTTTATATACGCGCGTCAGTCAATCTTCCGAAAATAATCCCCGTTTGACTGGACCCGAAGGAATTTCGTACTGCTTAACATGACAGAACCCCATGCAGTAAGACTTATGAATGTTACCATGTGATATTCATTGTTCTCTTTATTTAGCTTTTACAACGTTTTAATTGCAGCAAAAATTTCGTCGAGTAACAACAGATATAAAGTTGTTCCGTTGAAGTAGTATGACAGCAATAATGTCAAACATTATGCCTATCGTCAAGCCGGCTCTTAATATCGTATGGTGACGGATAAATAAATGGGCCGGATATGCGTCATAAGTCACGCAAGTGACTTTACCCCAGAAAATCATTTCGCGAAAGCCACTGCGCCATGAACTTCTCTGAAAACTCGTTATACAATACCTGCGCACTCAATTCATTGATCAGCATTGACTGAACATATCAAATCTCTTGTCTGCGTTATCGCACATGCAAAATACCAATAAAAATATAGGAGTTCTATCATAAAAATAAAATAAAAAATAACCTCGTTATATCTCAAAATTCGAGTGAGAACATCCATATATGGGACTCCAGCCACTATAGATCAAGTGCAACAAATGAGAACAATTAAAGTGAATTTATACTGATTGCGTATGCCAGATCAAATCGATCAATTATTAATCACCAAATTGCTGCCGGTAATCAACGCTGTCGCAACTTTTGCGCCGGCACACATAATAAACTCCGTATGGAAATCCACCAGTAACAACAAAAAATATTCACGACAGAATGAATAAGAGTTATCGATTTGTCGATAAGATATTTGGATAACAACATGCTTTGGCAAATTTAGAGCTCTATCATCTACCCTTTAATAAACGGTATCTGCAGATTCAGCTTTCAAGTCGTTTCCCGTTCCATTATAGGTTGCCGGCCATCTAACATAAGGTTTGGTGTCTGTATGACGCGTACTACAGCCATTTTTTTTTGTGCTGTGCGCCGATTCCGACATTTAAATGGAAACTAGACTAAGCTTAATTTTATATTGTTATTACGACAGATTATCCAAGAACAAATATGTCACTACCACTGTCAAGCCCTCTACGCGAAATTGGAAAGACTGGCGTCAAGATCTCTGCTATAGGATATGGTGGTATGAGCTTGGTAGGCATTTGACAATGTTGATGCCACATCTTTTCATAGTCATCAGCTAAACAGCATTATTAACTAGGCTCCTGGTATCTACGGTGAAACGGATGACGAAGTCAGTGTCAATTTGCTTAAAAAAGCTCTCGATATAGGCTGCAATTTCTGGGATACAGCAGGTAATAGCGGCTGCTTAGAGGTTAAAATCAGGAACAGAACTGGCGTTAATAACATTCTGTGCAGATGTTTATGGTCAGGGTCACAGTGAAAAGGTCATTTCTCGAGTCCTCAAAGATAGGAGAAAGGACGTATTCTTAGCTACCAAATTTGGTAATGATTATAGTAGCGGAACATTCAGAGTCAACGGTAGTCCAGAATACTTGAAAAAATGTTGTGATGCATCACTTGAACGCTTGCAAACCGATTATATCGACCTTTTTTACAGCCACCGCATCGATCCGGATACGTAAGTATATTTGTAGAATGTCAATCGATACAAAGGTAGACTGACAGTCACTTCTTAGGCCAATCGAAGTTACTGTCGGAGCTATGGCAGAGTTGGTCAAGGAAGGCAAAGTCAAATACCTAGGCTTGTCAGAGTGCTCAGCTATCACTCTCCGTCGTGCTCACAAGGTTCATCCTATCACTGCCGTACAAGTGGAGTACAGCCCTTGGACACTTGACCATGAACAGAACGATTTAATCAAAACTGCCCGAGAACTCGGTGTTTCCATTGTCGCCTATTCACCACTGGGTCGTGGTTTCTTGTCTGGCCAGATCAAATCGTTGGACGATTTGGATAAAGATGATCGTCGCCGAATCATGCCACGATTTCAAGGTGAGAATTTTGCCAAAAATTTCGAACTAGCAGACAAGATTAAGGAGATCGCTCATAAGAGAGGAGTTACGGCAAGTCAACTCACACTCGCATGGGTGCTTGCTCAAGGAGATGATATTTTCGTCATTCCCGGTACTCGCAAGGAGAAATACCTACAAGAAAATGTGAGCGCTGGGGCCATAGTCTTATCGAAAGAAGAACTGGCTGAGGTGCGAAATATCGCCGAGTCATTCGACGTTTCAGGCGAGCGCTACCATCCAGAAATGATGAAGCATCTTGGAAATTGAAAGTGTTAGCTGTTCATTGATATCTAAAATTATTATAAATGTATAATTTTTTTTGTCACAGTCATTAGCACGGTTTGTCACAATGAAGCTATGTCAACCATGTGCAAGTTGCATTTTGCCATTCTAGTTTGCATTGCAATCGGAGATCAAGCTAATAAACCAGAATACCATTTGAATATGTCTGTTAATAGCCAATATTTCCGTTATACAGAAGTAGTCTATGTTATGTCTTTCGTAAAAGTAGTTCGAAAGGGATTGTTTGTGTTCTGAATGATGCAATGCGAGTAATGAGTATTTTCGTGAGCCATTTAGCGGACTCTTGAGTTCGCTTAATATTAAGAGTTTTGTCGGTGTCCATTGTGAGTAATGATTTTACTATATTATAATGAATTGTTAGAGGGCTAAATATATCTCATCAGTTTCTCCATTAGAAGCTTAAAATTGAACATGGTTTCTTCTTTGCTAGCTCGTCAGTGAATGGAATTGAGTGTGTTCTTGTGGGCTTCTGGACGTAGTACAGTGATGGAGCGTCTTTAAATAAACCCGCTATCATTCTTAGCACTAATTTATCTCCAAACCTGGACACAATATAGCGCGACCCATGATGATTTTCGACAGACTATCCATAGCCTGCATTCTAATCGCATTGACAGCACGGTTGAAAACAGTTTTTATCCGTTTATGTCCCTCTGTTTGGAAAAGCTTCAAGCATTCATCGATCTGTTTGGCGTTAACCTCTCCAAGATTCTTATCTAATGTGCGCTTCAAGCAATTGCTAATTATAGCAACTGATTCAATTGCAGAGTTTCCAGCTAGTCCCATATTCGGTGTAATCTAGAATACACACATCAGTATATACCTCTTTGACTTAAATGACTGCATTCGTTCAATAATCACGTTGTGTGCAGAATCTCCAAGAACAACAAAGCGACCGAAAAACGCTTGGCACAGCGAATCAAGAAAACTGTGACCATTCACAGCCATTCGCTAATCCTCCTCTGCCCAGTGGCGGCTTTTCGAGCCTACATTCGCCGCCACGCACACCGTCCTTGTCTGTTCCCTCATCCGGTTCTGCCTCATGTTACTATCCACTACTTGGTACGGTGTATCAGTGATTGTCACAGACCTATCCATGCCCAAAGGATCAGTAACTGGCCCAACGCTATCACAGCCCTCCTCCCGCAGGAATCCGTCCCATCCACGCGTATTACTGCGAGCTCTCGGTGTAACTCTTGCCGTCTTGGCAGGTGCCCCGTGGACGCTGTGGTAACCCACGGACATTGGTCATCTGAGGCGATTGTTAATAATATTATAGACTGTCCTCAAAGTAGCATATTGATTTCACTTCGTTGGTCATGTCCGTGACGGAACATGACAGACAAACTCTGGAGCCACAATCCCAGGATCCACGACTCGTATAATGAATTGTAGCGTTCGGTCTACGACCTCCGCCAAATTTTTCAGTACATTTTGTACTGCTTTTAATTAAGGTTATTTACACTAGAAAGTTTCGGGTTTTTAAATTGGGTATATGGTGTATCAAGTTGTAATGCTTTTGTTTTCTAAAGGATGTCTACAATGATCGAGATAGCCTTATATTTGCATACCATAGTCGAAAATACGGATTTCTCCATCTTCAGACGCACTAATAATCTTGGTATCGCTGAGTGAGACGGAGGTAACACCTTTTTCATGCTCTTTCAGAGTATGAAGTGCTTGTCCACTATCAGCATCCCAGATGCGAATGGTACTATCTGAGGAGCCAGAGACGAAGCGACGCTTGTCAAATGCTACACTCCATACGCCTTCTACGTGACCAAATAGAGTACGGAGGCATTCACCAGTGTCCATTGACCAGACCTTCAGAGTATTGTCAAGCGAACCAGATATGATGACTTCTTCAGTACTAGATTGATCATCATTCGAATTGTCTTGATGAGCTGGGTTTTGATGTTCTTCACTTGCAGCTCTTTGCCTTTGTTGTTGATCTTGTCGACAGATATGCAGTTGCTCTTGTTCAATTTCTTCAGGTGTCTTGATTTCGGGCTTCTGTTTGGGAACCACAAATCGATGAGCAAATCCGTGCATGCTAGGAATGGCAGCTTGGACTTGACCAACGTGGCCCTCGAGAATCTTGAGACATGATCGAGTATTTAGGTCCCATACTCGGATAGTAGTATCGTCACTGGCAGACACAACCATCGATTGGCGATGAATCTTGACTTGATTCACCCAGTCGGTATGACCATGTAGAGTGAAGCATTCTCCAGTCAAAAAGTTCCAAACCTTGACATTTTTATCAGCTGAACCACTGACGAGAATTCTTGAATCAAAATGTAAGCTGATTACACCATCAGTGTGTCCTTGCAGAGTGCGAATACATTGACCAGTATTATAGTTCCAGATTTTGAGGGTATTGTCCATAGAACCAGTCACTAACTTAGCGTCGTCAAATTGCAGCGCACGAACACATCGGGTGTGACCTGTGAGGACCTTGAGGATCTCTCCTGTTTCCAGATTCCAAACGTGAACGGTTTTGTCGTAAGAGCCACTGATGAGTCGGTTCTTGTTTTCGCAGAACTGGATACACATAATACCGTCCTTATGGCCCTTTAAAGTTCGTACAGTGTACTTGTTAGCTCTCCAGTTTCGCTCGACGATAAGTCGTTCACTGTATACATCTTTCCAAAGGCGTCGTTGAGCTTCCAATGAAGCGTTGCTTGATTTGATATCGGCATCATGAGAGACTCTGCGACGTTTATTTGGTTGCTCTTGTTGAGAGCTACCATTTTTATCGATAGCAGAAGATTCGGTTGCTTTTGTGCCACAGGCTGCTGTAACGCCATCAGATGGTAGCTGACGTTTGCGGATAGCCTTCTTGTTGAATAGGAGAGGAAGACCCCAGCCACATTTTGTGCATTTTTTGTCAATGTGTTGCTCACACATGCGGTGCCATACGATGTCGTCGTCTGCAAGATGCTTCCACGTTCGACTGACTTGGGCTGCGTGACAAAGTGACTTTGCATCCAGGTGTGAAAGGATCTTTAAGGAGATCTCATGTGGGAGAACAGCCAAAAAATCGATCCTCAATAAGGGCTGCACAGCAGATGCTAAGAATGACAACTGGGGCATACAACAAGTTGATATAATTCCTTGAAGTATTAATAGTCGTTGATTTGCCGGAGCAGCAGAAAATATGGACCATATATGTGATATAGCGCTTTGATCAGCCTTTGGCAACATTTCAAGTTTCTGTATATAATTGACAAGGTGTGAGTATTATCGCCATCCGTATAAATCAAATTAGTTGAAGCATTTTACTAACCTGTTGAGCAGCTACACGGGACAATTCTTCTGGAACGGGCATTCTGGCGATATCCGTTCTATGGCGATAACAAGTTTGGCGGGTATTAGAAAGCTGTTTGGGTACATGGCGAGTCAAGAAGCCAGAAATATGGTTATGAACCAAACCATCATATTGACGATCTTCTTCTAACTCTGACATGACGTTTGATATTGAAAAAATAAAAGTAAAGAGGAAGAAGAGTAATAACCAAAAGACTGCCTGTCATCGTTGGCCATGATTAAATATAAAATCTTCACCTCATCATCTATGGCAATTGCGCAATATCGGAGATTTAAAAAGTTGGTATCTGAAATCTTTGAGAGGTTCAGCTTTTTGCTCATCGACCGGCATTTCAATTGGCTTGCGCCATTCAATTTTACCATCACCTAAAACCTGAACCTGAAAGCTTTCAAGTATCAAAACTTTTGACTCTTTGTACTGAAATATGACGACTATATAGTCATGGAAGAGTGTACCTTGTGCTAGTGGGCGATGATCGGATTGCCCCTTAAGGAAACATTGGCCGGGGATAAGCAGGCACTGACACGGCTTGGAAATTTTTCCTGGAAAGAAAAATTTTGGCTGTCAATTGCGTGACCTCTGGCAATACCGAAATTCGTCATTTTGGTCCTGTCGGCTCATTCAATACTGCCAGTTAATTTCAGCCTTGGCTCCAATGAAGCCATTATGAAAAACTCTGTCGCCATCAACTTTACCAAGCTCAAACTTTATAGGCCCATCTTTGCTATATTTGTATTTCATATTCAATAGCTTACACTACTCTACACCTGTGTAGAATAGTGGTATATACGTTATGATAAATTTTTCATAGCAAACCTCATTACATATTCAATAATGATGTTTTTGTATATAAACAAACGATTTCAATGCTTGCCAAACCATGGTTTTAGTTAAAGTACAGGCAAGTTTAACAGCGAAAACGCTATTGTCAACAGTTCAAAGGGAAACCCCAACCCCGACCACCAAAATTTCTTCTGTGCCTGGAACAATACCCACCATGTTGAATGCCGTTCGTAGGCTATACACCACACGACAGTCTCTACCAAGAACGATCAAGGCGATTCTCAACGAAAAGAATCCTGTAGAAGCACCTGTTTCCATTAACGGTTGGATTCGATCGGTTCGAAGCCAAAAAAATGTGTCTTTTGCCAATGTCAATGACGGCAGTAATTTGAAAGGAATTCAGGCAATTCTAAATAATGATCAAGCCAAAAAGTCCGTTTTATTATTTTTCATATCTTTGAATAGGCCCATTATACTGACTCGCTTACAATTAATAGCTTGACAACTGGTGCGAGCGTCAAACTAGTTGGTCGGCTGGTACCAAGCCCCGGTCATGAGCAACAGCATGAAATGCAAGTTGATCAAGTAGAAGTGCTAGGCGAAAGTGATTCTGTAAGTGATTTCAGTATCCTTTATCAATCTTCTTTACTATTCAATGTCCTGAGTCCCTTGACACGCTTTTCTTACACGTTTCTGACTTATGATTTAGACGTATCCACTCCAAAAGAAAAGACATACCATGGAATATTTACGTGAAATTGGCCACCTACGATCAAGAGGAAATACTGGTAGTGCTGTTCTACGTTTAAGAAACTCTGCAGTGCTTGGGTTTCAAAGATTTTTTGAAGTATGTCTTGTTTACTAGCTCGCAATTATATCCATGTTTATCCCATATTGGTCTAACCCCTTCCTAACTATCTCAAACAGCAAGCCGACTGTGCCAATGTACATACACCTATCATCACCTCACACGACTGTGAAGGTGGTGGCGAAGTTTTCAAGGTTTTACCAGCCTCCACCTACACTGCACAGCAATCATCGCATGCAATGGCACCGTCTGAGTTCTTCAGGAAACCTGTCTACCTAACTGTATCAGGACAGCTGCATGCCGAAATCCTGGCGTCATCCATGGGTAGAGTATACACGTTGGGCCCAGTATTTCGAGCAGAGGAATCTCAAACTTCACGCCATCTGGCGGAATTCTGGATGATGGAAGCAGAGATCGCTTTTATCGATAGGTTGGATCAGCTATTAGATTTCACGGAAGAATGCTTGGTGTACGCTACAAAATATGTCCTCGAGAACTCTAAAGAAGATCTAGAGTTTTTCAATCGTTGGACAGATAAGACACTACTTGCAAGACTAGAAAAGACGGTGACTAAGCCATTTGTAAGAATGACTTATAGCGAAGCCATCGATGTATTACAGCAAGCTCAAGACACAGGAAAAGTGAAGTTTGAATTCCCTATCACTTGGGGCTCTAGCTTACAATCTGAACATGAAAGATACCTCGCGACACAGCACTGTCAGCATCCAGTGTTCATTACCAATTACCCTAGCCATCTTAAACCATTCTACATGCGGGCTGACAATGTACAAGATCTTTCAAAACAAACTGTTGGTTGCTTTGACCTATTAATACCATCTATTGGAGAACTAATTGGTGGATCGATGCGAGAAGAGCGCTACGACATATTATATCAGAAGATGATTGACTCAAAAATGGATGTTGAGGAATATAAATGGTACCTTGACTTGCGACGATATGGCTCTGTCCCCCATGGTGGCTATGGCCTTGGCCTGGAAAGGTATATGCTGTGGATTACTGGTCTTGAGAGCGTTCGAGATGTCGTTCCAATGCCACGCCACGTAGGTAGCTGCAGATATTAGAAATTCTGAATAAGCTTTGTATAGTATAGAAATATGAGCTGATAGACTAGCATAGAGCACAATAAAACTGAATAGAAATTGACAATTACATAATAGAATACTCAAATATGTAATCCAAGCGGGCATATCACTGGGGACCCTTAGCTGCCTGACATTTGCTGACCATTTGTTGCACCTCAAAGAACAAAATGCTAAATAAAACACCATATCATTACATTACCAGAACGATAATTATATGCTTAAGCGGATTAGAAGACTCTATGTATTGAAATGCTGCTGTAAACTGGATACAATATGTAATATGAAATGAAATATGAAAACGAAGAGGAGATGCTATAGATGCTATAATTTTATTTTTTGAACATTGCCTTGTAAGCTTGCTTGCCGACATCTTTTGATTTCTTCTTCTCCTTGTCTGACTGGAACCAAGTTCGAGCCGGTCGTGAATAAATTTCATCTGCGTGCTGCAAAAGGTTTTCACTCTTCTTCAGTTCCATCTCAGCTTGTCGCATAACCTTGTCTTCCTTTTCCTGCTTCATAACGTCTTTGACTTCCTCGGTGATGGACTCTAGTTTTGCCTTGTATTTGAAAATCAGTTCAGCCGGAACTACCCGGTGCTTAACTTGTGCCTTGTTTGATGACTTTACTGCCATCTTCAGCAACTTACGATCCGCTTCACCAATCAACGTTACAGATCTATAATGCATTAACGATAGATTTGGTTAATAAAAAACTAGCTTAAGCAACTTTGTAATAATCAGGGTTATAATTATTTTTTACCTTCCATTTCTACCGGCTCTTGCTGTTCTTCCAACTCTGTGAAGGTATTGGGCAAACTGCTGAGGCATATTAAAGTTGATGACTACCTCTATACCCTTGATATCCAGACCACGTGAAGCAAGATCAGTGGCAAGCAAGAAGTCAACTTCACCATCCCGGAACTTTTCCAGTGCTTCAAGACGTTGCTCTTGAGACAGATTTCCATGAAGCTCCGCAGCACTTAAACCACATAGTCCAAATACAATCTTCATTTGATGTGCAGCTGCCTTGGACCTGAAGAAGACAATACACTTTCGCTTGAAGGTCTTCTTACATAAAGCGAGAAGAACAGCTGGTCTATCAGCTTCCTTATGAGCTCGAATTCTAATAAATTCTTGTATAAGCTTCGCTGCGGCTTGGTTGGAAGGATCTATCATAAGACGCACAGGTCGTTGCAATGACATGCGGATCAATTGATCTACATTATCAGTCATGGTAGCCGAAAACAACATAGTCTGTCGTGATTTGGGGCAAGCTTTGACAATTTCGCCTAGTTCGTCCGCAAAACCGTCTTCTAGCATTCTAAAATGATTCATTTACGTCAGCTATTTATTGCTGTCCCATTTTTTGTTCATTTGATAGAATATGCAGAAACTATGAACTTTACCTGTCGGCTTCATCCATAACTAAGATTTCACAGCTTTCCAATGTGAAACTGGGAGAGTTTCGAACATGGTCAATCAATCGACCTGGTGTTGCAACAACTACGTCTGGCTTTTGCTTGAGCTCAAGTTCCTGGCTCTTGACACTTAATCCACCAACGCAAAGACAGAACTGAATATCTGTGAAACTGGCTAGTTTGACAGCAACGCTATGGACTTGGACAGCCAGTTCACGAGTAGGGCATAGAATCAGCACACGGGTAGTAGCTGTTTGACGAGGGCGATACAAGAGTCGTTCCAAGATTGGAACAACAAATGCAGCAGTTTTACCAGAACCTGTAACAGCACCACCGCAGATGTCCTTGCCAAGCAGAGCCACGGGTATAGTTTTGCACTGAATTGCAGTTGGTGCTACAAAACCGACTGACGCAAGTCCCTTTTGAATCGGCCGTGATAGATTCATTGCTGAGAAAGATTCATATAGAATTTCGGGTTGATCTGAATCTGGTGCAAAGTATGCCTTCTTTCTCTGAGGGCAAACAAAGATATAAGTTGATCTGGATTACGGCATTCTGGAATGTCTTTTTCGAAATCTTAAGCCATACCTCTATTTCAAACTGATTTTCTTCCTCTTCCTCGTCCCCATTAGCATCATCATCCGAGTTGTCATTCTGATCACCGTCGTCTTCTTCACTCTCGCTTTCCGAGCTGTCGGCTTCACTATCATCTTCTGCGTTATGCTCAGACTCTTCTTCGTCTTCTACGACACCGCCTCCGAATCCGTCTATAGCTAGATCTTCATCATTATCTGAAATCTCTGCTCCTTCACCGTTTTCGGCTTCTGCCTGGTCATTTTCCTCTAGAAACCATACATACATCAGTATAACTATCTTTTAATAAAATCATTCTTCGCATATTCTGTTTACCTGTATCTGCGACTTTCCTCTTTTTCTCGCTCTTTAACATCTTTTGCTCCTTAAGCTTCTTGGCAATAATGTCGTCGATGTTTGTGCGAGGAACCAATGTCTAGAAAGCGGTACGTCAATATATTGCGAACGTCTTATACTACATTCTAGCTGATCCTTACTTGAGCTTTGAGTTTTTCACGAGTTGTTGAAAAATCCCAATCCATGCTATTGTTTTTGTAACTGCCTCCACCTTCAATGTTGAAAGTGAATGAGTTGTCCATATCGTCAGAAGTTACATTCTTCTTTGCTGCCTTCTTGGAGATCTTTCGCTTCTTGCTATTGGTAGCAACCTCTTCTTCGGACAATCCTTCGGCAATTTGAACATTATCATCTTCGTCAATAGTGTGAATGAAATCGTCGTCGAATCCACTCATGTCTGTAAGTCCAGCTTGCTTCAAATAAGCTCTAAGGCTCGAAAGAAAGAAAAAAAAAGGGTAAAAATTGTGTTAGATCACGTGATGTGACAGTGAATTGCTTTTCAGGTTCGTGGTGTTCAGGAACTGATTCGAAAGGCATGCGACTTCAAAGACATCGAGCTCTACATAGCGTTTCTTCCAATACTTTGTGCAGATGTCTTGATATTTTATACGTGACCTGAACTGGAATTTAGCACAAGCACTGTTTTGTTTTTTGTCCCTGCGTTTACCACCCTAAATAAGTACTTCAAAGAGAAAATTGAATGATCGCCATACGCACGCCTATATATTTTGAGCATACAACACGGAACATAATAATATTTTTCTATTGAAGGCGAAAACATGATCTTGTGTGTACTCATACATCCACCTCGGCAGAATTCAACTTGCCAGATTTGGAAATACAATGGAAGGTGCCTAGCTATCCTATGGGACATGGGGGAGGAAGACACCATTAGTGACGCGGTGCTGGTAATGTTGAGAAATTTGATGGATATGACACTACTACTTTAGTAGCGCATCAAATTTAGTGGTTGTTTGATTATGTGATTGAGCAGGGCAAGACTGCGAAAGAAGTTTCATCAGGCTCTATATGAGTATTTAAGGGTGCATTTCACGGGATTATGTTTTGGCGACATAATAGACTAATGTGATCTTTTAATCTCAAATGATCTTGTTGAATATTTCATAAATATGCAAACGATTAATGGTTAATAGACAGATTATTGTGAAAATCAAAGTATAGACTTCAATCATTGGCCATACAGGCACATTCTTTTAGCTGCAGGTTTCTTAAGCGTTTTAACTGTGGATACAGTAGCTTAATAATATATTTTTATTATGCAGCTACGATGAATATACTATTGTCCATTAAAAAATATGGTAGAAGGAATAATGCAAACTGAAAACTCATTTGAGCCAGATGGGGTTTGTCAAGCCTAACATACTACCTGTGGCATTTCGAATCTCTACTCTGATCCAATCGGCTCCCTGAAGATTGTGGGTAATATCTCTTCCATTTTCAATTACTTGTCGGTAGAGTTGTCCCTTCTGAGAGAAGAATGTAGCAGTACCATTGTTCATACCGGTTGTCTGCAATCTGGCCATAGCTGGTCCTCTAACTTTGATTCTATCACCAACTTGAGTGTGAACACCGCCAATGGTTTGCACAGTGAAGTGAATATCCATTCCTGGATCGCGAACCAGGTATGCACGTCGTCTCTTCAGTCCTTCCAACACAGCTGCGGTAGATAAGCCTGTGGCTCTGACAACGGTAGTTGGCAGGCCAACGACTTGAGGAGCTCTGTGGGCATCACTTCCTCCTACTGCGGTAATATTGGCACCTTGAACAAGCATTCTCTGCCATTCTTGAACAGCCATGTCGTCGGTAGGGTCCCAGTCACTATTCCAAACTTCGATTCCGTCAAAGTCATTGAAGGGGAAGGTCCAGTTACAAGCTGGGCATGCAGCATAGGGGTGGTTGATAGACACGAAGCCACCAGCATCACGAACTTGTTTCTTAGCCTCGTTTAATCCAACAGTATTGTTAGTGTATCTCCAGTCAACCCATTGCCATTGCTCTAGACCAAGAGCTCCCCAGTGTCCGTTACGTGTAGTAACTTCAATACCTCTACCAATAAGTAGTGAGGGTGGTGCCAGACTTCCCCACATGAGATTGGATGACTGTGTGTTATGATCTGTGCTGAAAATGAAGTTCAGATCGCGACGCTGGGCGTAGTCAACGATTTCTTGAGGAGCGTATTCACCGTCAGAGTAATAGGTATGTAAATGCAAGTCGCCACGATACCATGAGCCTTTATCGATATTTAAATCTTCATCGTCGCTGTGATCAGTCATTGCGGGGTCGGAGCCAACGCTGCTGGGAGCAAAGTCAGGAGTGAAATCGGTTTCGTAAGGATCCGAAGACAGCACAACTTGAAGCTCGTAATCAATACCACCAGGGTTAGAGGTATAGGGGCCGAGAGCAACATTCCATTGTCCTGGTTCAATAGGTCCCGGAATGTAACCTGGAGTAGCGGATACTGGCGAGATAGTGAAATTGTTTCTGAAACCACCAGACCAACCTCTGAATCCAACACTTGCATTTCCGGCCAAAATGTCATGGCCACGCTGATCGAAACAACCAAGATCGACGCTATTACCTTGGCCTTTTTGAGTGTAGTTCTGCAGCACGTAAATCGAGGTTGTGCCTACAGGTACATCAAAAGGAACATATACAAAGGAGAAAACTTTATCTGGTGAAATATGGCCAGTGAGGGTCTTGGTGGTGGTGGCTGCCGTAACACCAGAGGTGAAGGCATTGATGGCCAGGAGACCAGCAACAGAAATTGTCCATTTCATCTTGAAATAAAATTTCAACAAAAAATATCAACTAATATTTACTCTGGTAATAAAGAGGGGGGCATTTTATACACTCACACCAATAGCCACAAAGCGAATTCAAGGACAGCCCACCTATGACAAAAACGTTGCATCGTCTTGTCACAGCGGCTACATGGAAAACGTGATTGATGGTCGATGCGACGTTGACAGGAAGCAGTCTGCACGTGGAGGAAAAGGAAGCTGCAAATCGGTTCGTCAAATTTGCTGTATGACGGCCGAACTTCGGGAAATTCCTTGGATCTAGCCAGATTCAATGGATCAAACTGAATTTCCCAGTACAGATCTCACGATACCTCATTATTTTAAGTATTTCATAAGTAAGAACATGGAAAAGGCAGACTGAGGGATGCATATGTTGAAAGAGACCATCAACAGATCCGCTGCAGGCTGTAAATCCGAAAGCGGAGGACATTAACAATACCATGTGCCAGACAATACCATTTGGGTGGTGTACATCGAAACTGATAAAGCGATTATTAGAACCCTGCATGCGGGATGGCCAACTTGAAATCCTTTTTGTCTTCGTTTCCTACACAAACCATTGTTTGCTCAAACATCAGTCACTTCATGTGGTACAGATCTCATTTGCCGCTTTTATACTCAGTTGTTAATAAAGAAAAATTATTGTTATTACCTGGGAACCTGTTAAGCCGCACAACGTGGAAACAACATATGGAACTTCAATATACTGAAAACAATGAACAGACCAACAAATAATGTTCACCTTTATAGAAGAAGAAACTTGAAGAATTACTCGCAAAGGTTGTCACTGGAGCAAAAACAGAACAAGGACCAAAAAGAAGTCCGGGATCACTCTCCAAGCAGTCAAAAACAGCAGAGAACTGGTAATCGCAAAATTTTATGGCGCTAGGACGATGGACAAAGAAGCCATGAAAGCCGTTACAGGAAACAATCAATGTCCCATACAACGTCGACACCAACACAGGAAAATACGGTGACATCAGAAGAACCATAATCGGCAGAGAAACAATGGATAAAATATATTAAGCAAGATTTGAATCAAAACTACTCAACGCTTCCACTTATCACTGCCGCCTTTGCGTCATTTTTCGTTCTCTCTTTAGATATTGACGCAGCTTGTGGTTTCTTCAAAGTATATCTATCACTCCTGCTTGAGATATGGCTCCCAAAATCGTTATTTTGATATCTTTAGCAGTTGGCACAATGCCTTTGGCTGGTTGTCCTTTTCGCGAGCGTTCATAATTTCGCTGAATTTTTTTTGTTGCAGCCAGCCCAATCGATGAATACTCAGTTCTTACTATAATCTAGCTCAAGTGTCGCGTCTCGACTCTTTCACTTCGCATCTGACCACACAGTCACTATTTCTCGTAGCCGATAGCTTTTCAATTTTTAAGCGTCAACTTGCATTTCTTAATCAGGTGTCTGTGTAGCGTGGATATTGATATCGATAGGTCTGAAAACGCTTCATAGAGCTTTGTTTGTATCCGATAATATAGCTGCCGAGTTCTCATCAACATATCCTATCATGAATTATAGCAATGACACTCTGTTAGCTTATCATTGCACGGAATTCCTGGCTTTCTAACACTTGCCGGCAAACGTCGTTTCCTCATCATCTTTGTATTTTCTGATATAATTTTGCGCTGTTTCAACATTGATCCCGTCAATAATGCAGCTTCTTTCGCAGTCTTACCCTGCTCAATCACATAATGAAATAACTGCTTAATTTGATGCGTAGTGCATCGTCTGCGTGGCCTTCTAATTTTGCGTGGACGTTACCCAGTAGGCAGAAGGTTCGACGCGAACTGTTGGCGTTGATGGAACCAATTGCGCTACTACAGTAGTATCAGTATCCATCAAAGTTCTCAACAGTAATAGGATTGCATCACTAATGGGGTCTACGCCCCCCATGACCATAGCCTGGCTTACCTCCTCCATCATAGTTTCCAAATCAAGTTGAACTCCTTCAGATGCGGAGGTATGTGTACTGTGATTGGGATTGTCTGCACATAAGATACACCAATTTCCTTCCACTAACCCATCATTCCATAAACATTACACGTCCTCACCACTCATGGCTACATTTATTATATATTCTATTACATCTCCATACCGTTACTTTATATAAATTGCACAAGAGGTTCCAAATACTGTGGGTTTGCAGGGGCAAATACTGTGATCTCACCAGCTGACGAGGCCTCTGATTGGCTGCATCTACAGTCTCAACCTTGGCTTCGGACTTCGCCAGCAACGCCACTCTTTCTCATATTAACCACGAACAGGCATGTCAGGAGGCACGTCGTTACAAAAAGATCGCAATTTGATTGCTGTCATAGGTGACGAGGTAAGTTGACCGTATTCAGCTTTATTAATCAGAACCTGTAGAAATCGAATGTTGACCATTGCTGGTTAGGATTCAGTCACCGGATTGCTTCTTGCCGGAATAGGACACACCAATCAGCAACAAAAGAAGAACTTTCTTGTCGTAGATGCAAGTAAGATAACACAGCGCCATTAGTGTGAGATCCTTTTTGTTCTTTCATATAACAATTTTGCCCTTTGTGACCAGAAACACCCCTTGCAACAATTGAAACAACATTTCAAGAATTCACCAATCGAAAAGACATTGCAATCATTTTGATCAACCAACACGTAAGAATATGAAAGTAATATATTATCACAGTTTCGTATTTAATGCTTAGCTCGTTGGAAACAAAGGTTGCAGAAGATATCCGTGAACTGATTGAGGGACACAATCAAGCCTTCCCTACCGTTTTAGAAATACCATCCAAAGATCACCCATATGGTACGTTCAAACCTCACTAGAAATACCATGAAAAGCTATTTGTAGGTGATAATCAATATCTTTTCTCGTATAGATCCTGAGAAAGATAGCGTGCTCAAGCGAGTGCGCAGATTGTTTGGTGAATAACCGCTCAGTATGATCCCTTTTGACTGTAGAATTACAATAAAAATTATCGCGATGCCTAGCGAGCATTAAAAAACATTTTTTTTATTATTCAACTAGAATATTGTTTATTCTTGAGATGGAGGACTAAGGATTATGCCTATTTAGTTGTTTTGTATGGACCTGAAATGAGAGTTTAGTACATCGTGGTTTAGACACAAAATAGCTCGTGATCATAGAAATGACATTTACCGTGCCACACTTTGAAATAATCTCTCTATTTCTGGAGAGCATTTCGTGAAAGAATTACTCCAAAAATTGTTACTTTTGATGAGTTCGATGAAAGTAACAAGAAGACCCCAAGGGTGAGGTCGGTGTACGATAAGTCTATCCAGCAAAACACTGATAAAGAAATAGAACAATTAATTCATGTAGCTGATGAATCTAATTGCCTGAATTTAGACCAAGCTTACCGTGTTATTCTCTCCTTAATCAGGCTGTCATCATTACTATCGAACAGATTAAGCATTAAAGAACTGAAAAAGAATGTGTGTCGGTTTGGATAGCGCATGTGGTTCGCAATAGCGTTCAGCAATAGGTAGCAACCTGGAGGATGAAAATTGAAATCAAGTAAGTATATTGTTGTAAAAGCTAAAATAAGCCTTGCGTGTACAAATCACTTGCCTTCTGCATCCAATCTTGCAAGCAATAAGGTACAGACTTGATATGCATGACTTTGAGTAACACCTCTGTTTTCTTTAACATCAGTTGCACCAATGTGTAGAATAGCGGCGTTGATTACCGAAGTATTGAAGCGCGAATGAAGACTCTTGCGATCACTCTCCGTAATGTCCACACTTTCAATGCGAGCCAATAACAACTCAGAAAATGCCTGTACATCATCATTCTGGGCAAATTCGTTGATGGCACCCATCAAACCTGCCTGGGTTAACATGGGCTGTGGAGATTCGATCTCCGGAATCTGCTGGCTTTCGAATAAATCGCCCATCTTTAAGTTCAAGGAATATGGATCGGGCAGATACATGTTGCGGGGGAATGCACTCAAGATAAGATTACGCAGTTGAACGCACGTACTTGGAATAGCATCGCAAATACTCCAGTAATATGCACAGAGGAATTCTGGGAAATCATGCAATAGGACGAGAAGAGTTCGTAGAGTTCCTCTATAGAATGTTCTGCCCGATCGTTGCAAATGGCCATATTGAAGGATAGGTCCAAAGAATGATAATAATGCCAATACTAGCTTATGATACAACGGCCATCCCTAAAGTATCATATGATTCGTAAGCTAGATCAGTCATAGATTCAGTTATCCACCTCATTACTTACTTTGCTCTTTCCTAGCTGCAGCAGCCTTGGCATAAAAGAACGGTGGGAGACAAGTTGAAGCCATCCAAAAGCAAACCCTGGGAAATAGCAAGGCTGTAGTGTGTACAAAGTGTTGCTATTGCAAGGAGTATTATTATACATTTGTTAAAGTTAGCTTACATAAAATTTCAAATGAACATACCCTAATGCAACGAGCATTTGTGGCACAATGTCTTGAGCATCCATTTTGCAAATGTTCATCATAATACCAGACAGCATACGCAAAAACGGCTTTTGGCTGAATTTGTCTTGTTCGACCTCGTGTCGTTGTGCCATGCATAGCACTACAATAGACAATATTTGGGTTCCAAGAACGACTTTGGCTGAATTATTGTCTTCGTCGCTTGAAGCCGTTTCGCGATGTATCATTTGCTCAACAAGTTTTGCAAAGGCATCGATTGGTGATGTGGCATATTGCTTGGAAACTACAGCATTGCCTCTAAATGAAATGTAATGCTTTACGGCATATTCGATAGCCAATCGAATGAACAAGATTCTGCCATCTAATGATACATCTTGGTTGATCTAATGAGATAAAATGAGTGTCGGCAGATCTTGATAGAATCAAAACACATAAACCTAAACAAACCTTGTCCATGAAAGCTTGATATACTTTATCGTTTGCCAAGGGATGGTCATACAATCTAATCCATTCAGCAAACAATCGATGGTACCGCCACACATCATCAACGGACGTGAGATTAGCAAGAGGTTCATGGAGTGACTTTTTGAGCTCATCGATCGTGTCTTTCGCACTAAAAAACAAGAATTGTGGTTATTAAACAATGACAGAGATCATTAAATCAGGCAATTGGAACAATGATTACCTTGATATGGTATCTCCAGTCGGAGAAGCATCATCGAATAATGCGATCGTAACGATAAAATCATGAATGTTGAATAACGGCTGCTCACACAGAAGGCCATGTCGAATTATCGCGATACCAAAATAGATTGCGTTGGTGTCATTACTTTCTATAGGTTGTGCTAATTGCACGTCTAAGCCCTTAAGCGGGACGATGCCATTCTGAACAAGAGAGAGAACTGCCATTGCATCGTATTTGCGCTAGTTGGAAATTCAATCAATAATGTACACATAAGATTAGTAGCATGAAGTCGATTAAAACCTTACCTCATCATTCGAATATGTTACCCAGCTATTAAGCTCTTTTAGTATTTTAGGGAAGGCTTGACAAAGAACGTGCAAAAGTGATGAGTAGCAGTCTCTCTGAAGCTGAGACTGTGACGAATATAACGCATTGACAGTTTTCTGGGATAAGTTGAGGGCTAGGGAGGCTGGATCAGGCGAATTGGCAATGATAGCAGGCATCTGTCGAACAAATAGGGTGATATCATGTCCAGGTGGAACTTCGGATTGATACTGAGCCTCGATTTGGGTCACGTAGGCTGCAACCTTTGATAAAATTTGCTATAAAAAAAATACGATCAATTCGTGATAGGGCATACAATTTAGCACAAGATATCCCGCTTACCTCACACTTTGTAATAATTTGGTTTCGGTTATATGGATGACCGGCATTGGCTGCATTCTGATCAGTTGGAGACGTTCGAGCTGGTGTGGAGTGTACTAACGCAAGCATTAGCATTACTCACAGCAGCCAATAGTGTAGTACAATTAGATAACTTACCCAGCTCCGCATCCTGCTTGTTTTTCCCTGGAGTGTTCGTAATGAAGCTATATACTTTCCGCTGTTGAGTAATAATGAATGAGTGTCATGTATTAACTAAAATACCTATTCAGTTGTTTTGAAATAAAAATACCTGTTCAGCGCTTAGGCCACGTGTAGGTTGTAGGATTTCTGGTAACATTATCGGTGATGGCAAATGCCCTAATACACTGGTATCGTAAAACGGCTTGCTCGTCATAGACTTTAAAATAGTGAGTCAATATTCAACATCATAAAATGAAGCTAAAAAAAATAAACAAACCTCTCGATATTGCCGTCGGATAGCAAAAGATGGTGCTAACGCTAAAGCCAGCTCTTCGGCAGCTTTATCCACAGACGCTTTTTCGATGAAGGAACAAACCGTATCGAGATTGTCCGAGACAAATATCAAAGCAACCTCTTTGGCGTCGGCCTATGAGATGTCATTAGAACTTCGGAATTGCACTTCATAAAGTGCGAGTGAATGACAAACTTACCGCAGGCATTCCCAGATGTATCAGTTCACCGTGAACTGCTTCAAGTAGACTGTTTCGTACAGGCTCTTTACTCGTAACAAGAGCAAGGTTTCCTGCTAGGCTCTTCACCATAGCATCACCAGCTGTACGAAGGCTATTTTCATCTGGTTCTGACACAAAATCTTTGCATATCAATTCCTTAGAAGAGAGAGCCGCCACCGATGATGACCTAGCAATGACAGGTTCACCAATCTACCAAACCACCGCAGAAATAAGTATATAGATATGGTCATACATAAGATTTAAATTTCTTCCTAGACCCACCTCTCGCAGTGCATTACTGACTATGCTTGCCATTGTAAGCTTGATGGTATTCTGCCCGGCGAAAACTGTGAGCGCCGGATTAAAGAAAAGATATTGGGCAAGGCGGTTGGGATCTAGAACACCTGTACAACCAAAAACGCTCAATATACCATATAATATAAAAAGTGAAAGCAAAGCCTAACAGCATACCACTAACTACTGCTGCAGCTGGGCTATCCTCCTTTGTGGGAGGTTGACTAGCCTGAGTTGCATACGCAGGAGGTAACTCCTTTGGAAATCGGTTTTCAAGAATCGAACTAGGCTCGACATCTGCAAACAGACAAATAATAAGATTGAGATCATTACTTCGATTTCGATTGTTCAAGTTCAAGTACCTTCAATATTAAGCTTGACCGCATTGAGCATCACCTCAATCTCAAACTTCAGATTGAGCTTCAAATCAGCATGTAGATAGAGCTCTAATAGTAGCTTAATCACGTTCATTAACCAAGCGTTTGGTGGGCGAAAGGCTGTGCTGTGGCGAGCCTGCTCAAGTACTTTGCACACAAAAGGAATTACTACTACCAAACGCGCTCCATCATACCCCTCTATCAAGAGATCCTAAGATTGCTTTTGTATCAGCCATTGCAAAGAAATGTGTCTTTCGTAGATTGTCACACTTACCTGAAACGAAATATCTTTCTGTCGTATAGCAATATCTTTTGCAAGAGTTAAAGCCCCAAGCCAGGACCCAAGATTCTTCAAGAGGGCACGCTCAGAGGAGAGCTGAACAGTCTTCTCAGATTTGAGTAAAATATTGATGTTCGCGTAGGTCTCGTTGAGTATGCATTCATTCAACTGCAGGTTATCAAGTGAATCCAGGAGTTGCATATACAATTGATGATAGTTTGGCTCTATGCTGACACGACGTACAACGAGATATTGGCTGAACCACCTGAAGTTGGATTCAGTGAGCACTTCACGAAGCTCGTTTGTTTTGTTCTCCAGGTTTCCTTGAGATATATTGTTGATAATGAAGGAAACTCTATCTTGCAACTGCTGTGGTGGAACATCATAAGGAATGTTGGTGATATCTCGTTGGCCCAGCGCATGACGGTCAATTTCTTTCTGCATTCCTCGTTCACTGTTGCCAAGAAGAGGAGGGCTGGATTTCGCTCCGCCAGCTTCCTGATTTAAAAGGACACTTGGTGAAGGATTGGATTTTCCAACGTTATTATTATCCAAAGCCTTTTCAATGCTCATGGCGAGCTTTGGATGAGTTCGTCGGATGCTTTCAACCTGTGACAGCTGTATGGCATACTGCGGCCACTCTGGAAGCCTAGAAACAAATTGAGAGAGCGCAATTATGCCAAAGGCATACAGCTTTGAATCTGATGGCTGTTGAACAGAGTCTAACACATGCTTGAGCGCAGCGCGTAAGGGAATATACGACACAAGATGGAGTTGGACTAACAAGCCAAATAAACGTGCAGTACTTGACAACTCCTTTTCTGGATAATTACCAAAGTAACGTACTTCGTCCAACTGATAAAAACATTAAAAAAGGTTCAAACCAAAATAAAAATATGAATTGAAATATATCTTACCAAAGTATGTACCATACAGGCGAAGACTTGCTGTTCTTTGGCCATTTTAGAGTCCTTGAATCGTTGAAGTAGCATGGCGATGCGTTCAACGGCAATTTCATCGTTATACAATCTCTCGAAGTATTGTTTGACCTCTTCTTCGATTTCAGGAGGAAATAACGAGTCTTCAGCATTGACAGCCTCTGGAGCGTTCATTTCATTGGGGAACAGCTGAGCGCACAGTCCTTTGACTTGTTCGAAAAGACTTTCAAAGGAACTGATATAATCTCTATATCAAAAGATGAGTAATTGGATCTGAGAATAACAATGAGTTGGGTAGTATCCTTACCTTCGACTTAAGGCTTGTAAAAAAGACTTGACAACGTCGGCGCAAACAGCAACAGACACAACAGATGTCTTGTCTTTACGTCGGACCAATTCACTGTTGAGTTTATGCTTCCAAAATTCCAGCGACGCACCAATGAATGCTTCTCCGTGTATATCAACGCTTGACTCTATCCATTTCTCTAAATTAAGGAAGTCTCTTCTTGCTGCTAATGACGCTAGGTCCAAAATAAAGAAGTATGGCTTGCTCCTCAGAACTTGATATAGAATCTGAAACACAGCCGATTAAAATAACTATAAATTATATCATTAATTTTTGGTTTCTTACCTTTGACTCTTGTATCATATCCAAAATCTGAGATACGCTTAATGGGTCACGGCGGTATCGGTCTAGGAAACATTCTAAAAGAGTAGAAGACGACCTTTGCCAAAGTAGGCTTATAACCATGTCTGAATTTTCATGTCCATCCAAGAACATATCTATGAGACGCATGCGTTGTTTCTGTGCATTTGGACTTTCTAGTGGCTGCGAAACAGCTTGGTTAGGATACAAGAAAAAATGAAAATAAATCACTCAAACATGATCTCATACTTGGATAGAAGAGAGTCCAAGGCACAAAAGCTCTGGCTCTTTCTGGACAAGATGATTCAGCAACAAACTTGCGTGCGATTCAGCTTGTGTATCAACCAATTCAACTAATCCATACAACAGATCTAAAGAGTTGCATGGCTCGTTCATATATCGAATTACGGACGCTTTCGACTTTTCCGTCAGAACTCCCAAATCTTCATTGCGAATTATTTGTCGTTGCGATCCATCATTGAGATTCAACAACGATGATGGCGCGCTGAAGATCTCGCGCAGCACGCTAAACTGCCCTTGTACATTCTGCCATTTTTTAAGGAAGACTTGAATAGGGAAGACATCCTGGCACGCAAAATTTAGTTCCATTGCCATGTGATTACTACAAGATCTTCAAAGGGTATACCTTTTGTATACTTCTCCAGCAATGTACTAGAACAACTAGACCTTCTTGACCTTGGATGGTGAATCCTTCGTAATCAAGTTTCCTATAAACCTCTAGCCAGTTGATTGTAGGAGCCTATTGTCGCAAATTAGAGAAGCGCGGTAGATTGCATCACTTTGCATTTTCACCCTTACCTTTTTTATGATTGCTATACAGATAGTTGAGACATATTGAAGTATGTCTTGCGGTCCTCTGCTAGCAAAGGTTAGATCTCGTGCCACTGAGCCTATAAACCTTGCAGTAGCCGAGTGCCAATCCTCAATATTAAGCTTTTCAAGAGTGTTCTCCAGGGTTTGAAAATTGAAAGTAGTCCTTTGATCGCATTTTTCAAGAGCTCGCGTCAAGATCCATGGATCCGACATTTGTACCTGTGAACGCAAGCGGAATGGAAGAAATGACTTAAGCAAGTATACGCAGGTGGCTTGATGTGACTGGTGAGCAGAAGTGCCAACGTTGGGATGATGCTCGTGCCAAGCCACTAGATCACATGATTCCTTCTTAAAGAGCGCCTTGACAATGTTATGAATGGTGCCAATATAAATATGACCGACCTTACAACCTTGTTTCATAACTAAAAAATGATAGTCTCTTTTTCGTTAAATACTAGATCCTGACGATTTCAAACCCCTAGTAAAGGTGGTTTTACATTGGGCAAGTTGTTAAGTTACTTAGATGGACAGCAACAGCGGATAGAATAAATGCTTTAGTATTTGAATTTTGTATTTCGTACCGCGTTCTCCTCGTATACCAAAAAAAAAAGGAGGGGTGGGGTTAAGCTAGTACAATTATCATGTATTTAAGATAAAATATGCTAGAATAAGTTTATTGGAAATCACAAACGTTTCTTTGCGAATATTCATGAAGGACATTTTTGATTACAATTGTAAACCACAAGAAAGCTAACAAACCAAAAAAAGTACCCTCCCCTCCCCTCTTCCTTCGAATTAGCGCAACATTTCTCTTTTAATTTTTTAAAAAAAGGTCCGCATTAGGGTACACAGTTTCCCTTCTCATCCCCTGTTCTTCTTTTTACTTAATTGATAAAGAGAACAACCAAGTAATGGCAGAAGCCTAGAACATTGAAGGGAAGCAGGAAGGGTGTCATGACTGCAGAAGAAAAATTAGAGTTACAGTTAATTTTTTTTTTACACTAAATTGTTTTTGGAAAAAGGAATAATACCAATGTTGTTGTCAAGACAAACTCTTTCACTTAAACGATATAAGATTTGTAACAAGATTTCTATACTCATAAGATTGATATGTCGCTAAATGGAATTTTAAATAACCAAATTATTTGGTGAATTGTCAGATTATAAGTAGGGCTATCAGAAAAAGGAATTTATCCTTCTAACAGATTATGGAAATAGTATGAGAAAAATAATAATAATAAAACACAACAACAACAAAATTTTTTTGCTACATCCCCGAAATATCAAAGGGGATGTAGCTCAAATGGTAGAGCGCTCGCTTAGCATGCGAGAGGCACCCGGATCGATGCCGGGCTTCTCCAATTTTGCTATTCAAGTAAATTTAAGAAAATTGCAGAGCAAACAACTGTCGTTTTCTATTTCATAATGGTAATGTCCCTGCAAACGAGTGAAGTTCTCGTGAGGTACAATCCTTCCTTTTTTATTCATGTCTTCTGTTGTTCTTTTATACTTTCTTAATGTGACTGATTATACAAAATTATTCTGAACGTGACTATTCCAAAGAGGTGTCCAAGATGACTCCGAACAAGTCGAAGTCACATTGGACGATCGTCGTAAAAGTTAGGCCGACAGTAGTTTTTATAAATTCAGCTTCCACCGTACTATTTCATAGCACGGCAAATGCAACATATACAACATATGTTTCATTATAATTTTTTTTTTTTTGATTTTTTCTTTCAAAGCAGGGTTGTAATGCAGGGATAATAAATGTCTCGCGAAGTTCTTCCTTAACCAGTTACACGAATCTACTTGGAAGGACCATTATAAAGCAGTAGAACTTTACGATCGTAAACCTTCCTACAATATATACACGATAAGCTTTGTGAAGGGCTACATACATTATCGGCATAGAAGTTTACTCCTGGCATTGGACACATGAGTCTGCGTAATGAATCCTTCACTTTAACTAACACACAAAGGTGCTAACCAAGACAATAGAATTAGCACACAGAAACGATCAATAACTGTAGACAGTCACTATCAAAGGGAACTCAACGTCTCAAGCTAGAAGACTGTGTGCTCAACATTGAATCAGTATTTAGCCAGTGCCAGGTTGCAATACGCTGAAGCGCCGCATTAATCAGGTTTATAACGAAGGCGTAATGTGTACTATCATACAAGTAATGCGGAGAATAGGATTTGTCGTAGACATTACAAGGTTGGGTTTATTTTCTATTTTTCTTTGACTTTTTGCTCTTTCCGCTTGCTGGTTTGGCTGTGGTTGTTCCAGTGGTTGCTTGTTGTTGCGGAACAGTACTCTCGGATGCCGGAACGACTGTAATTTCACAACCACAATGAGTTAGAATTAACGCTTCCACCTTTCTTCGAAATATAACTACCTTCAGGAGGTTCTATATTTTGCATTTTGGACATCATGGACCTGTTGAGGCCGATGAACTTTTTTAGATCTGTTGACTGTTTGGTCTTGTACTTTACCGCCTGATTTAAAGTGAATGACTGTTAATTCATTACTTGTATAGCAGCTTTGATCAGATCAAACTTTCATACCGATCGGTCGTCCGTTACTTTCAAGATTAGCTCTCCATCAATATGGCGGTACGATGAGACATATCTTGTCTGTATGTGCTATGATATTTAGTTCATACGAATTGTGATACTTAGCAGATTAAGATTCAAATTACCCGTGAAGGAGATGCAATATATATATCCTCTGCAGCTTTTTGAAAGTCGTCCCAGGTATCCAAATACATCGATTGCGAGCTAACGGTATGTGAGCAACCGTCAGATTGAAAGTGCGAAACTGCAAGTCAGTTTGGAGAAGATTTATACAAAGTTTCTTGCATCACAAAAATTCTGGACCTTGAAATTTACCATGACAAACACGGCTGAGTGACGTTACACGAATACTTAAATAGAAATATCGTGATTGCAACTGAAGAACTTCGCCTTTTCTTAACCCAAACAAAACATAGTCCATAACAGAATTTGCTTGCATATCTTTCTGCCTATCAGCTATAGCTAACGGATTTAGCGATAACTCTTCGTCTACTCCGCAAACATGGGTGAACGTAAAGGGGCTGTTCGCGAATTTCACTTCGTCGATATGGATGATCCAAATCGTTACAAACGGCTGAAAGTCTTGCGTGCTTGCGACTTTTGTCGAAAACGAAAAGTCAAGTTAGTGTCACGAAACGCCATGAACTTTATGAGATCACTATGAATATATAGAAACTAACAAAGCTATACATATTGTGTATGCAGATGTGACTTACCACAGCCGAACTCTGGCACCTGTTCAAATTGTCAAAGAGCCCGGCAAGCCTGTACTTTTACGTCTGTTCCAGTTGGGGATAATTCTAAGGAGTTGAACACGATGACCGAACATACGACACTTGAAGATTCTAAAGGAATACCTTTGAAAAAACTTGCGAATACAGTGAGTGAAAAAGTCAACGATAGCAATATCTCTGACGTTGTCTCTATAAGTGAACGCCTGTTCTTGAGTTACATCTGGGATAGATCACCACCAAGCCACATAAGTGATGCTTTCACCAAAGAAGATTGGTCAACTCTAACTGGAGATTCTAAAGAACACGATCTGACATCGTACAGACCTGATTTTATGTACCTTTTCGAAATATATTCACACCACTTGAAACCTCTGTTTCCAGCGCTTGTATCTGCCGATAATGATGCTATCAAGGAGAGAATACTAGTCGGGCTAATCACGCCAACCGAGAAAGCCATGCTGGCATGTGCCGCTGCACGGATGTACATAGTTAATCGAGAAAATACGACCGTTGACTATTACGCCATTTGCCGCCATCTCATTTACGAAGCCAAGTCAGATATGATCAAAGAGAGGCCAATCGGTGAACCACCAAATATGCATTTATGCTTCTTCTTTAGCATTTGCTATCTCTTGGTTCCAGATTTACAACCAGATAATCAATATTTGCTTCACTGTGTTGAAAGCCTGTCGCAAGTTTCGCAGCCAAATTCTAATGGTATCGTTACAGCCGAGGATGAGGTGAACGGTGAAGAATCTGTCATTACAAATTTTTGGACAACCTATCTACTGTGTTATTGTAAATATAAATACAGTACCTTCCAAAATGTTACAACTTTCCGGGAAGTAGAGATCAAACCGCTTTCTCTGGATCAAAAGAAAGATAAACGGAGAATGGAATACTGTGTCTTCCTGGATGTATTATCGCGATTACTGAAACTTCGACTTACAGCATTGCAGCAATTAGATAGCCAAAAGCCGATATCACGCGAGCGTTATGATCGAATAAAGCTTGCATTGAAACGCTGGAGAAATGCAATACCCAAAACATACGAATCAGAATACAGTCTCATCGACAGCTTCTTCGCCAAACAAAACCAAAAAGGCGTACTCAATAGTTTACTTTCCAACAATGGCGACATTGATCAATATCCTCTTCTCACCTATCTTGTATACACTGGGACAGCAATCTTAGTGGAAGAATATCTACATCAAGAGGAAGCCAAAAAAGTAGATACTCGCAAGTTGACATTAGCCACATCCATGGTTTCATTACTGGAGATAGCTTTAATGGGAAAAGATATCAACCAACCATTTTTCCTTATGACGCATCGGCTTATAACAGAAGATGCGCTACATGCACTCTTTATTATCTTGCAGGCAGCTACTACCCATCTGATTAGCAAAGGTAATATGGATAAGAGACTCACCAATATAGTCATTTGTGCGAGCAGATCAGTCAAAAGTTTTCTTCAAACGATGGCTTTTTGGTATAAACAAGAAAACCTAACTCAACTAGAGGCTGATGTACAAAGTCGTACACTGTTGAAGAAAATTGAAATGCTTAGAAAAACACCAAAGTATAACCAATATTCAGCTGATCCAATACTGGCTAATTTAAACCCAACACATAGCCATGAAGCAACTGGACTCCCAGCAGCACCTTCTTCATCTGTGATATTACCCGCTTTTTCAGCGTATGAAGTATTTTTAGGGGCAGAGTCGTCCGATAGCGCATCTGCTTCGCACTACCGTCACTAAAAAATGCGCATGTAGCAAATGCTACAACATCACTTTAAGTAATGGTTGTATATAATTCATTTAAATTAGAATGCATACTCTGTCTGTAAGAACAGTTTTATCAATGAATTCATATATTTATATCAGATTGAATACTGGAATCCCATTTTCCTTTGGGTACACAATGTTTTTTTTTTTTTGCGTTGGTATTCATGGATGGATATTTATTTCAAAAGAAAACGCCTACTAGGCGTCTACTGCTGTTATAGTCAAATGCTATTCATATTGGGAAAGGAGCATCTTCCATCAGGAAAGCTATTTCTCTTCACTGAATATGATCATTCAGGAGTCTTTCCTCAGCCACCCACATTATCCTCATGAAAGTTACATCTCTAACCGGAGCTAGCATATCGTCGACTAGGTGTCTCGTAACTATCTATTTCCAAGACCAAATGGATAACCAGGAGGAAACTACCGTTGCTGCATGAAGTCAGATCCTGGTTGGGGCAACTACTCCTCATTAATTGCTATATGGTGCAAGATTACATGAAATGGATCCTATCAAATATTCTTCCTCAACCTGTCCATTGCGTTAGAAAGACGGCGAAGATGAATACCATTTTGTTGTCGGTTGCCATTGAAAATGGGAAGCTCAGACGAAAACGCTGGACATAGTTCATTACCCCTCACCGTGCACTGAGATGATGGACATATGGCGGACTATTTTACCGCAAAAGCGAATAGAAGTCAACACGTCAAAACGTCACCCGCATGTGAGCTTGAATATATTATGGGAGGTCTTTTTTTTTTTTTGTAGTCAAGGAATTTATTAATGGGTATGAGGTATCACAGTGACTAAATAGTAACGAATACTAGCGGATGAACTACAATTCTTGATTATAAAAATCTTTGGCTCTGATGGCTTGTAGACACATTTGTAAAGACTATGGCTGTTGCTCTAACAAGCAAAACCAGTGAACTTTCCAAATGGCCGCCCATACTATGCTCAAACTGACTAGTGTGTGACGTTTTACGTAGTTATCATCTATGCGATGTTGTAGTAAAAGTGTCTGCCAGATATCCAGCGGTTGAGTGTATGGTGAGGGTTACTGGACTATGTCCTGATTCTTTTTTTTTCCAAGTTGAGGAAATTTACTGATGAGTCATATTAATAAAAAATACGAAATGTGTGCCCTCATGAAATTTGTTCTCACAAAATGTTACGAGAATTAAATCAATATATACTAATGAAAATGATTAAATCTTATTTCAAATTTTATATAAATAATTATATAATTTACTTAAATTATTATTATCATAATTTATTAATAATATATTGTTTAATATTTATAAAATAGTAACTTTCATATTTACATATTAAAATACAAATATGGTAGCTAAAGTAGAAATTTAATAAATATAAAACAAATAACATTGTATATATTAATAATTAAAATAGAATTATATTCAATATGTACACTGGATTTACGTCATCTTCCAATATGTCGGAAGTGTACTTGCCCTGGGTGGCGGTTTACCTGTCCTACAGGTTCTTTACCAAATTCCTTCACGCCAAGAGAACTACAAATTCTTCACATAGCCAGCATCTTCTCGCTTTAACGAGCAACAAAGGATTCGTTTCTTCAACTATACTGGCTGATTACAGCCCTTTCACCATGTCTGAAGTCAGACCTGGCGGCGACAGTTCTGACTCTTTGGCTGAGATGACCGAGCCGCAGAATCTTCAAAAATCAGAATCGAGTGCGGAAAGCTTGCGACAACCGTATAGGGACAAACGTTATGTGAACCATACCGACGATAACGTACAAATATTTCCAGATAATGAACAGCAATCCAAATCTCAAAAGCAGTATTCAGCATACATACGGGATACAGGAACAGATAATGATCAAGCAGCTGATAGCGAAGTCGTTCGAAGTAATAACGATACAAATGCAGCATTTGCGGCGAAAGTGCATATTAGGCAGCTGTTTGTCGGAAACGTATGGTTTCTTTATGATATTATGCATTTCCGAAGCGTGTTATTTATTTTCCCAATCTAGCTACCGTTCCGAGTAAGATGGCAAGACCTCAAAGATATGTTTAAAAAGGCTGGTGAAGTCATTCGTGCCGATGTTGCAATTGGGTTTGATAACAGATCAAAGGGACATGGAACAGTTTTATTTGCCAGCGTTGAAGATGCTCGACAAGCTGTTGGTTAGTATGCAACTAACAGAATACTTTTATAACCTATACATACACTTACACCTACTTGTTAAATTTAGAGATGTTCCATAACTATATGTGGCAAGGACGTATCCTAGAAGTACGAGAGGACCGCGGCTTTATCGACAACGAAATACGCAACAGCAATTTTGGAAATACAGCTCAAGGGCATGGAATCAATCCAATAAAGACTCCGCAACCCAGCAATGTCCAAGTCAACAACCAATCCTACGGTAATATGTATGCCATCCAGGTTAGTGGTGCAAATCTTAACAACAATTTTCACTTCTCAAGGCATGTTCTTATTTTTGAATGATTAGAATCGACTTCCACCAATACACCCTACTAATGGGAGACAGTTGTTTGTCGGAAATGTGAGTGTAGATGTTCTTTAAAGACATTCTAATTACTATCAATAATACTGACCATAGTGTACACCCAAATTGGAGTAGATTCCCTTCAACTGTCAGTGGCAGGATTTGAAAGATTTGTTTCGCAATGCAGGAAATATTCTCAGAGCCGATATAGCTCAAGGTCAAGATGGACGGAGTAGAGGCTTTGGTACTGTATTATATGCCACACCCGAAGATGCTAGGAATGCTGTTGGTAAGTGCAAAGAAATGTTACTAAGATGAATAGTTGCTGGACTGAGTATATTTTCTACTAAAGAAATCTATGATGGCTACGAATACCAAGGACGGAGACTGCGAGTATATTTCGATAAGTTCGCTTCTAATCCGTCAGGTCCACAGCAACTGCAGGTCCCTCCAAAGATGCGAACAAGCTTTCAAGATCAGATACGCTTGCATTCACCTCCATTTTCATCCCGTATGCCGTATCCAGCGCTGTCTGTACCATCAGTAGCAGGCATGCCTTTATATCAATCCCCTCCACACCCGACAAATGTGCGACCGTACTTCCCACCGTATACGACTGTCAGCGACATGATTATTCCTACACATATGGCATTTGCTAATCCTACGTTACAAGAGAGTCAAGGAATGACGAGTTCTACTTCCTATACTATGAATCAAATGGAGCAACCCCAGCAATTTACATCCATGCTGGCAGACACGTCCAATAACTTTGTACCTGGTGCTATTGGTTTGCCTGGTGGACCTTCGGCTCTTGGATCATTAGGTAACTCTTTCAAAAACAGATGCATGAATTTGTTATCATTTGATTTATCTTTTCTCCTAGATACCGAAGTTTCAGGATTGTCTTCTTACCAAGGCTCTTCACAGCTACATATGGACTCCACGGCGTGGAATGGAGAGCATCAACAGTCCTTAATGTATAGACAGCATCCAAATAGAACGCAACAACCAGAGTATTCCTGGCTTCAACCGCCAATGTCGCACTCCTTTCATTCAGACACATTCTTGCCAAACACGCACACAGAGTATATGAGCAACCAAAAGCAATTTTACGAAAACTCTCCTCATGATGTCGAAAAGATAAACACCTTAGCGGAATCCATGTCTTCATTGCGATTTGAGGGATCAGCAGGACTGCCTCCATCTAATGTATATGAAGTTCCTACGGAAAACACCAGCTCAAAGAATGCGACTGCTGGAAGAGGAGGCATTGTATTAGGTGATACTGTGTGGGATCGACAAGAAGTACCTTGGGATACACCGTTGACTGATTCATACAAGATGTGAGAGTTTGTTAATTTGTATTACTTTAAGCTATAGCTGTCATTTCACTTTGTTACATGATTTCAATACTCAATATCAATATGGTGTATGTTACTTTAAAATTTTGAAGAAAATTGTTTGTTCAATGTGTTTCATTTGAACATCTCAACGCTTATGTTGTACTTGTTTGATGCTACGTACTTCTGACTAGAATACGATGTCTGTCTAGCGTGGCAAATCTGTACTTTGTATCTGTAATTTGCGCTGACAATTTATTGGTCAATGATGCTTTTAGGTTTATCGGCAAATCAGTATGATGAGTCAAATTGGTGAACTATGCTGTCAATTCCGTATATTTTTGTGGGAAGGTGTCACTCTTCCATCTTGTCCACCATTGTTAATCTATTCCATAATATTAATTTTGATGCTTTGTTTCTCTTGCAACGTTTGACTTTTGTCCTGTGAACAATCAAGACAGGGTAGCTTATAGATAAACGGATTATGTTGAGGTAAGTCCAATTGATAAATTTAAGAAATGAAAGCACTAAGTAGCAGAGCTACAAGCGCATAGCAGCTTCATCATCATGAAAACCAATGCTACGTACATGCTATGAGGCAAGACCATTTTAATGATCACCATTAGATAATAACCCCAAAAACTGCAGTTAGATACAAGTGTAAATATCCACCATCACAGGCAATAAACCTAGTGATTTGCAAGTGAGGTGTGTCCCAAGCACTTTAGAAATTCTGTAGCTCTAGGAGAGGAGCTATTTACATCTGGATTTTCAGGAGATTCTGCTTCACCCATGATAGGAGTGTCCCATGAACAGGAAGAGTCCTTTCCGGTTGGCAGGTTCCATAAGACCTTTTAAGTTCTACTCTGCCAATTAGTCGACAGATAATGGTTTATTACGGGCATAATATTGAGATAACATTGAGATCACTGCGTCTCCTTGAGGTTTTGAAGGAAGGCATCAAAGTCCCAGAGATCAGGATACATTTTCTTCACGTTGGGAATATCGGCTTTGTATCCATATTTTTCAAAAAAGTTATACCTTTCAACCGAGAAGAAAACAACAGCGCCAAACCCAACAGTAATAACAACAAGATAACAACAAGATAACAACGAAAACAGGAAAAAAAAGAAAGAACGAATGAAAGAACGAAAAAGTGACGAAAGTAAATTGTAAATAGGTGAACTTCCCTTTGCTGCAAAGTAAATTCAACTTACATTGTGCGCATTTCCTTGCTCATCAATTTGACAAGAGTAGTTACAATCGGTAAAGTCGACGGCATATCCTGTCCAGACATGTTCCGTTTCCAAATTTGATTTGCTTCGTTATATGTGAGCTCGGCACCAGCGATTTCAATTTCCTTTCCAATGTACTTTTCGGGATTCTAATAAATTGCCATATTCAAACACCAGATTCCCATCTAATTAGCAAAACAGGCAAAGAAAGCGTCCAAAATAATAAAAGCATGCAAATTAAATATGGATGGACGGCTTACCTCAAGTGCTATACGAGAAAACTGACCAATATCACGAACACTGATCATTTGGAGTTTTCTATCGCGCGACAACTGGTGCTTGTAAAAGGCTCCAACGACCTTGCCGAACGCTCCAGGTATTGTGAGATTATCCATAAAAAATACAGGTCTCAAGATAGTGTACGGCAATTTGATCTGTCGAATATGTTCTTCGATAACATATTTAGATTCAAAATGAGGCACTCCCGAGTTGCGCTCAGCACCACCGACAGAGGTGTAGACAAAATGCTTGACGTTGGCTTTTTTGGCGGCTTCTGCTAATCGGACACCTTGTTCGACCTTGTTAGAATAAACAAATTACGATCAATGTTTGAATTTTTTGTTATTAGTGCATTTAGACCTGTCAAATCTTTCCCCTCACCTCGTCTTTTACGCCGTCTTTTGGAGTCTGAACGCTAAATACCGCATGTAAGTCCTGTTCTGGTTTCAAAAACGAATTCAAAAATTCTTGGCTGTTCATATCGCCTTCGACTATTTCAACGCTTCCATTGCCTTGACTCATTAATTTCTGTGCAGCTGTGCTGTTAGCATTTCTTGTTAATGCGTAGATTTTCCATGCTCCAGGCATATTGCTACTGGATTTGAGTAAAGCATTTATAAGGGCGCCTCCTAAAGTGATGTAGGCGAATGTTAGTATCCCTGGTAAAGGCTCTGGCCATTACCAAAAAGTAGCTACCTTGATTTCCAGTGGCTCCTGTTACGAGGATTTTTTTGAGCATAGTCTTATTGTCGGATTGATGATAAGCTAGTAAATACCGCCACTCAACTTATATAAGTAGGTTTTTTGAAACCCCAAGCGGGGCACTTCAATTTCAAGCCACACGAGGCGGCTGACAAACCGCGGATAAATTGCACACATAAGATTTGATAAGATTTGTGCCGAGAATCTGAATTTGAATTCTGGTTGAGCTTCTTAGAATGGTTTCCTTTTTGAATATTTCAGTGAGCTTCAAGAAGGGCAGATCTGCAGTCCCAAAGGTTCTGCAGGCAGAATAAAGAACGTAGATACAAGACAACATTGAAGTTGTTTATCTACTAACACTAATAGATGATGTAGTGGAACGAATTTGACACAGACACACTTACAACAAGATTGGATGTCAATATGACTCTTTTTTAAAGGTACAAAGCCGTAACCTTTTTCCAAGTCGTTATGGGGATATGAACTTAAGAACTCTCTGTTTATTTAAATCCAAATCTGACTGCTTTTTAATCTACTGTCTTTCCAAAAATCCGTTGCGATAGCCTTATGTTTATTTACGCTGCCTCGCAGAAATATTTCGCATCTCGTATTGCCGTAATTTTTCCACCAGTCGACTCAAGCGTAGATTTAGAGGTTGGAGAAAATTTATAACCTCTAACGCCGCCGAAGTGAGCACAGCAAATGGGACACAATAATATGATTAGCAATGAAAATGAAAACATGGATTTTGGCCGAAATACTTAATTCGATCTCAAGTGAGTATGACATTTCTGACACCAAAGTCAATATTTTTGGTAGATTTAAAAGCCTACCCATGGGATTACAAGAGGAGGAAGCAGCCAATGTCGCATACCTTGTACCATTGAGAACACTCATGGACATTGATAATGTCGCATCACGAGCATATATCACTAATAAAAGCTATCTCACTCATCCTTCCTACTGAGTCGTTCATAGGAAGGTATCACAAGAGTAGCGAGTGAGCGGTACAGGTGATGAGCCACTCATCGAATTCTGCTACAGTTGCTCGAGAGATGATAGAGTTTATGATGATTCAATAGATAATCACTCTCGAAATAAACTAAGAAGATGTGAACACAATCCCAGAATCCACGACTCGTTATAATGAATTTGTACCGTGGGGTCTACAACCTCTGCAAAAATTTTCATATACTGAAATTTTGTTCGCCGCCATTTCCATCCAAAATAAAACTCCTCCAAGAAATATTACAATGAATGTAACTCTTCTGCTTTGTTCTCATCTTATGACTTTCAACCAAGTTGAGTTTAATGATGGAGAATCCAATAAAAATATTCTGGATATATTCTGAAAGAGCTTGGCGACTAGGAACGTATATTTCTGTCTCCCTCCTTAATCTGCTATTCAATAAAGACATCAAATATGGGATGAGGCAGCTTATCCACATGACTAAGATGGTAACATCTGCTATATGATAGAACTGAGAACCAGTTAATGTTGTTTAACTATCATTTATATATTATGTAAAGATGCTCAAGAGTATGACCGCAAATCCATAAGAGGTGTGTTGACAACGATGACAACAATACAGCACATTATACTGGTTTACTGTATATACATTGGTAGTTGAAAAACCGCAAGGCGAAAGATACCATAGAAGACATTATGCTAAAGTCTCAAGGAAAAAAAAGGACATGAGTTAGAAATACAAAACCCCAACCTAGATGATAAAAAATGCAAACGCGGCTCCAAAGACCAAGAAATTGCAAGCACACCAAGTCGACTCCATTATATAGGACTTCTTATGGCCTCAGCTCTTGAATCAAGACCATGATGCCCATTAATAATTCCTTGACTACAAAAAGGAAAGAATCAAGACTATGAGTGACCTGAATCATCAATATCAGCTGTCACGCTAGTAACCACCAATATCATTAGCGACTTTATTGAACCACTATTCCCGCTTATACCTCGGCCCTGTAACAGGGAAGACCTGAGCAAAGGCACCTGGTGACTACTTGCGCTATTTGATACTTCCAAGTACTTATAGGACCTCCGAGACGAGAGAACTGTCTCTGCACACCTCGCCGCATTGAGTCTTGAGCAGAAAGAGCACCGGAAGATCGTTTTTAATGGAGTGCTGCGAACTTTTACGGTATTCCCGATCCCATCCTTGAAATGGAGGTACATAACGCTCAATACAAAAGAGCTGTGTGCTGTAAGTGGTACAGGACAACATCGGGACATCAAAATGATCTGGCAACATTCAACCACTTTTTTTCAGACATCTTGGGAAACCGTTACTAACATCAAGAAGGAACTCCTCAACCTCAAAGCAACATACACCTACCAGAGCCTGCGAGTGTTGAACTGGTATGGAAAAATTACTGCTGATACCTCAATAAGCGATGCCAACGCTACCTCCTCATCCTCCTCTGTGACTCAACAGGATGGTACATCATCAGCAATCAGTCACATAAACGAAGAAAATGCACGTTATCAGCAGGCAGCCTCACATCATGATGACCAAGAAGACGAAGACGATGGTGCATCTAGACGCAACATCAAAGAACTTCTGTTTGCGATGGGCTACAAAAAATTCAAAGGCAAGGACAGGAACCTGAAAAATAAGGCATCACTTGATGAAGTGGGTGGTGATAATCCTTTTTGAACATTACCTCTGGTCTGGATGCCGTGATTGCGATGATCCTCAAGAAAAGGCATCCACTGGATGACATTGATCTCTCACTCTTAAAGCTGTGCTTGTCTGGTGTGGTCAATTTGCTAAATCCTGCTCAGATTGTTCGCATGAAGTTGTACCATCCAACCGATTTTGGTCAAGATTAAGTCGACGTACTGATTGACAGTTTCAACAATCACCACAATATATCGACGCATGGCAAGCATTATGGACCACTCGTTTCGATTCACTGGAATCAAGCTTGCCGACGGCAAAGCAGCAAGTGACTGCACGAAAGACGTGCGCCAGTTCAATGAAATCACCTATGATAGCAACTCTGTTTGAAGTAAAAAAGAAATCGACGGCGTATATGAAATTGAACTGTCAAGCAATTTATACTTCGTCAAGTAGATCCTGGGATTGTGTTATACAGATTTGCATATCTGGATAGCTATTATATGGATGCTGTTTTCTCCTATCTGTCATCTTATATGTAATTTATATATATAAAAGTCATATATTATGCCTGCAATATGTTTAGAGTAAACACCATTAAGTAATACGACTGCCGGAACTTCAGATTTGAAATTGTATAAGAATAGCAATGTTGATCCTCCCTTTGGAGATAATAACTCAATTTCAGATCAACGAACGACGCATTTCCCGATTTGTCACCGCATATGCATGTATAATCACAGGAAGAAACCGAAGTTGAGGAATATATTAGATCAATCTTATTACCGATAACTCAGTATGCCAAAGTAAGAGTAATTTATGCGGACAGTAGCTTAGCAAAATTGTAAACGTTCGACTTAGACAAAGCGTCGTGTGCATACCTTTTTATGAATTCTGAAGGTGCTAGAAAAGTAACGTTGGCTGCGTCTTCCTTCACCATATCCATCGTTTCCCTTACCTCTTTCATCACAGTTTCAACGTTTCATATTGGATTCTGTAGAAGCCAAGTGATCAACTTCACACAAAATCAGGTTTTCACTTCGAATAAAAACAAAATATTATTGTGATCCATATTATATGCTCAATATGCAAGTTTTTGTCTTCAAAATTTCAATTTCCTTTATAATTATGAATTTGCATTTGAAGTCGGCAGGGATCCCAGCAAGCGGCCAAAATTGGAGAAAGTCAAAGTCGATATTGAGTTATGTTCTCCCAAATCGAAATCTGTGCAAGTTTTCCATGGTATCCGTTTACTTGATCTATATGCAACACAATGCGTACTAGAAACTTTCATCTATGCATCTTCATTGGGTTTAATAATACATGGATCACCTTAAAATTTAAAACTACAGTTGAATTATAAGATTCTGTTCCAACTTGGTCTGGGTCTGTTCAATGCAAGCATTTTGAGCATTTGTGGCGCACCCCTGATGTTGAGTTACACCTCCTTCTTAACATAGTAATTGTAAAAGTCAATTCTCCGCTATCAAGCGCTCATGGCTTCAATTCTCCTTCCCTTTATTCCGAAGCTCCCCCTCATAGTCTCTATTCCTCTGATTCGGCATAGACATAGCTATTGCGTTATGAATGACTTCACAAATGCCATAAATAGAAACTTGAAAATACCAGCCACAATTTTGTGGCGTTTTGTGACTAGGTTTTGTGACTTACATGCGAATGACCCATGCTGATTCGCAAGTTGGCGACATGAATCCTTCTAGTCCTTTGCCAGAACCGCTTAGAACATTTACAAAGCCTCCATTCGCTCGATTGGTCTCAAAGAAGTTGGAATGAGTTGCCTTTTTTGGAACAAGATTTCTCGTCTGATCGTGTGACTGCGATCTGGTTTTCCTCGCGACATGACCATGGCAACTCGCCATGTTATCGACCCGAACCCTTCTAGTCCTTTGCTAGAACATCTCAGACCCTTTGCCAAGCCTCCATTCGCTCGATTGGTTCCAAAGAAGTTGGAATGAGTTACCTTTTTTGGAACAAGATTTCTCGTCTGATCTTGTGACTGCGATCTAGTTTTCCTCGCGACATGACCATGGCAACTCGCCATGTTGTCGGCTTGAACCATTCAAGCCCATTGTTAGAACGTCTCTGACTGTTTGCTTTCGCTCTTTTAAAAACGTAAATGTGAGGAAATGTGCCAAATTTGAGTGACCTTCCTGAAATGGCGAATCTGCTCTTTGACAAGAATGACATCCTCTTTAGATCGCCTAGAAACATGAAGTCTCCTTTACATAATCTATTAGTACCTTGATGTTGATCATCATGTTCTTCCTTCGCTCGCCATTCGTAAAAAAGACGTAAATAAGCCACATTTTTCGCGTAAATTATCACGTGACTCGTTCGTGCAAGGCGCACCTGGATGGAATGTCTGTGCCGGACGATATACTGTGGAAGTCAACCAATCGAGCATGTACTCACCAGGAGATAGTGAATGAAATTGTATTTGATCTACGTTCCTTTTGATCTGGATCAGAAAAGTCTTTGCAGATAGCAGTGGTGCGAGCCCTTTCGCCGTTTCAAAAAAGTAGTCATATTTTGTCAGAGTCCAACACTGAACCTGAGGTTTCACCCTGAAATTAAAGGTAGACAGTTATATAAAAAATACTTCATTCTTCCAAAAACGGATTCTTACCTTCAGATTAGCAGTGAGAGAATGAATTCCTCTTATTATATCAGGGATGCAACGGAAGATGATCTACCTACAATTGTTGAGATCTACAATGAGCAGATCATGAATTCTTCCTCTTTGTTCATGTATTCGCCCGTAGATTTACAAAATCGTCTGGAATGGTTTATGACTACCAAGAGCAAAGGTTTCCCAGTATTAGTTGCGGTAAAAAAGGGTTCGAACCAAGATGATCAAGAGGACCAAACCAGCAAAGAAGAAGTTGCCGCTTACTGCTCTCTTGGAACATTCCGTGATAAGCCAGCATACAATGCGTAATTGAATATTCATTTCCTGTTAAATGTATTTTATTCATCGTGTCTAATTTTGATACATAGTTCTGCTGAGGTGTCACTCTATGTTCATATCAATCATAGACGACAAGGTTTGGGAAAAATTTTGATGAACAAGATTATTGAGAAAGCAGACGAGATTAATATTCATGCTATAATTGGTAAGGAACAAGGCTTTGTTTTTTTTTTACCTGGTATTACGAATAACTCACACGTGCTAGCATCCATTACGGTCGAGAACTCTGTGTCTCTGAACTTGTACAGCAACTTAGGCTTTAGACACATTGGCACCTTCAAAGATACAGGTTACAAATTTGGAAGGTGGTTGGATGTTGCATTTTATGAGTTGATTCTGCCCAACGGAGATCGCATCCACCCAAAATCCGAAGTACAATAACCATAACATAGATCATACCTCCAGCCTCGGCTCTCTTTTCTTCCTCCTATATTTATTGAATTTACATGTAACTAGCAAAAGATCAGTAAACAATAGAAATGCTATTCGATAATGTCCTTTTGATTGGGAGTTCGTTGAGTATCTCTCCAACTTTGCAAATATGACATCTGTGATCTTATCGCATTCAGATATCCAACCGTGGTATGAGAATATTGCAAGGAGGAGTTTGCATCGACTTCCACAACAGGTGTATCTGTTCGAAATTGGCTACCCACTTGTCATTCCATTGATTGAATACAAGTGGTGGCATAAAAGTGAATGACCCAACTTTCCCATATACACTGGATAGATATTTTATAAAGCTTGTACCATCAATAGAACCTGAGCATGATCGCTGAGCATCTACAGATATAAGCAAATCTGGACGTTTTGGTAGGGGTGTAAAACACCTGGAAGGTGGAGGTCGAAGAGATAGCCTTCTATTGCTGCGGACTACTGGTTTTCTTGATTCTTTTACCAACACTATACATGATCTATCGATATGAGTAGTGATTGGACTTGCAATTTGTGAGGATTTACTTGAAAGGTTGTTAATTGTAGAAATTTCTCTTAATATTCTATGCAAGTTTGGGTAGGCGTATTAGGTTCGTATTTTCCGGCATTTGACAATAGCACACTAATGCCTCTACCTACGTCGTGGTATGATGGTTATGTGCTTGATCTGGAGTTCCTGTATAGTAGCTAAATGTACTGGTTGATGTATCCGGCCTTTTTGGATTGTTTACAACAACCCTGTCATTCATATTTCGACTCCCCAATGTATCACTGTGTAGTTCCGAAGACGCTAGTTTCCTAATAACAATGAAGAAACAAAGTAATGACTGTCAGTCACGATATATGGCCAATGCGCGACTATCAGAATAACAACTTTTTAGTTTCTCGAAAACTGTCATTTAGTTTTTGCAACATTAATTTCTGCTCTTGTAATCTACTATGTTGGTGCTTAATCAAACCAAGCATATTAGAGTTCTGAAACTTATGTGGTGTATTGTGAGTTGAAATCTGACATCCGTCCTATGAAGATTGCATATTCTAATATCGCTTACCTCCATCGCTTGTAATGTTTCATTTATTAATGTAATTGGAGAAATGAAGAGACGTTCCACTGAAACGGGGAGCTTTTCCAAGTCAACAACTTGTAAATGAAGACAATTTCGACATTGATGAGTTTTCTCACTTTGTCATCCAACCGAACAGAAGTACATGGACTTTGGCAGACAGTACATTCATGCACTGCGAAGGATCCAGTGGATGTGTGAGTATCTTATTGGAATAGAGTTACTCGCCCACAAATACATCACATAGTCCGCTACCTTCTGATATGTCAGTTCCCATGCAGCTGGCGCAAATAACATGACAACAGTCTGTTAAGACGAAACGTCGTTGCCGGTTTGGTTGAATAAATGGTTCATAGCATTTGCTGCAATGTATAACATTGATAGTTTCATGGATATCAGTCATAGCAAACAAAGAAAGTGAGACAACAGATAGGAAGAAAAGAGCATTCAAAGGGACTGCTGTGTCTAAGATGAATTTTTTATGCTGTATAGCGCCGTATGATAATGTACAATGAGGAATGAAGAGCTCATGACAGTGCTACATAATTAGGTATTTATGGAGAATTTATGACTAGTAGTGGTTGAAAAAGAGTCAGGAAATGTTTTTGTGTGTAGGACGCAGCTAGGATAACCACTTACCCGCATTTCTTGCAGTTGTAAAACACAGTTTGACCTTCATCAGCAGATCGAAGCTGCATTGTATGGTAGGCCATCTCGGGGTTGCCACAGTTAGGACATTTTTCATCAATCTATTAGAAGTAGTTGGTTAATTGTCGATATGATGTATCTTCGAAACAAAGTCTCAGTATATTATTTACCATGGCAGCCCCTTCTGTCTTTGGTGCTTTTTGTTGTACAAGATGTCTTTTTGATTTTAATGGAGACTGAAATGCATTTTCAGAAGAAGTTGTGACAATTTCCATAGCCTCATAATCTGAATGTGCTAGGTTAGTTGCATACTTTCAAACCAATATACAAATTGTGAAGGAATAGTACCAGCACTGCTCTGAGCGTAACTGCATTGATTGCAAACAATCAAATCGTCATCGCCTCCAGGAATGTCCAACAAGTTTCCACATTCTGGACAGAAAATGAGAGAACCTATCACATTTGAAGAGGACATTGTAAGCTAGGTCCAGTGGTGATCAAAAATGTTGGTGAGATTCCAGCCAAATGTCAACCAGCCAAAAAAAAAAAAAAAAAAAGTCAGAAGTTTGAAAGGCGGTCAATTCACGTGACTCGATCAGTAACTTCAGATTTTTGAGCAGATCACCTCCGTAATCGGAGGAAAAATGCATTTTTACTATAAGAACTATCTGGTGGAAGATACTTGTCGTAGAAATTAATAATGAATTCTTCAGGCTTGAAGCCAAATTTTTGATAAAGTATCTGAAAGGTACTATTAGTGAATTGCCTGTAGTAATCAGCAAATCTCAATACATACCATAGCCGGACTATTAGCCGACACATGAAGAGTAATATCTTTACTGATTGCCGTTTGGAATAGATGGTACAAAAGGAACCTACATTAGATTGATTAGAATGCGTACAACTATTTTTGACTAATGTGAATGTATACGTACTGTCCAATGCCTGCGCTTTCCCAGCCGGGGACCACAGTTATATATGTGACATACGCTTCTGGAGTCATAAAAGCACAGCCAACAACGTATCGTTTGTAAAGAGCGACAATGCTAAATTCAGGGAATAATAGATTTTCAGAGACATCAATTTCATCCCAAAAAGCCCGACGGAGAACTCGATTGACCGGTTCGAGATGATCCTTTTGAAAGTATACGTAGTCGATACTTTCTGAAGCCAGTTCATCGTCAAATGTGTCCAGTTTGTTTCTTTGTTTTCGTGGCTTGCCACCTGCCAGTCGTATTTCATGGAGAAGTCGCATTCCTGGCGGCTTGCTCTCAAAATCCCTTCTGATATATGGCCGTAGCTTTCTTCCATTCCATGGTGATAACCACGGCCCAGCCTTGCTTACAGTATTATGGCACCTTGGAGATCCATACAGCCTACTTGCAAATGAATTTATATATGGAGTTTGCTGGATATTTTTAAGTTTCTGGCCATCTTCTGTTGCTTGAGCGGATTTTAATGGTGGTGATGGTGGTGAAGTTTGAGTTATGGTAACATTCGTTGACATATCAGGCATACTTGTCAATTTCTGGTGAGACCGGAAATGCGAGTTCATATAATCGTCCAGATCAAACACCTTTGCGCCTTGAGCTCGCTTTATCTTTTGATAAACAGATAGTGGTTTAGAATTGAGAAGTTGTTATAGGTTTGGAAAGGTTCATGATCGCTTACTCTTCGCAAATATAGCTTTCTTCTTAAGCGAGCAATGTCTGTCGGCAAGATGCTACTAGTCCTATCAAGTTTTTGAAGTATGAACCACTCTTGTTGTTGTGACATCCGCTCTACACCATGGGTTTGCCGTGATGGTTTGACCTTTTTGGGGATAGAAGGTGTTCCTGGCGATGGCTCTGAGGACGCTAGCATGTTCCGAAATTTGTCAGTTATATTTCCTCCCAAATTCACTTGTAATTCTTTTCGTATTGATGATCTGCTTCGAGTGCTCAAGATTTCGTGATCATCCACAGTATTTGGTTGTTCATCATACATAATATCTGATGACTGCTTCTCCGATGCCTACAAAATCAACGATGAACAGTGTCAAGGAACAGATGAAGCATCTGTGAATCAAACTGTTGACTGTTTCTCTTAATACCTTTTCTTCGTCCTGCGCCTTTACCAATCCGCTTGTGGTTGCAGGCGCCTCTGTTGGCTTTTCCGCTGACTCCTGACAAATCACAACAAAATAAGTTATGGTAGAGAATTATCATGATATCCAAACATTACATACCGTATCACTGAGGTTGGATAATTGGTCTTCCGATGACAAACCAGAAGATTCAGAAGTTGCTATATTCTTATTACTTGGCTTCATTTTCTTTTGTACCGGTTTATCTTTGCTTTTCGTTTGCTTCGATACAGATTTTTGTTTTCGTGTAGGTTTTGCAGGTAGGAAATCATCAGCCTCTGTGTCTGCGGCGATCGATTCCGAGACGGCGGAGGGTATGCGCTTCTTATATGACCTCTTTTTTGGAGGGGTTTCGTCAGCTTTTCGCTTTGCTTTCGTTGTATTGGCTGCTTTTCCCTTTCCTCTAGGTATTACTGCAGAAACGGAAAAGGTATGTTATCCAGACAATGGCTAGTGAGCAATACACATGGATATCAACTTACTCTTTGGTGGTGGCTCATAGCTCACTAATGTCCACCAGGCTACGTTATTGTTGAGTGAGCATTGATTTCAATACAATCAGACTGGTTAAAATTCCATCAATACCTGGCTGTTGAAACTTCTCAATTCCTGATAGAAAGATGCTGCCGTTTGTAGACAATACACTGGCAATGGTGTTATGCCAAGTTGCTGATTCTGAGAAATGACCAAGTCGTTAGTGTAAAGATAACAAATTCTAATTTTCAGCATGAGTTCGTACTTTGCTTTCCAGGATTCAAATACTCCCAATAATCGTCTATAAACGCGCAAATGTCTTCTTTCCAGCGAAAATAGTGGTGGTCTCGATCTTTGGGAAAGTCTGTATCCGGGTCTTGCCGTCGCATTAAGTTGTATAATACAAGTTGGACTACTGTAATCCAAGCCATACTCTGTCGAACATATTTTTCTTCCTTTTGTGTACAAACGGAGCATGTAAACTCCAAAAAATCATCTCCAAATAGCAATGGTTTTGGAAGACACTTTACACAGTCTCTATGGAAGTATTGCTGGCACTGTTGGCACTGAACCATTGGTATTCCTCTGAAAACATTATGTAATTAGAGCGCAGCATTGTATTGTAAAGCAGATAGTAAACTCACGATTTATAGCCTTTTCCACAATAACAGTATACGTCTTCTTCATTGCGTGTATGATTTGGATTCCAGTTTAACGTACTTGGCTAATTGCAATATTCAAGTTTCGTGTTAGCTTTTATAATTAGAATATATTGACGATATAAGCGAGAGTTTACCGTATACGGGAGTTTGAAGACGGATTCCGTCGACATTGGGTAGGGAGCAAGATCAGAGAAGGCAACAATTTCAAGTTAAAGAAGTCACATCGGTATTTCATGTCAAATGAAGGTATGCGATTTCTGATGAGTTTAAAAAAAAGAATCTTTTTATTTTTTATACAAAGTATTATGCGTAAATTGTCTATTCATCGTCTTCGTCACTATCTTCTTCTTCAGCCTCTTGCAACCACTTGATGATAACCGATGCCTTTTCACGCAGTGCAGTTGCAGCAGGTCCAAGTTGCTTAGATCGATCAGAGCCGTACCATTTAAAGATAGCATCCTCCTCCACGACATCGTCGTCATACAGTAATCGAACGGCTGGTATGAATAACTTGTGTAATTGTTCCTTGTCAGCGCAGTACATCTTTAAAGAAATAAATTAAATAAACCAGAAATATCAGTAAAACTATTAAATGGTATGAGGACATCAAGCTATTCAATATTACCTGAAGAATGTAAAGAACATGTACTTGATCATCTTTACCATGAGTGACTTTGACAATGAGAGGTGCCCATTTCTTCATAACTGCTCGTATGCTGGGCATTGGCTTTGAAAGATCAACTTGATTGATAATGGCGGGAACAATGACCTCTCTAACAACGTCATAGCTTCCGTTTGCAGACATACGCAAACCTGTAATTTCAAGCGCGGCTAAGTCAACAGAGTGCTGCTCAGCAAATGCTCTGCTAATACTTTGCTCCAGTTCTCGTTTGAACTCTTCTACTTTCTTGGCAGCAAGCATCTGGCTTTGCTCTGGGTGCCAAGCGTCTCCGATAGAGCCCATCTCTGAATCTGTATCTGATAGGTCGCCAATCTCACTTGCACTGTCGGAATCGTCTCCTTGGTCCTTGCCAACGCTAAGATCCTTCAAGTCAAATGCTATTTATGACAATTAATAAAGTTTCTTCATATTGATACAAATAGCCAAACATCCTACCTAATGATGCAACTTTGAGATTTCTTGGGTCATTATCGTCATCGTTATCTCCTCTATCAATCCAGATATATCCCGATCCTTGTTCACCTAGGTCGATGTCAGAAGAAGCTAAAGTGATAAATGTCAGCTGTCATGAATAAATACACATTGCATAATGTTGTTTACTGACCATTATCTCCTTCTTCTTCATCTTCCTCGTCATCATCATCAAAGAAGTCATCCTTCGGTTGAGGCTGAGAGCCAACTCGCGTATACTTTGGTAATGTAGCACCTGGACCAATAGTGACCTAAATAAAACGGTTGTGAGCTAGCATATCAAAAATTCCCACATAAAGACTCAACACTTACACCAAATGACACGATACAACCATTATCCAAAGTCGTATTGGTCAGTATGACTGCATCATTTGCTACAATACTTCGCTTGATTTCGACACCGTCTTCAATGATTACATTATCCCAGAGATACGCTCCTTCGATATTTACATTGCTTCCAATTTTGCAGTTTTTACCAATGACCGAGTCGGTAACACGAGAATTTTCGCCAACAATGGTTCCAGATCCAATTTGCACATTATCCTCGATGATGCAAGATCTAATAATTGCAAAATTCGAATATAAGTGAAGATTCTTTGCCTAACGTTAATGGCGTTAATACTCACTTGGACAGCATCACACGGGAACCTTTATAAATATTGCCGCGGCTGTAGTCGTAGGCATCGCTCTCTTGAAGGTTTGTTTCAGGGACAATTGGGAATGTCCATCGCTTCAAGATATCATTGCTAAAGATATAAGGATTAGCCTTCATCAAGGAGCTGATGGTAATAATAACAGGAATTGTACCTAACAGAATCATATTGCTGACCATTTTGAATACGTGCAGCATATGAATCATTGGAAATATAAGTATAAATGGTCTTTCCTAAAATGTCAGATGTCAAGACCCCACGAACGAAGTCGCTCCGAAGATGTTGCCAGTCGAAGTTTTCAGTAAAGAGGGCTGGAACCTACGACGCTTTTGTAAATATATCAACAAACTAAAATATATCGCAGATAAAAGATGCACATACTTCGACTGAGCAAATATCGATCAGTGGATCAATCAAGTCGTTACGGCATTCGATTTCGGCATGTCTTTCGAAGATTTCAGCGTTTATATCAAGTCTTTTTTTTCGTGGGAAAGGTTCCATCGGCTCATAGTGGACACATTCACCTGTTGACGGATCAACTACAAAAACGCTCTCCTCACCGCGAGCTCTATGAAATTATATGATTATCAGCAACTCCTAAATCTCATGGGGGACATGATTCTGATCTTGCCTTACCTGGATGGATGATAAGAAGAGCCTTCCTTAAGAACCATGGTCATAATGGCGTTTTTATCAGTATGCTTGCTATCACTACGCTTTCGGGATCTGTGAGCCTCAAGTGCTTTATCTAGTTTCATATTGGACACGACATCTCCGCCGACCAAGATAAAGTCTGTGGTGATCAGTTGTCTGGCATCGAGTTCTCTCAGGGCATCACCAACTGACAAGCACTCAGAAGCATGAATCACTTCAACTTGAATCGAAGAGCTATTCTTCCTCGACCATTTTGATGATCTACAGAGTGAAAAGTTGAATTAGCACGTTGAAATTGGTTGGTGAATGCTACATTGCATAACTCACTCGATGTAAGCTTTGATTTGTTCGGCGTGCATAGTGGCAACAATAAATATTTCTTGAGCTCCAGAGATCGCCAGAAATTCGATAGTGTACTCAATTAATGGGACGTTGCAAACAGGTAGAAGGCACTATGCAAAGAAGAACTAGTCAGGTAGATTGCAAATCTCTGTCTGTTGAAGAATGAGTCATTTACCCTCGGTTTTTCATATGTTAAAGGCATGAAGCGAGAGTTAAAACTGTCTGACAGAATAACTGCCTGAAGCACCTTATCGTCTTCAGTTTCGCCATGTGCTTGCTTCTGTTTCGTTCTGGAAGGCATTGGGTGATTGCTTTGTTCCTCAGCACAGTCTCAAAAAAAAAAACTTGACTCATTATTGAGGGTGGTGAATATGGTCACGTGATATACAAGCATTTTCAATTCTATGGCTAGCTACCGACAATGAAAACCTTCCGCCTGTTGATAGCCTCAGCGAGCTAGATAATGAAATGGCAACGACATATACAAGACCAGCTAAAGTGATGGGTGAAACTGTAAAGCATTTCACGCATGTTCGACATAAAACTCAAAGGGCGAGCCCAGCCTACTTAGCAACATCAGATACACCGTCCACCAAGTGTGTCAATTCTTGTCGGCATCTAATCATTCTTGACTTGAATGGTGCATTGGTTTCAAAGACAGGGAAAAGTGGAATGTGGGTGCGCCCGCACTACATGGAATTCTTAGAATATCTATTCAGCCAGTTTGAAGTCGGTGTCTGGAGCTCTGCAAGGCGGCACACAGTCAGCAATATGTGCCAATTGTTTGGCGACTTCAAGAAACAATTACTGTTCACTTGGAGCCGTGAAAATTTTGGTTTATCAGACGAAGAATATCTCAGAAATACACCAACGATCAAAGATCTACAACTAGTATGGAAGAACCTGGACGTTAACTCCAGTCTAACCAAATACACAGCGTGCAACACTATTCTCCTGGATGATTCGGCCAGCAAAGCAGTTTTACAGCCTTTCAACAGCATTGCAATATCTGAATTCGACCACAAATGCACCAATATAATACAGAATGGCGATAATGAACTTCTTAATGTTATAGCATACCTTGAAAAAGTCAAGTATGAAGACAATGTCAGTAATTTTATGAAAAGAAATCCATATTACCAAGAATCACTTTCGAGCGAAACCAGTGAATGTGACTTTCAAAGTACTCATTTTCGATATAGTGACGCAAAGCAGACGATAGGAGATTTGCGAAATACTGCTGGATTGAGTAACGATGGATTGAGTCGCAGGCGAACTCAAGATAAAAAAAGACCAGGACATAGAAGATATAGAAAATCGAAACAGACCCCATCCAAGATAGCATAGGCCGATTCCTAGGGCAGCATCTTTTTCTCAATAATGTCAAATAGTAAAATATCACACAATTAGAAATCACAACAGTGTTGAAAATAATAAACATGGAATAATGCGACAAATAATAGTCGATTTAAATTTGTCACCCTCAATTCATGAAGGAATTTGTTCACATCGGTCCCTCTAGGCCAGTTTTTTTTTTTTTTTTTTTTTTAAGTTTTGGTAGTTAAAGTCCTTGACTACGTCACGTGCCTCATAGGCTTAGGAGGCTGAGTCTATTCACTTCATTTTCTTCTCATGTTCAGGACGCGCATATCGCAGACTTAATCATTTGAAAGACTAATGGTGGAAAATTATACTCTGGTGTAATACCATGATGAATAGCAAATAATAAGAGATGTGTTGGTAACGAATATGGTTTCTGAATGACGGTTTTGTTTTTATTCCAATGCGAACATCAAAGCATTTGCAGGACATATCAAAGCATGCAAGAGCCCCAGCGTTCCATGGCTGGCCTATAGGCCGGCGTCATTCCGCTGCAAATAGGAGAATCAATTGAATTATCCGTCTTCAAAAGTGAGGTTGAATAGCCTCCTGATGCAGAGTCGAAGTGGGCCAGTGTCATGCCCAATGGTGGACTTTTACATCGGGGCATATTTGTATTACTCGTCGGAGGAATGGGGCTGATTCCAGTTCCATTTTCATGATATATGGGTTGTGATGAACATGATGGTGATGATGTGAAGATTGTACTATTGGGAAATGCGAATGCGGTATTTGGAGGTTGTTCTGTTGCAAGACGTTTGGTGGCCATCTACCAAATAAGGCGATGATTGTTAAAATTAAGTGGGGTAAACTGGTCAGTGTTCAATCGGGATGATATTTTACCATGGGCATAGGCTCAGGATTAATTTTACGTTTTAAATCGTGTGAGCTATACATGTGGGAAATTTTAAGAGAAGAGGAAGAGAATGAAAGAAGAAAGAAGGAGAGAGCAAAGTCTTAGGTTTCCGAAATGAGTTCAGCAATTTTTGGAAAATCGTCCGGGTACCCCCAAGTCCGGACCGAATGGCAGTCACAACTTTCGCAGTCTGATCTTTCCAGATCCAACAGCGTCACGATTTGCATATTGGAGAGAGAGCTCCACCTCTCTTTGATTGTGTTGCCTGTACTTTTGCCATTAAGGATACCTAAAGTATATGATGTTACATCAAATAGTACGTAATTTGCTCATAGAAATTTCTCTTGGGATGTGTCAGTAGAGTGATCGTATTTGAGTAAGCATCGAAGCGATAAACTCAGTGTATTGTACCGGTATGATTAGACTGACGTCGACATAAGTATTCTTCTCGGAATAAACCTGGATTGAATAAAGCTTCCTTTACTCTTAAGCAGAGTTCTTGTACTAGGGTGATGTTTTCGTCGTCGTGTACCAATGCTTAATGAATCTGGTGATAGTCTCTGACGCAATTCGGAGTTCGTAAGGTGCTTTTTGGCTGTTCCACTGTACATTTGGAGACATGTCAATGTACCGCCAAAGCGTTCGATTAATATCCTCTAGGATTCTAAATCCACAAAAGGCCTGGAGAAAATCAATGAATTTATCTCATTGGCGTCGATCTGCACCCATAACCGGACGACCTCTACAAGGTTTGCGACCGCAATGGCATTCAATTCGATACTACACTTCAAATGTAGACAAGGTCGAAACGAACACAACGGTCAAGCAAAAGTTCAAGTCATTTATGAAAAAGTATGGTGCAGTTGGTGCCGGAGTTTACTTGGCACTCAGTGCTGTGGATTTAAGCTTGACAATGGCAGTTATTACATTGACTGGAGCAGAAAAGGTCAAGCAAGTAGAAGACTGGGTATTGAAGGAGGTCAAGGGCATTTTTGGTGTCAAGCACAAGAGTACACCAAAGGCTGATTCAACGGAAAAGCCATCCATGACATCTATCTTTGTCATAGCATATGGAATTCACAAAACCGTTCTGCTACCTGTGCGACTAGGTTTGACTGCCGCCATCACTCCGTTTCTAGGCAACAAATTACGACAGATGGGATTCCGGGTAGCAGGAGCACCTAAAGTTTCCAAAACTTGAATAAAATTGTAGACTTATAAAGCTATGTAAATAAAGAAAGGATAATTTATGGGATGTCACGAAAGGAAATCCAAAAGTATCCTCAATTCTATTATGATCTCAAAGAGATCAAAAGGTATCTACACAAGTGGGGGGTACATTATGATATTAAAACAAGAATGTTCAATGCGCTCTTTTCGTTTCTACAGGAAGAAGTAATACGCAACCACCAACCACTACAAAGCCAATTACACTGACGTACAATGGAACAACAGTGCTGATAGTGAGCAAAATTCCAGATGCAATGGGACTGACGATACCTGCAATTCTTCCTAGAGCGGATGCTGTTCCAACTGCAGTTCCTCGTACTTCAGTGGTGAATACTTCAGGTGTATAACCATAAATAACAGCGTATAGTAGCGTTGCCAAGAAAGAAACAGCCGACGATGACAGTAGCATAGTTATTCGGGAACTAATGACCGAAAAAATAAATAAAGCACCAGCAGATCCAAAGGCAGACAAGGCCATTGTTCCCTTGCGACCCAATCTGGTTTCTATCATCCAAGATGCGATCTACAGAAATGATGCGGAATACATGTTTAGTTCGTCTGTGTTTCATTAATAGCATGATATAAGATGTCCGGGTACATACCACGGAACCTGGTACTCCAGCGATGGAGTATACCATATAATCCCAATAAACATCTGCTCTGGTTGGAGGACTTTCTCCTGCAAAACCAAGCATTTCCAAGTACTTTGGTAGGAAGACATTGAACATAGTGTATGCCATTGCTGTGAAAGTCCAAATTGCCCAAACTAATATGGTTGTGACTCGCCACTTCTCATTGAATAGTATTTGAAGCTTTTCTGGGCTCAGAACGGCTTTGATTTTCTGAGTTATGGATTTCGGATGGTCCAGCTTGGATTCCGGGTTGGCGGGTGACAGGATGGGACTGGTATCGCTATATGAATCGCTGGAACGTGGTTTTGGCCCTTCTTCCTCCTCCAAGCAATCGTCATCACTGTCGGCTATTGAGTACATTTTGACTGAACTGCAAGGATCCGGAAGATCAGCAACTGTTATGGTCATATCCGTTCCATTGGCGTTTGCAATCCTTTGCAGAACGTGTGCAGCTTCACGCTTGCGATGTCTGCTGATAAGAAACTTGGGGCTCTCTGGAAGGTGGAAGAGAAATGATCTACACACGACCATCAAGAAGGTCACGACTCCTGTAGCGAATAGCATGTATCGCCAACCCCTATTTTGGACTGAAACGTCGCATGGTGGATTTGGGTCGTCAGCTGAGCCTTCGGGGCAACTTGTGTATGGTAAGATTGCGAAGCCCAATACTGAAGCAATGACCGCACCAAAGGAAAAGAAAACGGACATAAAGGTTAGCAAATAATGATGGGACTTGGGTAGGAACTCAAGAAAGAGAGCACCTAAATAAACACAATAAAACCAAAAAAAGGTTGACATAAGCGCGAGATAAGCAATATAGGTAGCTAGCGTGATATTTCTTACCATCAGTTGGCATGTTTCCACCTACGCCAAATCCTAGGCAGAATAGGAACAAGCACAATACCCAAAATGACGGAGCAAAACTAGCTGCAAAACCAAATAAAGCTGTTATGGTCAACGTGGTATTGAATGGTATTTTTCGTCCATTGGAATCGGAATAAGTGCCCCAGAATAAAGCTCCAAACATCATTCCCATGAATATCGAACTTGAGAGGGTGCCAATAAGTTTGTCTTCGACATCAAAATGATCTGTCATAAACACCATTAATAATCGACGAAGCACTTTGGAATAATTTGTCAGTTGCGGTGTTGTAAATTCTACCTTGCACTCGGGGTAATATAATGGCTATACACTGAATCCCAAAATATCAGCTGCGCGCACACACAAACAGTATTTGAACCTATCATAGTAATGTGTATCAAAGCATACCTGTAGCCACATCTAAAGATCGAAAGTAAACAATTAATTCCCCGGTTACAAATCACTCGTACTCCGACCATCACAGTATTTGCAATAACTTACATTGTCTGCAAGCCAACCAAACCCACAAAGAATCTGAGAGAACAGTTAGCATCCACATAACATTAAGACACTTGACAGGATTATTAATAAAACTAACCAGAAGTTTTTTCTGAAATGAGCCGTATCCGACTTGTGAAATCAGAATATCAAGAGGGTTATCTCCCCTGGTGTCTGGAGGCATGGCAATTTGACCATGAAGCAATTCTTCTTCAATGTCTCTTGACTCATCAAACACTGTCGTTACTTCCACTTCCTCAGTTTCTGTTGTCGGTAACTGTGAGAACTCTGCGTTATATCTTGGGTTTCCGTTCATGTCAAAAGGATGTTCATGTGAGTAGAGTGGAAAGGAAAGGTCTTAACGTTCCATATTAGGGCAAGACGCAATTTCAAAAATCTATTGGACTGTGTTTTGCGACCGTTTCGGCCACACCCAAACCACTGTGTTTCATTGAAAGAGAATTCCACGCTACTGACTTTTCGGTAAAAGTATAATTCACAATTTCAAAATATCAAGCTACTCTCATGAAGCAGCGCTTGTAAAGAAGAAAACACATCTTCTGTGTTTGACTACCTATAGTCCATAGACATATCGTAATAACTTGAGCATTGATTCATTAACGCAAAATATACTGCAAAACGTTACAAGGTCACAATTACTTCTTTGAAAGCTTGTAACACCATTCTACTTAATCGTACGGTCGTTAATAATGTGATAGTAAAACGAAACGTTTATCTTAAGTGAATACCGGCACTAATAATGAGCAGTGCTTTGAAAACGACAATAAAATATAATGTTGATGGTTAATATGGAGAGAATATGTCGATTTCTAATATCTGATGAAACCAAAAGTTCCTGAGTCAAGGTACACCCGATCCTATGTTGCGGAGCATCTTTTAAAATCCCGAGATGTTTGTAAATGAGTGACCGTAGTGGACCAGACGATATGTCGTTACTACATCTGTATAGCGTACAGTATAATGATCTATTACTACACAACTTTTTATTTCACGATTTTATTGAAGTTGAGGCAAGAATGCCCCTTAGTGCCCACTCCATGACACCCTCTTTCCATACAAGATCATGCGCCTCGCCTTCTAGTACTTTGACTCTAATATCTTTCATTGTACTAGCCATCCATTCTATCCCTCGCAGCGGAATCAGGTTATCCTTGTCACCCCAAACTACGGAGACCGGGATATCGATATCAGAGAAATTGAAGCCGAAGGGATGATATTTTTCAAGGGCTACCAGGACATCGTTCGTTTGGCCATCGGATGATGGTTCAGCCATTCTCATTTTGTTCATGCCGAGAAATAGAGACATCTGCTGCAAGCGTACCATATGTCGTAGTGGTCGATGTGGAGGAAAATCCGTTGGAATATCTGTATAGTCGTCATCTAGGGATGCTAGAAGCTCGTCCTCTTCTAACGCCATCAAGGCTGATTGAAAATTGGAGGATGTGGGAGACGTCGCCGAACTCATTTTGCCAGACATGCTGCTATTCCGAGATAGTGCTAACGATTCATTGCTTGAACGCTGACTAGTATCAGCCACCCCCGACATTGATAGCCAGCCAGCGGATGGAGAATTAGTCACTTTGCTGATAGTCCACATAGCATCCATGCCTAGCGTTAAGGTGCGGGTCATCAATCCACCTGGTAATCGCTTTGTCCACTTGAAAGTATTAGCTGCTGCTGTTGGAACCCAAGGCGAGATCAAGTGAACTGTTCCAATGACACGGCTAGGGTATTTCTTGGCTATAGCCAATGAAAACACGGCTCCAACAGACTGCCCAATTAGACTGAATTGTGGAATACGCAAGTGGTCCGCTAATTGGACTACCACATCTATTTGATGGTATGAAGATAATATTGTAAATCCCATTTTGGAGTATTCCAATTTCAAATTGAAAGCGATTCTTACCTGCCCATTGCATTACCGTCATATTAAGTGCACTACAAGATTCCGTCAATCCATATCTATCACGCCGAATATTTACGATTAACCTCTTGATTGTGCCATCACATTTATTTACCAAAAACTTACCCCATGCGCTCTGGTATAATCAACCGAATTCCATATCTTGTACTAATTTCATGAAACATGACACCAACTAACCTGGAGCATCCAAGACCACCAATGATGATCACTGGATGGCCGTCTGGATTGCCATATTCAGCGAATCCGACAAGATGAGACGGGAAAAGGTCTTCAGGGGTTCCTCTAGATTGGTAGAGGAAGGTTTGATGTAATAAAGGATCGTTCAATATCTCCAGTTTCGAACGCTTCGATTTAGTGCCACTATCACTGGTTAGTCTATGTGAAGCGTGTTTTGTAGGTGGAGGGACAGCCGGGTATGGATCCAAACCCCTATTATCCATTATATGACTGCTAATATTTGGCATCGCCTGCGATGCTGGTGTAGAGAAGAATGCATCTGATTCATCTCGGTCTAGTGTGCTTGTTCTTGAATTGCTGGAGTGTTTGGTTTGTGATGACGAGGGTACTGGTGTAGACTTTGAACTTTCTGGAAACGGGGATCTTCCCATACTATTGGCAATGTCAGCTACAGGAACAGTTCGTGACTCGTTAGGAAGAGTCTGCATTTTCGAAGTCATGTACTGACAATGATAGTGGTCATAAAGTGGTATGGTTCAGGTCGAGAGGGGCTTATTGAGCTGAGTCACAACGAAAAATTGGGTCAGGCATTGACCATTTCTACGTTGACGTTGTACAAAATTTTTTAAACTTTATTAACGACCCCTTTTTTCCTACCATTGATTTTGTCACTTGTCTTGACTTATTTGTACCAAACTGTATTTGTTATATCCTCAAATTCAGACGTCACCAAGTATGAGATATGCCAAGTATTCGATTATCAAAGCATCGAAGACAATTTGTTATGTTTAAAGACGATAAGCTTATGACGTTCATCGCAGTGCTTTAAATGCCACAAAAAAAAGACCGAATCGATGACCTCCAATCTACATTACAACGAACAGGCTTGGATTTTGTCGTATCGAAGGTGTCACTATGAAGGTGTATTGAAATGTGTGGATTTCGGTGTTCTACACTGTGACAGTCTATTCGAATTTGGCGGCTCATTGGACTTGGGTCATGGTATGGTTAACATATGTGCAATTTCTGTATAGTTACCTTGGCTTGATTGCTTATACCAACGTTTAATTAAAAGATGCCATTTATCGCATTTTTATAATTGCGATCATAATTACAATTTCAAATCAACAGTTGGCATGAGAAATTATGCTATTCTCATGCAACTTTACTCCGATACAAAAACCTTCAGACATCAGGTTATTTCATAAAGCCAATTACTGATGTAATAAAATCCACATTCCTCCAACTTTATGGATACTTTGAAACTAAACAATTAAATATATATGAGTCAAGAACATCAATACAGTTACAGTAAGTGAGAATATGGCCATGCATATGGTTCGGTTGGCGAGAATTTGATATCATATTTCATTAGGCTCAGAAAGTTCTGATTCCACTGATGAAAGTCAAGATGAAGTTCAACCAAATCAACAACAGAACAGAGTAAAAGATTTAAATGCTGGCCGCAATAGCTCCACAGATATCACCGATGATGGGGTCCAAGTACCAGAATTTGCAAACCAGCAAAGTAAAGATGCCCAGGACGATACTTTTGACTGGAATCAAGACGACGACATCGTTGAGGATCATGTATACAAAAGAAAAATGAATCGAAAAGATCGACCACTGACATTTTTTCTCTACGAGAAATGGTTCAAGCGACTGGTCATGGTCTTTGTTGGTCTAGTACTTATAGCTATCACTGCTCTACTCAATGTTTTGTACGCTGGAAGACAAAATGATGTGTCCTTAAACCTGGAGCTTTGGTTTACCTTTCTTTCTTTCATATATGTTATGGCAATCGTAACAAACTATTTCGTTGAAATAGTACCGAGCATCACTAAGCATTTCGTAAAAAGGATGACACCGACGACACTCGAAATTTTTAAGATGCGGTTGGCTGTAGGTAATTGAATTTTGAAAATTATGTACCAACGAACTTCGCTGACACAACTTATCACATTCTAAAAAAAAATAGTATTATCATTCGCTAAAAAGTTATATCAAAGTTCTCTTGGTGTCAGCGTGGGCTTGGGGTTCTTGGAGCTTCCTTTTGGTGGTACCTAATGATGAAAGAAACTATAGTTACACTTGGGTTGTAGGAGCATTTCTTGAGGCTCTCTTTTTCGCAAGCGGATTCTTGTTCCTTGAAAAATTCATACTACAGCTAATTGGTGAGTTACTACCCCAGCAATATGAAGTCAGGAAATTTATATATAATGATTAACGCTTTGTAAATGCTAGTAACTGCATTCCACCGGTAAGATGTTCAATTCAATATGTCGGTATTATTTACTGAAATAAACTCATTGTATTTTAGAAAAGCGTATTACGAACGAATTGAAAAGAATGACAATGCTCTGAAAGGTAATATATTTTTTTTCATTCATTTTTTCGTCGATATCAATACTTACCATTCTTGAAATTGATAGTCTTGGACAAGCTAAAAAAATCAATTAGAAAGCGACCAGAATTTAATCTTAAGGAGCACAATAAGAAACATCGAAATGGATACGCAAATAGAAAGGACAAGAACCCAAGAATTGAAAATCAATTTAGACAAGATATTTCGTCAAATGGCAGCACTACTTGTGATGAAAAGGAAGAGGTCCATCATAAAGAGCATACTCACCATAAAGACGATAGTCATGTATTGAGGCATCAGAATACTGTGGATAACCAACATCCGAGAAATACCTTGTCAGACGACGGTAACTATGAAGAAAACGGAAATAAACAGAACGTTCACCGCGAAGAAACAGATAAAAAGTATAATAATCGGCCTGTTGGATTTTCAAATCAAGACAACGTCCATATTACGATACACAGTGACAGCAAACCTGGGACTCAATCTATTACAGGTTATTTGTGCAAGAAGATAAAGGATCTGACACAGCATCGTCCCACTCTCTCATCAAGATCCAGCTCGTTTGATGCAAAGTCTTTCCTTGACTTTGGAACAACCAATTTAAAAGCACTTTTCAGCAATAAGGCAAAGGCAATGGCATCAATTCTGCCAGTATCTCAAAACTCTAGACAAGAAGCAAAGTGGTTGGCTCGTCAATTGTTCAACAATATTGTTGCTCCGGATAATGATGTTATTTTCAGAGAGGATTTTGTAAACTATTTTGCTACCAGTGATGAAGCACAGAAAGCCTTTGATGTATTTGATCGTGACAAGAACGGTAACATCTCAAAGCGTGAGTTAAGAAATGGAACTCTGGAAATTTTCAAGGAACGCAAACATCTGGCTGCATCTCTGCGTGATCTATCACAGGCTTCAGGAAAACTGGATAACATACTAATAGCTGCATTTGCGATCATATGGGTCCTAATTGTTGCAACAGCTTTTGGTGTTAACATTGGCAGTCAGCTATTGCCGTTATGGACAATGTTTGTTGCAATCAGTTTCATTTTCGGCAATAGCGCCAAGGATATGTTCGAAAGTATTATATTTGTTTTTGTTACCGTAAGCCAATCACCATTATTATTATTTTTGGTCAAAGTACTCATAATTAATGACCGATGAGTTATATAGCATCCTTATGACGTGGGTGATCGTGTGTTTGTAGGTACAGAAAACTGGACTGTGGTAGAGATTGATCTATTGACAACTACATTCAAAAAATGGGATGGGACGACACTTTACGCTCATCACACCGTCATTGCTCCACAGTATATTTGCAATCTGAGGAGGTCTGGTCCAATGGCCGAAGTCATCGGTGAGTTAATGATTATATTTGCACCAGACGGCAATGTATTTTCTCTCTTCTAACTACTGCTTTTGTTTAGAATTCAACATACATTTCTCTACACCAGCAGAAAAGATATACCGTTTGAGAGAGTCTATGTTAGCTTGGTACAACGAAAAGCCTCGATCATTCACACACAATACCATGTGCATGAATATCATGTCACTTGAAAACATGAACAAATTCACCTGCATATTTTACATTGAACATTGCGCTTCCTGGCAAGATATGGGCTTTCGATGGTCCAACCGAAATGCATTCATGATGCAATTGAAGGCTACATTGGAAGACCTTCAAATTGGCTACAGCCTTCCAACGCAACCTATATACACAGGAAATGACATACCAGTAGAACTGAGAAACTTCGGTAAATACCAAAACTATGGTGCCAAAGGTTATGTAGCTGGACCTCCACATGGTTTCCGAGATAGTGTTAGTCAGACATTCTAGTAACATTTTAATCTAATAACAAGCTCCAAAGCAACTCACAGCTGACAATTTGTCATTCACGTCAGTCTCTGAATCTGTATCCACAAAGGAACTGGAGATACACAAATCATTATCGTTTCTATATTTTATGTATATTTTTTTCTGGTTTTACAACTTGTGAAATTAACAAATAAGTAAATAAACGATTAAACGAAACATATGTGTGGATATTATGATCGCCGCGGTTGGAAAAAGAGTCGCCGTGATTCCTTTTCAGCGTCATCACTATCTGGCAACTTTTTCCGCTTCTTCGTTGCGGTATTAGGTTTTGGTTTGACCGCCGTTCTATTCTGAAGTACAGTATCCTGATTACGTCGATCTTCCTCTTGCAGTCGTTTAGCGAAATGATAATCAGCATGCTCTGCTATATCTTTTATGGCAATCCAGTTGCCACACTCATCACATCGAGTCGAGTCCTCTTCATCATTTGCATCTGTGGAGCTAGAATCTTTTTTCGAAAAAAATAAAGCAGCGATGCTTTTAGGATTGTTCTCTATCTTTGCATCATTTACAGAATGACCTGAACGTGCTCTGGAGTCGACAGTTGCTAGTTCCCGAGGAACCGCATTGTTGTTGGGATTTGCATCCGCAGAATTAGAGAAGAATTTTGTTATACTGTGAATACTCGATGATTCATCCACAGCCAAGCCAGACACAGCGAGTGATATATGTAACAATGGAAATGGATGCTCGCAAGTTTTGAAGAGCTCATTCGCCCTCTGCGTTATAACGTCTACGTAAGTGATGATAGCTTAGTATTTCGTGACCGCACTTTCTCGCCAAGTAGATTAGCCGAAATAATATTCACCTGGGGATATCACGTCTGCACGTCTAACCATAGGACATGATTTTGATCGACCAGCACTTTCACCAGCACAACGGTAATGGATCTAAATTGTAGCTGAATTAATGCGAGCCTACAAACTTTACTTGAGAGTAACTTGCTACTTACCACTAGAGTTTTTGGCCATCGTGATCGCTCTTCAAAGTCATCCATAATGCGCATGTATATTTCTGATCCGAGGACCGCCATCCACCGCTCTACATCAGCTACAAATCGAAGTGGTGGCTGGAACACCTTAGATGCCATCATTGACTTTGCGACCTTAGCCGTGGTGACTATCGATATCCAAGTTAATAGAATATATCACAAGAATCATGAAAGTTCGTAAAATATATTACCTTCGCTATTGTCAATGCCTCGACATATATCATAGAGCCACATGCCCTGGCTCTGACCAAATTTTACTTGTAGTTCTTCGCTGGTATATTTCCTGTAACCCAATGGAATCAACAAGGTGCATTTAATAATTCCTGATTGTGGTATTTGTGTACGTACCATAAATCGCCGGCTGTTTGGATGTTAAGTGCATTCTCGACTTCATTTCCAAGCTTTCCTCCCAAGTTTCGTATCTTGGTGAATGGGATTGACTTCATAAACTCCAAAACAATACTTGCTCTCATAGTTGTCTATTGGTATCAAAAGCATCAGTTGGGAATGCCATGTTTTCAGAGAAAGTAATGGTTGCTGGACTGACCTGCTTGTTCGGCTTGTTCAGGGCAGAGCAGAGTTTGGCAACCGTTTTGTTGTGTGCTATTCCAGCAGAGCAGGTATATTTCAACGTCTCGTATATGTCCCTTCTAACTTCCTTGGCAATTTCCGCACCGATGGACAATTGCAAGTCTTTCCAATCTCCTTTGAGTTTAGGTGCAGGAGGGCTTCGATCAGACGCGATAAGATGACTGACGGCATCATCCTTATCATCTGTATTTACAACAGGATTCACAAGCTTTGATTCTTCGTCGCTTAAAGCAAGAAAGCCTAGGGGCTCCCAGTCAATCTCGCAGGAAAAACTATTGGTAAGGTCGTCCGAAACTTCTGAACCATATCTCTCCATTAACCTAGCATTTACAATATCCGTCACATCCAGAAATGCTTCATCCAGACCAGCTTTCTGTACTTTGCTACAGTATTTTTGGAAAATTTTGAATATATTTTGAGAGGCTTTTCGATAAATGTCGAGAGAAACTTTGTGTGTGAGCATAGAAGGATTCTGATTGTACTGGGCTATGGGATCGTGCATGTTGAACGTGGCGACGTGAACAGTCCGCAAATCTGTATAGTATCAGTACGCAAATTCAACAATATATCAGAAAAGAATAGACTTACTTGGACATTTTTTGAATGCTTCATCCAATGGCATGTGCCTAGTTACACCTGCTGCCTTTGCTGCGTAATTGACTAATGGAATGGTGAGAAGAGATCGTAGTGACAAGGCGCAAAGAGTAAGTCGATTCATACCGGCTATTAACCCTTGCCATTGCTGTACAGCTACTGGCAAATCCGGCGGTAAATCAAGTCTGACTTGCTCTATATAATGCGACTCCTAAGCTTTTGACAACAATATTAGGTAAGGAAAACTTCGAGCTGTACTTGCCAACTTGACAATAGAAGCAATCTGATAAACCTCCGCAATTTAATATTGTTACATAGTACACATTCTTTTATGAAAACAAGTGAGTACCTAAGTCTATGTGAAGAATGCACTGAGAGCCTTTCAGTGCAGACGGTAACCTCTGCTTCGACATGTGACCGCGAAGCAATGAAAAAAGCTGGCCTGCATGAACCTGACATCAAGCTTCACGTAGTTACTACTTGAGCAGTCATACAATCGGAGTTTTGACAACGTGTCATGGTTTTGTCTGCCACAACTGGCAAGAGTTGTAAAGTCATGTAGCTGTCGGAATGCGTCTTTGGTTAATCTGCGTCCTATTGTCGTTAGTTACCATAGTACACTCTCTGAAGTTTAACCTTGGAAATCTCTTTGGGGATCAACATAACTATAGCGAAGATGCTGATAACATTTTAATCGGCTCCCCACTGCCAAAACCGTTTAGATCGGCGGCCGCTGTTCAACATCTCGAGTCAAGTAGGTTTCTATTCGAATGCTCGTTCTTTGGAACAAATTTTATTAAATAATCATTATATTTCTAATAGCTCAATGCAAAAAATATATATGTGTCGAAACTCTAGAATGTGTAGACAAGCCAATTCAGTGCTCATGTCCTGGGATATACAGCCAAAAGTGCTATACAAAAGATTGGTATTTTTGTCTTCGCGGTGATCAGAACTGTAATGACTGGAAACGGTACTCATTATGAAGCGAGTGATCAACTAAAGAATGTGGTACGACGTCCAATTCGATTTCAGAGCTGTTGGCGTTCAAAGGTGATTGTTGTCAATGTGTGACTTTATAAAGCCTCTCTGATCTTCCAAGCCCACCCGTTTTGGTTGTTTTTTATTCGTTTCTTTATTCTTTTGAAAAAAAATAATAATTATACAATTGACGTTACTATTCACGATCCATTGATTGTAATCACTATCATCAAATAGTTTTGATACAAACATAAACGTTCCTCTGCTTGTCAGCCGTAATTCCCATCCCCCTGTGGATCTCACAGATCACACCTCCTGTTTCACAGAATGGTGACTGACAACTACTCGCCTTCTTCCATATACTCTGCTTCTCATCATATCATCGATTGGATGCGACAAAGAAGTGCTAAAGAGGATATTTTGACATCATTATACTCAGGCAGCGGAATGCTCGCATTTTCTCTGAATTGTGAGGACAGCCAATATCTTCATCAAATTACTGCTATTCCATCTAGAGAAGGGAAATACCAAGGTATAGATAGAGCAAAACATATCGTTACAAGTCTCGATAAAGGTACTGTGCAGGGGTGCAAACATCCATTTCGCCCGTGCATAGTTTTGCCACACGTTTCTAACGCCGACAACATTTGCCATGCGGTGGATTTCGAGAAAACTCGACCATCTTCCACTACCATACGTAGTGTCGTGAAGAAAAGTAAGTAAAGCTCTATCTGGACAAATATATCATTAAAAATAATGTTTAATTTTATTACCTTGTTCAAGAAGAAAGTGCATCAAACAACATACAAAATACGCCTAGTGGTGTCCACAACAACAACACGTCCAAGAGAGTCACTTCAGGCGAACACCCCAAGGCCCCCAAGGATAAAAAGGCTGATCTTTATAAAACTGAAATGTGTCGTAACTGGCAAGAGATTGGCTATTGCAGGTAATTATAAACACTTAGTTAACCACCCTGTTATAGCTGTGGATTTTATCAAATGTGTAATCTGATTCATTCTGAAGATACGGTAAGAAATGTAGGTACGCACATGGTCATACTGAGCTTCGAGTTGTGAAAAGACATCAACGTTACAAGACTGAAGTATGCCGCACATACCACCAAACTGGTACATGTCCCTACGGAGTCCGCTGTACATTTATCCATGATGAAAAAAGTTCGGCCAATCCAAATATTGTGTTCCTCAATGAAAAGAGGTCTAAAGTGGAGAAAGGAAAGACATGTAACAGTCAGATTGTCGCTGGCACTTATACCGTTCCATCAAGTCCTGGACTTTCTGTCGATTCTTCTGGTTCGTCAAGTCATCAGCTATCCGACCACACCGACCCATCATTTGAAGGCGCATTTGACGCTGCTAATATATCCCACACCAACAATGCTGAAGTTACTGCTGGCCTTGTAACTCAGAACCAGCTGCACCTTTTCGAGGAGCACGAAAACATTAACTTGACCGATAACATCATTAAACACATAAAAAGTAGCGACAGTTTCGAAGCAAGTATCACTTCCAGGAAACTTTCCAATTTTATAGACATTATTCTGACCATTCCCCCATGTTAAAGGATAATAGTCTGTTATGTGCAATTGTCACTGACGATACCGCAAGCAATCTTGAAGGTAATCAACATAACGCACCAAGAATCAAGTCAATAGATTCCATAGGACCAAAGCTGTTTGACTACTTTGCAAAAACTAACAGTGAAGATGCATACCACGTTCATAGAAAACCATTTCAGAAGAATGCATCGAAGGAAGGCGTAGTCAAGTGTATTTCAACTAGAATAGCGTCATCCAAACAGTTTAGCTGGCAGACATCAGATCACCGACACAGTAATATCGTATGAATGATGTAGCTCTTTGATATTCACATACTCAGAATTGTCATCTGCTTATAATAAATGTTGCTGCAAAAATGTAAAGAAAAATCGACATGGGGTCATAGACTGGAAAGGCAATTTTCCAGGACAGAAACTTTGGCGTTCAGCCATCCTACGCAATTTTTTTTTTGGTTCTGAACTTCGTAGGTGACTATGGGTGCTCAAGCTTCGAAACAGGTTGCTCGAAAGTTCCCCCAACAAGCCAATCCAGAGACCTTAACACAAGTTCCAAAGGCCTCTCCTTCGTCAGCACATCACCCTTCAAACACTAATTCCACAACAGACACTGCATATGTTGCCGATGGTATGCTTTTCTTGACATTCTCGTGTGGCATTTAACATCAATGCTAGGCACTGATTCGTTGGAAAACTAGATCACAAAAGTGAACTCATAGAAGAAGATGGAAAAGATCCTGATTTCGCAAAAAAGTTGAATACAATAGGTCAAGTAAACGTGCCAGAATTTAAAACGAAATATCGACCGGTCAGTGTACTTTGGTTATTGCCATTGTTTGTGGTAGCGTCTTTTCCTAAATTATTGTACTTTTACAGTCGGATTCCATGCTACATATTATTCGCCAACGTCACCAAGTGGAACGGGAGGAAGACTTCGATCCTCTAGTGCCAAAGTCGCAGAAAGCCGATAATCGAATTACAATAGACGATTTATATAGCCTGTTGGAACAAAGGAAGCTACTCCCTGCGCAGGCATCGAGTCAGGATGTGGAACAACTGGCAACCAAGTATCCTTTAAACCAGCAAACCATCCAGACCTTATACAAATACGTAAACAACATTACGCCATTTGATGTTGGGAGTGAAGATGAGAGACAACGTGGCGTTTGGGTTGAAAATAGAGAGGTGCTTAAACGATACTTACAGCAATCGCAGGCTATCACGAAAAAACGCGAAGAAGCTCGAAAAGCTCAGAGAGCCGATAAAGCAAATGATGGTCAACCAGACACTGAGAAGAGAAAGAAAGAAAAGGAATTGGAAGAATTGTTCACAGATTAGAGAGGTCGTCAAATATTCTATTGAAACTGGTTTTGAGCTGTTCTATTATTCTGTAGAAGAAATGTATCGTATTCCGAAAATAATACAATTATAGTATCTATTCCCATATCATAACTGAACCATCCACACTACCAGAGATCATGGCGGTTTCGGTCGGATGATAATCAATTGAAGTTACAATTCCCTTGTGACCTTCCAATGCGGCAACTTGAGTTCCCTGTACACAAACTTGTCAACGAATTTTTTCTACTGAAGACCCGATGCAGTTATTTTACCTTACCTCCAATAGATCCCATATATACAATTTGTTATCCTCCGATCCACTAAGTACGTACGCATCATCATTGGAAAAGACTGACTGCAATTTGTACTCTGTATGAAGATGTCCTTTATATCTGATAAACTATTAGTCTTTGGCTGTTGATAGAACAAATGAGTAGTAAAAGTTGTTCAACGTACTCGTTTAGGAGGGTACCATTAGCCTTATCCATCAGCCGAAGCGTGTCGTCCGTGGAGCTGACGAGAATGCAGTTTCGATCTTTGGACATTCTGACTGAAGTTATAGCCGCTGAGAAAATGATATCAGTTAGTTCCTAGGCATGTCAAATACACCAGATGAGTAAAATAGGAATTACCCCCGATATAGTCTTCTTGCAGTTGTCCAAATCTTATATCGTAATTGCGTAGGCGTCCATCAGCCGAACTATTTCTTTGTCAGTAGTGATATTTCTCGATGGCAATACCGGTTTCTCACTTACCCTACTATTAATTCCGTTCCACGAATCAGCAACGACATGACACTGTCTTTGCAGTCTTCTATAATTTGAATGGGACTGGTACTCTGTGATCTGTATAGATAGAAATCAGCTACTGAAAAATCCAGATACCGCAATATTTGTAAATTACCTGCAATCCCACAGTCTCACTGTGGTGTCGAACGAGCCTGTATATCAATAGGGGATATTTAGATTTCCCATTTCTGAACGAAATGTCATTTTAGGTGTATAGTGGCTCTTACCACTTGCAATGACCGTTCCATCATCATTAAAACCTACACAATTAACTGACTGATGGAAGTTTAATTATTATCCACATAATCAAAAACATTAAGCATGACATATTTACCTCGTAGTGACCAGCATATCTACGAATAACACTTCCAGTTGAAACGTCCCAGCAAAGCACACTCCTATCATTACCGCAGCTTGCGAAACGCGAGTTATCTGCCGTTCTAATATATACAAATGCATAAATATATTGCATATGTGTATAGGTTGAATTTTCAAAAGTGGTGCTTACACAGAGATTCCTAAGACATCACGGCCATGACCATTATAGGTCTGGATCTTTGCTCCGGTACTGGTATTCCATAGCATGATAGTGCGATCCCGGCTCCCTGATAAACAATATTGGCCATTTTTGTTGTAGGTAACATAATGAACAGCGCCTGTATGCTCGGCTAAAGTTTTGACACGTTTAGTTGGATATGGAGTCATTCATTCGACGATCAAAAAACTCTGGGATCCAAAGTGCCAAAACGCAGTTGATATTGGAGCTCAGTTCCCTGTACTTGGGCAGTTTCTTTCATACAGCAAATTTTATTCTCCCAAAATTAAGACTATTACTCTCTGTATTGAAGTTGGAGTGAGATATCAACGAGTCTGGTGCTATTTTACATGTGAAGCGTTCGCGTTACTCTAAATCATAATCAAGGAGTTAGCGGTGGGCCAAGAAATGACAAAATCAACAATTGGCTACCAATTTACCTGACGACATTTTCCATTGCTCTCCTTCTCATCTTTTCGCGAACACTTGGTAGAGTAGTAGTGGGTATATCTCGCATTAATCTAGGAGGAAGGACAATAGAGTTCATAATGCAGTTGCTAATTCATATCAGTTACATGATATCCTTACTTTTCCATTACAATTACAGCATGCTGAGGCTGAATCCTAGCATACTTTTTGTTCTTCAATTGTGGGTTGAGGAATTCCTCAGCGTTGTCTGACTGTACTAAAGTAAGAAGCTTTACATACCACAGTTAGTACTATTCACATATAATGGTGTACTGTGACGCAGGTTTTGGGATGGAGGATACCTGACGCAGTTCCAAGAAAGTATCAACAATTGTTGGATCACCTAGGTTCTTCACAAAATCTTCCAAGAATCGAACATCAACATCAAAGTTTTGCAAGGCAATATCTGTAACAGCAGGCTCATTCTGATCCAATAAGAGGTCCTAAAAAACAAAAAGATCATATATTAGTTCAGCAATTAACAGCATTATTCAGTATACATAGATATATACATACCATCATAGCATGACTTAAATGGTCCAAAGCGTCAAAATAAATGAGACTCTTGATAGTCTCTGGCAAATTGAGTAATGCGGCGTTGATCACGTTTGTCAAGAACGTTACCAAATCAAATAAAAATGGACTTGGTTGATCTTGTCTTTCCTCCGCCATCCTAAAACCAAACTATTGGTATTTGCAAAGTTAAAGCACTCGATTCATCCGGGATAGCTCACCAGTCGTATTCAGATAATTCCAAGAATTCGTCGAGCTTAAGGTTGACAACCTTGAAGATACGCTTCTCTGCAGTCTGTCGCGTCTCTTTAAACGTGGAAGTTGCTCGCAGTTGAATCGGTCCTGCTCGATGGAAAGATCGAGTCTCCATGAGCAGCATTTCAAAGTCTGGGCAAGTAGACTCAAAGTATTCAATATTGATGATAATCTGCACAATCTGTGACAAATTGGTTGACTCCAACTTCTTGAGCAGGATAGCGTTGACTTTGGTGATGAGAAGACTATCAACAGCCTAACGGAAGATTTAGATGACCTTCACATATTGTTACTGAGTGTACATAAAACCAGTTGATCATACCTTTTTGAGAATTTCGTCCATCTCTCCATGCGTTTGCGAGAAACCCTCAACGAACTGATAAAATTGATGAACGAAGATACTGACATCTCGACAGCAGGTAGGGAATACTTTTGAAAATGGTAAAGTGAAAGGGAAGCTACACCGCAAGTTCAGTTAGCAAAACTAGTTGGATGTCCTGGTGATAACATATTTTAAAAAATGTTTACCCATGTTGTTGAAGCACTTCACGATCAGGCTGATATCTTGTATACTGCATCACTTCATCCAACTCCTCTTGGTTGTTGACAGTCATTGGCATACATTCATCCTCTTGTACAATCTTCTCAAAGTTTTCACTGTACTGGTTGATTAGTAGTTCAGAGTACCGTTGAAATAATGTAAGCAGGGTCTCTTGTAGATTTTTGACTGGGTAGTTAAATCCCTAAGTTGAAAAGAATACGTTTAGACAAGATCTATCTATTTCAGGTGTTATCTCCAGCCAATTTACCTCAAGTGTTTGATTGAAAATGAGTAAGCTGTACTTGATCTGCAGGAACAATTCTGGGTCCCGGCAGCCATGCAAACTATGGGAAATGACAGCAATAACCTTTGTGGTGACCATTTCCCAAAGTGCATCAACCTGCAGTGTCAAATACCTAGTTAGCAGTGTAGGTATATATTGAAAAGAAAAATGGTGAACCATACCTCAGCTTGGCTACGGAAATCGGTAGTGCTGTGCATAATGACGTGTTCAATGATGAAGAATCCAACAATATCTTGGAGAAGCGTTTCGAAGCTATCCATGTTGCCATCGCGCAGATTGATAGGCATATTTAATGCTAAATTAGCTTGAGCCTTTGTTGAGAGGAGTCAGATACATTGTAGAATTAGTATTAATTGGCTATTATGAAGATGCATACCCTTCGATCTTCTTCATATGAATTCTTGAATTCGTTCTGAGTTCCGAGAGTGCTATATATATGAATACATCTATATAGCGGTTCAAAATCTATATCGACCTCATCCAGTATATTGGCTACAGAAGTATGAGAGTGAGCGCATATACGGATGATGGAGATTTCGAGAAAGTTGAGAGCAACTTACACTCATTGCCTTCGTTAACAACCATTTCAATAGCGGAATTTACATTATGATGTTGAAGGCTTTTAAGCTTAGGGTTTTCAGCTGTTCTTTGTCGCCACCTATCTTGTCTTTCTTGCATATATTTCATTGCCAACATTCCGATTTTTCTGGAGGTGCCTCTCAATCTAAATCGTTGCATTAGCAATGATACCCTATACATGTTATCAATAAGCATGAATACACACTTGTAAAGCCATTCCTTCAGTTGTGCAGTCACAGTTTCCTTGATCATATTTTGCATGACGGGTATGCTCTCCTCTACATAAGAAAGCGTTAGTATGAATTCATTAATGTCAGTATATGCACACATATCACTTACCTAAATACTTTGAAAAGCCGTATTGAGCAACGTTTTTCAGATGCTGAGTTTGTAGACGCTCCAGAATCTTTACATATTTCCAGAAGATATCAGCATGAATGCAAGGACAAGAAATAGCCATAGCAATGATTTTACCTTCAGAGCTGCATAATGCTTTCCATTTTCAATTTTGAGCCTTACGGATTCTGCTAATTCCAGTACAATCAAACTATCTTGAATCGAATCCATTGCCTTTTCCAAGTTGTTTTGAACTTTTCGAGCTTCTAACAGCTCCATTTTCTACTCAATGATACAAGTCAGTGGGTTGATTCGAAAGGTGTAAACATGCAGGCATATAAAACGTACCTTGTCGGCCAATTCGTCTCCTGTCTTACGAAGCGCTTTATTCAAATCTGCAATATTGTGCTTCAATGACAACGAGCCTTGTCGAACTTTCAGTAGTTGATCCACTGAGTTCACAAACTCCTAAGGTATCAAAACATAATAGAGTTCAGAATACCATGGCTACTGGTAACGGCGCGTTTCGAAACTCAGTACTGACCTGATAGTTTGCATTGCACATACGCTCTATTTCTCCATCCTTTTTTCGAATGAATGCGTCCAATTGGTCGATGAATGCTTCTTGCTTATGTGACTCGGAAATCTGCTTGATGATTGGGCCAAGTTGCTCTATACTCTCAGCATCGTCCAATCCGGCGGTGAGGGTAAGTGACGACGAGTCGATAGAGGATTGCAAAGAAATAGAGTTATCTGAAATGAGTGACGACGATGCTATCGCCTGTACCAGTTGATTGAGTTGTGGATCTCTGGTAGTCCTGTCATCCATTAGCGCCATTCAGCTGGTTCTTGATACCACGAAAGGGGGTCGGCGTCTACGAAATCGCTGGCTTTTCAAATGGGCGGAGTTAACGTTGTCTGAAAACTTACCAGAGTTGACCATGGACCCCATACAATCAGATCAACCAAAAGGCAAGCTACAATTCAAAGCATTCCGGGAGCGGCATTTCGGTCCAGACAAGATCTATCACTGGAATAGTTTATTCATGCCTAATGGGGGTCAATGGCAATCAGGGTATCAAGACGTTCAGCAGCATGTCAACCACAATTCTACTAAAACACGCCAACGGGAGCCACCAAACGAAAAAAAGATGAATAAAAGGGTACGGATCGTGGAAGAAGCCAGTAAAATCTCTAAACATAACGGCAGCAAGTTATCTGAGCAAGCTATTGAAATATTCAGGTTCTCTGAGGCTTGGAGGCGAGAAAGTAAGACTCTTTGCGTGCTAAGATAATATTGTAAGAGACTACTAAAAAGCTAGTATTGTCTTCATTGAAATATACAGAAGCTTTAAGGTTGGCTGAGGAAGAGAAGGAGGATGGTCTGGAAAAAAAGACGATATTTCCTGAATCTTCAGCTGCACATCTTGATGGAACTGAGCCACCAGCAACATCACTCTTGCTCTCCAACACGCAGCAAATCGACACATATTCAGATACTAAAACGTTAGAACATCTCGTTAATTTTGCGTACACCACGAACTGCCCTCAAGACACAGTTCTTTGGCCAGTTCTGCCTTTACGTTTATGATAGACTGTACACTATATTGTAAAAGAGATTATAATTGTATTCTAGTTTAACCGCCATGCAGAGTGCTAATGAAGACAATTTCATCATTGTTCTGCAGTTGATAATCGAGCTCATCGCAAAGTTCCCAGTCGACGTTGTTAATCAATACCAATATTCCTGGTCGGCTATTGTAGTATTATGCCAAAATCAACACAAGTCAGTACAATTTTTTTTTTTTTGGTGATTTGTATAATACAGCACATCCTACGTACACAGTGTCTTTTTCGACAAAAAGTTCTTTCTTTTCGGTCATCATGTTATCCCGGATATAAAATATGAGATCTTTAAGAGTGGTTGGTTGATTGTCTACGGACTGTGCGGGTTGCTCAATTGTGTGTTGTCGAACATTGTCAAAAAGAAGCTCCATGCCTCCACTAGTATGCGAATAGCATGTTAGTCTAGTTCTTTCCCTTGGATAGCTCTAAATAAAATGCGTAATAACCTGAATTCCACCTTGATGTTGATGGACATGTTTTAAAAATTTGATTTGGTGAGTTAATAGGCGGATTGAAGGGCTCGATGCGGTTTTGCCTATGTGACGGCGAAGTGGGTCAACATTTGCCTGGCAGACCGCTCTCCGACGAGCTCTTTTCTTCCATTCCCCAATTCAATCATGGTAGTAAGCAGCGGCATAACCATACTTGATTCTAGTGGAGAACCGGGACTCTTCCCGTACCCTCCGCATTATTCTTCCGGGATCTTCACTTGGCAATCTCCTTACTTTATTACTTCAACTGCTTTGCTTACTTTTATTCTAGTAGCCGGTATCGGGCGCTTCCTGCTCACCAAAGATTACTTGGATCAACCTAGGCTAGCTCCCAATGGCATCCTACTTGGCAGCCCCGAGACTTTCCGCAGAGCCACTGCACTTTCGAAGCTACTTATTGTCCTTTCATTTTTAGTTATTATCACACTTGTGGGCGACACTGTGGTTATTGTAGCTCGTGCATTAATAGATGGCCATTGGACTTCCTCTGTCTTGGCATACTACATCCTTTTTTCATTTCTGGCTTGGAATGTACAGCTTGCTACTGCTGCTGATGAAACAAGGAAGTTTCTTACCTGGAGCTGGGTTCAATATACCTTCTGGTTCGCCACTGCATTAACGGAAACTCTGATTGCATGGATGTGGGCAATAGGAATCTTCAAACCCAGAGATGGTAAGAATTTCACTCACATTATAGGTGACGCTCGGATCACATATCTAATATCAATCATAGGAACTGTTTTCACAAAGTACGACTACGCGTTGCTCGGCTTATTTATCATCAGATATATTACCGTGATATCGATTGCTGCCCTTGCACTTGTACATATGTTCACTCATAGAAGTGTAACAGACGAGGCAAGAGCCCCATTGTTAGGATCTAGAACTGCTAACTATGGTGCTACTAATGGCACTGCCCCTAATGGCACAAATTCTGCGCCTGCAACAGAAAAGCCAACTAGTGGTCTGCGAGACTTTTTGGCCAAAATGCGAAAACTTCTACCTTTCATGTGGCCCAAAAGCAGCAAAAAGCTCCAAGTTTATGTCGGATTATGCTTTTTAATACTTTTGCTGGGTCGAGTTGTCAATCTGTTTACTCCCTTGCAATTTGGTATTGTAGTCGAATCCCTGCAAAATGTCATTGATGGAGGAGAAAGTAAGTGGAACAAGTGTTGGGAACTGAGTAATTCAAAAGCTGTACTCATGTATTCGATATAGGACCACCCGTATGGAAAGCTATTCTACTTTATACGGGACTCAAAGTACTTCAAGGCGGTGTAAGTATCTCAACGCAATCGACGCTGATGAGCAGAACAGTGCTAATTTAAGGTCATATATTTCAGGCTGGTATACTTCAATCCGTTCAAAGTTACCTCTGGTTCCCAATTAACCAATACACCACCCGCGAAATATCCCTTGAGATGTTCCGCCATCTGCACAATCTGTCGTTGCAATTTCACATTAATCGCAAAACAGGCGAAGTTCTTCGAGTCATGGACCGTGGAACTAACAGCATAGTTCAACTGCTGTCACAAATCTTACTTTCTATTTTCCCGACCTTGCTCGATATTGGAATTGCAGTCATTTTCTTTGCATTCACATTTACATTCTCTTTTGGATTGATTGTATTTGTCACAATGGCAATTTACATTTATGTCACAATTGCTATCACTGAATGGAGAACCAAGTTCAGAAGAGCTATGATTGAAGCCGACAATGACGTTCGCAGCAAGGCTGTAGACTCACTTCTCAATTTCGAAACTGTCAAGTACTATGGAGCGGAAAGATTTGAGTTGGAACGATACAGTGATGCTGTTGCCAAGTACCAAAAAGCTGACTGGAAGACGCTTACCTCGCTCACATTATTGAATTTGACGCAAAGTGTTGTCATCACGTTGGGTTTACTAGCTGGAAATCTCCTTTGTGCGTATGAGGTCACACGGGGACGTATGAGCTTGAAGGAATTTATTACCTTTAACACTTACATCATGCAACTATACACACCGGTATGTATTGAAATATTGTGATCACATATTGTACTTCACCGCATCTCTTACCTTTTGATTGGAATAGCTCAATTTCTTTGGTACCTACTATCGTATGATCCAACAAAACTTCGTAGATATGGAGAAAATGCTTGCCTTGTTGGATCAAGAACAGACAGTGAAAGATCTGCCTAATGCCAAGGACCTCATAGTCACTGATGGACACGTCGTATTTGAAAACGTTTCCTTTTCATACGACGAAAGGCAAGTTGCTCTTCGCAATATATCATTCTCTATTCCTAAAGGAGCAACCGTAGCTTTAGTGGGCCCTTCTGGAGGCGGGTAAGTGGCCGATATTCTGAGGCATTTGACCAAAAGGAAATTAAGAGACCTTATATCCTGTCTTGCAGAAAATCTACCATTCTTAGACTATTGTTTAGATTTTACGATACTCAAAACGGTCGTATATTGATTGACGGCCAAGATATTTCGACTGTTAAGCAAGAATCTCTGCGGAAGAACATTGGTGTTGTACCCCAAGACACTGTGTTATTCAATGATACTATTCTATACAATATCCACTATGGCGATATCAATTCTAGTGAAGATGATGTGATCAATGCGGCAAAGGTCGCTCAGATTCATGACCGCATTCTCACATTCCCTGATGGTAAGGCTGTTTCTTACATTGTACAATACATCTCGGGAACTGCTTAAGCTAACATATATCTAGGATATGAAACAAAGGTTGGTGAGCGAGGACTGCGTCTTAGTGGCGGAGAAAAGGTAAGAAACTATTTCATTATTTTTTCAAAGATTAACCTGAAGATATCGTGACTAAATAAGTGGTATCTGGGAACAGCAACGTGTTGCAATTGCCAGAACCATTTTGAAAAATCCACCAATTATTCTACTTGATGAAGCAACTAGTGCTCTTGATACGTAAGTTGAAATGACATGCTAGTAAATCGCATTGAAAGTTCGTAGAAAGTTCACAACTTTTAACCATGATTATTTTCAATTAGAACTACCGAACGTCAAATTCAGCGCGCATTTACTGAAATGACCCATGACCGTACAACACTGGTCATAGCTCACCGTCTTTCAACAATTGTTAATGCAGATTTGATCTTGGTAATCAAGGATGGTCAGGTTGTAGAGTCTGGAAGCCATGAAGAATTGATTAGTCAAGCAATTGTGACAGGAGAAGAAGGTATGAAAGTATATAAAAGTCAAACATCCTATCATACTCTAATATAGTACTTTACTTTAGGTGTATACTACGAAATGTGGCAAAAACAGCTCAAGGACGAGAATAATGAGACGACGGCCAAAAACAGTGAAGCAAACTCAACAGCAGGAGAACCATCAGATGCCAAGCAGGCTGCAAATGTAGAAATTGTCCTCCATAAGCCAGATGAAAACAATGCAGAAGTTGTCCCTGGAAAGACGGTTGCGCAGGCAGCCAGTGAAGCTACTGATGAGGCAGCTCCAGTCGTCAAGGAAGATCCTAAATCATCTGAAGAGCATGAATCACCAAATACTCCCGATAATGCACCAGAAAGCCCAAATGAGGCACCCGACAGCAATTCTGATGATGGTGATGCCAAGGAATCAGCTGGTGGAGCGGAACTAAATGTTACAGATACAACTGCTTCACCTGCCGGACAGGCTAGCAAAGCTAAAAAGAAGAAGAAGAAGAAGTCTAAGAAAAACTGAGCATAATGCTTATATATCGAGTTTGGATATCAAAATCTTCCCATCTGAAATAATAAAACTCCTTTTTGTATTGAGTATACTGTATTGATTTGAGTATGCACAAACGAACTATATAACAATACTCATGTTATATATCGTTTGACACATCATTTATTTGAGGAGGTTGCTTCGTCTGTATTCCCAAATGTATATGTTGCATCAGAGACTTCTCTAATGGCGCGAACGTTAGACTTTGACACTGATTTTTCACAAAAAGCCCAAGTGCTTCTGCTGCCGCGAGACAATCAGGTATTCATATTCGCGCGCGGCCGAAAGATGGGACTAACGCTATTGGAAGATCCTGAAAGCATTGTTGAGCAGAAGAAAAAATCCGGCCGTCATGGTACCACGATGTCCAGCTCACTTGTTTCCACCACATCCACACAATTATCCACACTCATCGGCAATGGTTATTGGAATTTCGGCGGTTAACGATGCTACGAATGGACCTGGTACCACTGACATGGTCTACCATTACCGACATATTACAACAGCCAAGTGCAGCAGTATGTTCAAGACGCCGAGATATCCTCTGTGTCTTTACCATTACCTAAATGGGTTTATAATGGAGATATCATGCTCTTGCATCACGATGAACTGTGGCAGTAGATCGAATAAAAAAACTCTATATTTTTTATTATTATTACTGCTACGAAGCAGTTCCTTCAAGGTGTTGCGTAAGTATTCATTCGTGTCGAGCCTTGACATTTAATAATGATTCTGCGTTTCGATAAGCAATCATTTCTAGCTCTTCCTCGGTTACAAATCCACTCTTGGATAACTCTTTGATGAATTCTTCGCCAGCTTTGTTACTAGCGAATGGATAGTCAACGCTGTAGAGAATACGATCGATCTTGGTGGTCTTCAAAAGCAAGTACAATGGAGGGAGAGTAAACATGCCACTAGTGGTAACCCAGATGTTTTCGTCCCAAACTTGCTTCAGTGTACGGTCTCGAGAAGCAATAATATTAAGGGCAGTGTTTGTTCTTTCGAGTAGGAATGGTACCAATTCGCCGTTGTGACCAAGAATAATTGAGGTTTTTGAATCGATCAAAGACACCGCCGGCATAGAGACGCAAGAAATGTAATCCACAATCAGCATGCCAGCCCCAACCAAATGTGGAAAGAATAAATTGCAAATTAGCGTCATAGTTGCCTTTATAAAGAGCAATGAATCATCGGATGGATTGGTAGGATGAATATATATTGGCACATTTAGCTCTTGAAACTTGTCGAACAGTATGTTGTAATCTTCCCCATCGTAAAACACACCATCTGCATGATTGGGTGCCAATGCTCCAACAAAGCCTTGCTCCTTCATTGGTAAAACAGCAAATCCAGCAAAACGAGAAGGGTACAGTTTCACAGCTTTGGGGAGCTGATCATTCGTCTTTTGACAAGTGTCCACATCCAGAACACAGGCAGGATTATGTGAGATCACTTGAAGAGACACATGCCCATCATCCATGTCCTTGATCCGCTGCTTACCTAGAGACAAGAGCTTTGGGATCGCAGGTGGAAAATTTTCCATCCCCAATTTTGCTGCTACGGGAGAATCGTAGACTGCTCGAGAGACAAAATGTTCTTCCAAAGTAATAAGTGGTAACATTATTTTTCAAGAAATTCAACACAATCAAGCGTGGGCTAATAATCTTGACCTTTTGTGATCTTCAGTTTGTTAAATGGTTCACGGATGTATTGATTTTGCCGAAGGTACGGAAAATATGACCGAGGTATTGCATATGGCAATCATGGTTTTCAACGATCGAGTATGGGGTTCTCTTTTTATGATCTTGGAGTTTTAAATGATTCACGGATGTATTCATTTTGCCGAAGGCACGGAAAAATATAACCGAGATATTGGATACCCGATATCATCGTCATTACTCCTTTCATCTCCAGTTGGATGTATCGCAGGACTAGGTCTTCCTAGATGTTAATTTTTTAGGAATTCAACGAGAGCTCATTGTCTTGATAGCGAACAGATCTTCGCCAACAACAAGATCCATGGGTTCAACAACTTGGCCTTGTCCATTTGCGTAACAAAATTGCATACCCATTTTGAATGTCTGTAAAATAAACTCTAAACAGGAAAAGAAAAAAAAGAAGGACAGGGAACTATCGCAATCATTTATAAAAATTAAATGCCAAAAACGAGTTCCTATAGCGCTGTCATATATCACACCGAGCTGCTTAGATATTCCTCGTACCATCTGCAATCTTTAGAGATTGCATGGCTAGTTTGACTGTCGAGATAAGTACATCGTCTGCAATGAGTTCAGCTTGTGCTAATGCCAGTCCAAAGCTGATATGACTACGTTCTGCTGATGTTTGTGCTTCTATGACAGCAGCCTCCGTGAGACCTTCGATCTGCTCCTTGGATAAAATGAGCGATGTTGTAATAGGACTTTGAATGAGTAACGTTGACGGACCTTTATGCACATGATGGTCTTTGACGTCGAAACCCAGTGTTAGATGAAAATCTCTTGGAGGGAGGGCATAGCTACTTCTAATTTGCTGTCCTGCACCCCAGCTAACGATGCAATACCAAGATCTAGTTGAACTCTCTTTGTCCTTCACCATGCCTAAACCAAGATTAATCGGAGGCGGGTTTTGGGTTGCTATAGCTGTCATCTTTTCAAGGGCAACCTTTTGCCGCATTTTTGAGGTAGTCTCCTTCGCTTTGCATATAGTGAGATGAAAAGGACTTCCGTCTCTGCACTTTCGCTTTTCTATGGCATGCTGTGGAACATGGACAAGTGCTTCTTGTGCAGTTCTTTCAATCCAGTATCCCATCAGACATATGTAACCTCGTTTATGTAATACACGAAACTCTGGAGAGGCGGGTGAGGTACTATCTAGTATGATGTACAAACATAAGCTTTACATATACCTTGATGAACATATTCATTCTTCACAGGAATATCTTTATTTGATATTTGTGCTGACTTTTGTTTGCGTTTGTTCTTTCGTTTCCTTGTTTTGATCTGACCGTCAATATCCACTGGCCTGGTATCTGTTCCATCAGAAGGGATCTGAATGGAGTGAGCTTTCACTGTCAGTTTTTCCTTGGGCATCCTTATGGATTACGGTATGGTTATGACTGCTGCATTGATTAATCGTATGTGGTAATGTTAGGTTGGCCAATGTCTGAATCAAGCTCGTTGGGAGTAGTTATTGCCAACCAATCAATTCTTTATATTGTGGTTAGGTAAACCAATAAAATACCCAATTGAAGCATACTTTCCCCAATCAACTTATATTCTGGAGACGCGCCATTGCTGCCACTTACCTTCTTCAACAACACGTTTATCACATTAGGTTTCTTTCTCATGTGATCCAGATCGCTTTACAGAAGTGATTTATATATATATAGAAAATAAGAAAGAGTTGTAACGTTTAGAGACTCTATTGCTCATGAATTTAACTTGAGACCAAGTGTATCTAGATCTTGTAATATAAGCCCAACTTCTTCTTGGAACCTTTTTTAACACTTTTCTCTGCTTTATTCATTCCGAATATTTCCTTAAAGATTGACTTTGTTTTCTTCTGGAATGGGTCAATACTGTGCCGAGTTAATAACAGACCCATTGTCAATTGCTAAGCTATCCAATTAATCTTACACTTCGACTTTTTACGCCTAGGCGTCGACTAATTTTTCTTTAGAAGTAGCTATAAGCTCTTCAATCTCATTTCCATTTTGCGACATTTGGCAGTGAGATTTTCTTCTCCCATCAACTGGTACTGCAACTTTAAAAATTGATGTTTATACTTTGAGGTCACTGGCGAGGATGACACCATGCTGGGATAGCTGATGAAGAATCAAGCCGATATACTGCTCAGAGTACCTTTTAACATAACTTTTATTATTTTAAGGCTACACTTGTATTTATTCTGTGAGGTGATGCGAGACAAATATTCTCTTAGGTGGCGTCTACCTGATACAGTGCTAATACAGCATCCGTCTTTGATATTTGATCATTTCCAACCCGCATTACCGTGCCATTGATTTGTGTAGTATATGCTCTGGTACTGGGTGCTGCTTGCCAATCAGTAATGTCACTGCCTAATAAAGAGCTCGATAGACATTGCTATACCTGATATCAATATCTGCGCCTCGTCTCACTACCATGGCCACCATATCCGTATTCTTCTATCGCACGGCTTTGTATAATGGCGTAAATATATAACAATTTATAGTTGCATAAGCACCTCGATCCAGCAAGATCTAACGTCCAGATATGGCGGCCGTAGTTAGAGAAGTAGCAACTAGTTTGCAGTTCTTGATTTCACCAAACTATTCAACTCTATTCACCAGCTTAAAGCGGCCAAGGCTAGGTTATGTTGAAATGTGTTTTCATTTATCCATGGTCAGCAAACATCTTTAGCCCTCTTCTACACTTTAAATATTTTTCTGCTGCTGCATTGATATGTGTGATAGACAGCATCGGGTGCCTTTTCGACTTGTAACATGTTTTAATCATTGATTCATTTATAATCATAGTGTAATTTATTTACGGTAGATATATGCCTTCATCCACCTACAATAAGGGTAAATAAGTACTATGCTTCGCTAAATCAGTGCTCACCGGTTTCATCTCACGCAATCAACAAGGGTACGCGGTGCACGGCAGTTTGGACACGACAGATGCCATTGAGATATGCAGGTGGCATGGAATCGATGCCCGCAAGGATTAGTTGTTATGGTATCCAACGGCTCTAAACAGATGGTACACAGATCCTTGACCCCAAGCTTTTTGGATTCAATGAGCAATCTCTTCCAAGTCGTTATGCCTGCTTTCTTGGTGTCGTAGAGAACGTAGTTATCGGTTTTCTCTACCGTTATCCAATCGGATGTGTATTGCGAGTTGTCCATTTTAATCCCGTGGATTCGATATTCGCATTCGACAAATCCAACGGTGACAGCTTTGTTTTGATCGCTTCTGGAACAATTTGGACACTTTAATGTGTCTCTCTCAAGATCAAAAAGCCCATACATCTTAGGTGATATGATTTGGTAAGATGTGCAGTTGCAAAGGATTTCAACGTTGGTGCCGTTTTCCACAAATCTGCCTTTTTTTACTTTGTCATGAGGTGCAAATTGTATCTTGGTAATTGATGATTCATTCGATACATCGGTAAACATGAACGGGGTGTCACCATACCCCCCACCACGTAGTCGCAAAATAAGATGCATAGTACTCTTATCTTCAATATTATAAGAGCTCAAGTGTTTCTTATCTTCCAGCTGCTTCCCAGCAAATACAAGCCGTTGCTGATCAGGAGGAATACCTTCCTTTTGATAGATCATAAATTTAACGCGATTTACCGTATAGTCACGTTTCATTGGTAACTCGAGTTTTTTGCCAGTCAGTGTACGGCAATATATAACTTGGCCCGTTGGGTTCATAAGATTTGCGTCGTCAATATATTCGGCGGCACTAATTGTCCATACATTTCCAAGCACGCTATAATACTCGACATCTTTTTCAGTGTCGACAACCTTTACTCCATTGACGAAGAATTCGGTTTTCTTCAAGTCGTATTGCGGAAAGTCGTTGAAAAGCTCATTCGATACTCTATCTTTGAATATGCTCACCGGTTCGTTCAGGCGAAATTTTACGTTCACACTCTTTCCAGGGTCGTTGGCAAAAAGGACATCCATAACTAAATAAAGGCTCTCTAGACAAATATTCAAAATCATACTACCTTAAATATCCCATTTTGCGCAGCTGCATTTTGCGTAGCTACATTTGCGCAGCTATAAGTTGCCATGTGCTTTTTGGTCACATGTCACGAAAAGACATGAACTGGTAATTTCGGCGCTGGTCACTTTCAAGTGTTGTGAGCGAGAGACTGTATTCAAGCTATGTGCCATTGCCTTATTTATGAGCACATATTTGACAGAATAATTGATATTTCATAGGCACAATAAATAGTTTCAAAGTGCTATGCCAAGTCCAAAGTACAGTGCGGTACCTACAGCAGAATACAAATCGGTGAAAGGTGAAAAAACAAGTACATACTTGACATCGATAAACGAATTTTAGTACTCTAATGAATCCTAGCTCGATGAGCGTCATCGAGTATGAGCTATGTCTATTCGAAGGGAGCGAAGGAAGGACATGTTAACTGCCACTTGCAAAGCGAGCTTACCGTTATTTATATAATAAAAAGAATTAAAAAACATATAAATTAATTGATAATCATCCTTTTTCCAGTAGCCGTTTGAGAATCGGCAGACCGCTTGCTTTAGTATCGAACGAATACAAAAGAGCAGATAAATCATCTCGTAACCATCCTAAAAGATCAATTGAATATCAGTAGCGTAGATGAAAAGCCCCAAAGATTCAACCAATCCTCATACCAGCGAATGGAAGTAGATACGCCGGTACAGTGACATTCGGTGGCAGCGCAAAACGTACCAGTTTCGAACACTTTCATTCGGGATAGCACATGCTCCAAGACTCTTGACAACAATTATGACCAGAGTACAGCAAACACTATAAGAGCAAGGGATGAGGGATCACGATCAAACTATCATAGTCAAAAACTCAGCGACATTTCAAGACTAACACTGGCTTTGAAGCTGCCAAAATTAGTCAAATCAAAGCAAATCGACAAGGTATCATGGGTCTTGCTGGTAGCCTTTTTAGGTTTAGCGACATTGACATCATTTATCACAACGATTTCAAATAGCAAAACAGTATATTCGACACAGTTTATTAGCGGACCATATAGCATATATGAAGTCAACTCATCAGACTTAGCTACCGAAGTTTATCCATTTATATAGACGAAATATACATACTCAACCGCAGCAAGGAGTAAGCGGTCCAGCATGGACAGATATTGCGGGAACACCTGAGAAAACTAGGCTTCATGATGAACTACAAAAGTGAATCTGGACACCAATGCAGGAGTGAACATTTCTGGGATCTGTAATGGCCACGAGAAACATGCAAGTACGTCTACTCAACGAGAAGATTGCCAAGATAAAGAAAGATGTCAATAACCTATTGAATTGCCAGACAATGGGACGGCGAGGAAGTTGGGGAGATAGCAGGCTACTTCAATCAACAGCAATTGGCCATATCTCCAGCCAGGCGTCACATATGGCTGGTATTGACATTGATCCATCAAGGACTGAAACAACCCACAGACCACCGTGATATCGTGGAACTTTAAGATGCTGATAAAAGGGCATACGAAGAAATCAGCAAAGTAGTGATTAGACGAAATGGTCTCCTGGAACGGTTACAACATGCTAAAAGAGTACATCGACCTCACACTAAACATTGCTGAACCTGTTTTGGTAACGTTGAGAATTCTGATGGATACTGATAAAACTGTAGTACTGCGGCATGTACCACCAGCAGCAGCAGGCTCGTCCATAGTCGTAGTTGAATCATCTGCGGAAAAGGCACGTATAGTGTAGCATGGGTTCATCTGTACAAGAGAGATTGCCTTGCTTCGATTCTCCCATCTGCTTGGCATTTATCTTGTTATCTCTTTCTTGAGGCAATTTAGACAAATATTGTACTCAGAAATCCAGTGTTGCAAGCGCATACTACTCTTCATCAACGGCGTAGTCCATGGTTAGATCTGTTATATTTATCCACCACAGTACCTTTTCCATTTTCTTATTTCTCTGTTCAACATTTTATGTTGTAGTATCATAATTATGTCCCTTAGAAACTTTTTGTTTTATTGGATTTAACTGGAAAATACATTTGTTTCACTGTAATGCTTCTATTGATAACCAATTGGCTTAGGTGACTGTTCAGTTACAAGTTGAGCATTACTTTTAAAAAAAGGAATAAACAGAACAAATGGATTTTTCACTTGGTAACATTTACACGCCTCTATATGCATGAAATGAGGGGTTTACACTGTATGAAACTGTCATATCGTCAGCTCTGACTCCTTTCCAAACCAAAGGGTATTGCAAAGCGTCTCTTGGTTAGCGTGGGCCAGGTAAGGTGACATACAGTTACTATAATGATTGTATTTGAAATGTTGTCAGTAGGTGAAGTAAACCATTTGATATAATTATGAGCTTGTCTTACAGGTTATCACCAACCCCTTCCATGGCCTAAGTGATAAGGTATAACTACGGACAGGACAGAAGGACAAAAGTAAGTTGGCCAGCAGCTGCAAGCAAGGTATATACAGAGTCCGGGTCAACTCCTAACGTATACTGATGAGAAGATAAAATCCAAATCCAAATCCATAATCAAATCCATATGCTTTGGTTCCATTTTATATCTGTGTATTTGACGCCGCTTGCTGCGGACTATTTGGGCTGATTTAAGGCATAGGCAAAAAAGGATAAAGATTGCCAGTAGCGCTTGCACTTGTATGCGTCCACGATTGAAATATTTATGACTTAAAGGAGCGCTATTAAGGAATTTCTGAAGTCATTCAGAAATACAGCTCTCTGACCATGGATTATACTATATGATTTTCAGAGCGTGATGTTGTGTAGCTTTCACTTCAATAGGAATGTCTGGATTGCTGTCGAACTCTCCATTGGCGTTTATGATTATCATTTCCCGATTGCATCCCCTTTTTCTTTGTCTGATACCGGTGCTGACGTACGCTTCTTTGATGGAAATTCAGGGGACGGGCTGTGGAAAAGGAAGCACTGTCAAGCAACTATTTTAAGAATAATTGTTTGATGCATAGAACGAAAGCCTTTAATGAAGTGGTTTCTCATCAAATTGGCAAAGGCTGTGTGAAATTGATTTCTTCGAAAGAGAGGTTTACGAATATCTCTTTGACAACAAAATGCATTGTACAGTGGCTGTATTTTTAGACTGCGTTATGTTCAGTTGGATTTCGCGGTAGCAACGAGAGCAATTTGTGGTCCGGTACAAACCCTATTACGCTTGAGGAGCAAATAAAAATTGAAAACGTTGTGTCGTGGAACATTATAATTGAGTACTATAATTGAGTACTCAACATGAACAATTATATTGCCGTTACTCAAGAGTAAGACATGCTTTTAAGCGTAAGGGATAGTTCTTCCTCTATTGACTTTGACATGGTAGGCTTTGGGAATTCTGATGAGCTAGCACATTCATATCAAGTTGCCGATATAGAAGTTGAAAACGAAAGGATGGAAGCCTACTTCTAACCTGTGAGAGTCGTCAACTCCCGCAAAGACCTGGCTTTATAACCATTGGTGCTCACTACAGGGAGTTAACGCAGGTCCACTCTGATAAATGGCCGTATCATGTCTACAAAAATGATGCAACTATGCTAGCTACGTTATGCTCTGCATGCTTGGAATCTCTGATATCTATGGAAAGCTTGCTCTTAACTCGGTTAGTTGTCTAATCTAGTTCGCTGGCTGGTCTTCTAGAATTCTACTTGTCTGTTTCTCTCTATCTTCTTGTCGCCTCTTGGATATCTTTCTTTTCATACGCTCTTGGTGACTGATGTCAAGCCCTCCAACTAGTGTTAATTCGGGCCCATTGCATGAAACCAAAAATCTCTGGATCTATCTGTCTCGTTCTCTGTGGTGAAGTTCTACAAGCCTTATCTCTCAAGTTAGAAAGTGTCTATTTTCTCAATTTCTTGGCGATTCGCATGCTCTCTTGCTATTTGACGTCTCGTTCCTTGTGTGTATGTCGAGCATTTTCTTGTGTCAATATGAATTACAACGCTAAATTTTAGCCATAACCTGAGTAAACTGAATCGCAGCATGAAAGCTTAATGCTAAATTGGTGCTCCCAAAACGGTCGAAGGGTATCACCTCGACTGGATGTTGATGGTATGAATATATTTCGTAATTATTAACATTACTGACATCTTCTTAACCTGATATTTATTATTTTATATTTTACTCGCAGAGCCGTGATGCTGGACATGATCTCGTATATGTTCGAGAAATCGGATTCTGGGTAATGGCTGGATCAAAAGTAGAAGGCGAACCGAAAAATCGGTAGTACTATAAGTTAACGGCCGCTTCGGAAAGCCCAGTTCAGCTTTTTTACATAATAAAAATAATTTAAACAACTATAAAACGATGAAATCTATTGGCATTTCCATTCAGCCGTCCACCACGACACGACCGGTCCAAGATAGTGGCAGGTTAATGATCCAGCCTCTGCAAATGGCTGTTCCGACCACTATGAGTGAGATAAGTGCAATGTTTCGATTTGATCAGAATTCGATGATGTGTCAATTTGTCAATATGTTTGTTCAAGCGATAGTTACATGAGACGAAAAGTATTGATTCAAACCTTCATTTTCAAATTGTCCATTACTATCACGAACACACGACCTGTGTGGATATCTGTCTAATTTAATTTAAGTTCAATATTTCCATTTATTGCTGCCCGTGGATAGCACCGATAAACTCATGTGACACGAAATACGCCAGCATTGCTTACGTAGACCATAATTTTAACTTCAGTGGGTCCGGTTGCTATTGATCCCCCCTCAGTAGCAGTAATACTTGTGTGACAGTAAATAGACTGGCATTACTTTCGTAAATCATATCGTTAACTCTAGGATCCGTGTATGGAATACCACGGATTCTTGTTTTTGGTCTCCATTGTACACTACCCTAAAATATTGCTGCACTATTTAGCCTGTTCTTGCTGGTTTGGACTGTGAGGCTATTGCGACAATAGGGTTGGGGGGGGATAAGAGACAGAGCTTAAAGGGAACTGCAACCACGGGCCTAATGTCAAATCTTATTGTGAAATCTGCCACCTGACTGGGATTATCTAAACGGAATAAAGGTCCTTTTATAAACGCTGTCTCAGCAGCTACATACAAGAACATACGCATACGTGAGCAACCGATAAACATGGCGATAAAGAAGATTGTTGTAACAGGTGGCAGCGGCAAAGCTGGCAGAGCTGTGGTCAAGGACCTCGTCGCTCATGGCTATGAAGTCATTAATGTTGACATCCTGCCTTCAAAGGAAGATCTCGGTGTTCCCTTTGTCCCAGTAGATCTTAACAAGTTTAGCGAGGTACTGGAAGTTCTTAAAGGACAGGATGCTGTTGTCCATTTGGCTGCTATCCCTGCACCTGGTATTAAGAGTGAAGAGGAAACATTCAGCAACAACATTCTTTCCACATACAATGTATTCCAGGTGAGAGCAAGGAATTTTTTAATTGACATCTTCCATGATCAACTCTTTAATCTGTTGATAGGCTGCTTGTGACCTAAAACTTAAGAAAGTCGTGTGGGCTTCGAGTGAGACCATTTTGGGACTTCCTTTCGAAATCGCTGATCCAGTCTATGCACCGATCGATGAGAAATCTCCCCTTTTGCCAGAGTCAAGTTATTCCTTGACCAAAGTTCTTGGCGAGGAGATGGCGAGACAATTTCATCGTCGCTACAACATCCCTTTTCTTGGTTTGAGATTTAGGTAAGGAGGGACATTTACACCCGTCGAAACATGGGCCAGGCTCTTTATTCTATAGAGTGGTTTCTAAGCAAATCTTTATTAGCAATGTCATGGAGCCTCATGACTATCAAAAGTTCCCAGAGTACCAGAAAGATCCCAGTACCAGACAATGGAACATGTGGGGTAAGTTATCAATAACGACGTCCTCCAAGACCGATTATTTCTTCCGCATCTTGGATTTATTAATGGTAACTTTTTTGCACGCTATAGGTTATATTGACGCCGCTGATGCTGCACAATCTTGCCGTAAGGCTCTTGAGGCGTCTTTGGACAAGGCTGATTTCTACATTATCGCTGCAGAAGATACTTGTATGACGAAGGCTAATCGAGATTTGTTGACGCAATATTTCCCCAACACAAAAATCGTGAAATCCACATTGTCACCAAGAGAAACTCTTTTGTCCATTGATAAGGCAAAGGAGGAATTGGGTTTCAAGCCAGAGTGGACCTGGGAAAAGAGACTAAAGGCATTGAACTTGTAAGACATATAGTGCCGTAGTGTTGGCTTTCTAAGAAATAAATTTAGAAACTACAATGATCTGGTAAATCCGTCATCTTCATAGACGTGAGGCGAACTCGTTAATGCAAATGGCCAGCCTCATGAGAAACATATCATAGAAGACCAATATCCGCCTACTAGTTTCAACCTCACCGATGCGCAAGATCTCCAAAGAATGGCCAACTCATTTGTTTATGCAGCTCCTCATCCGGTGTCTTCTGTTCTCTCCTCTCGCCATTGATCCAGCTGTGTAGATCAATATGTTAGCTTTGACCGGTAAATTTTTAGTTTGGCACAACATCGACAGAACCTTGATGTATAGGGCAGTCTCGCAAGTATCCGACATGATAGCCAAAGTATTCATGAGACAGTGTTGCGTAAGGAGGTGATACCGATTCCAGCCCTACAGAACCAAATATATCCCAGGTAATGCGTATTTACGAAGTGGAACGTATCACAGTGGATAGCCTGCCGCCTCTGGTGGATTGGGACATACAGTTGCTCAAAGGCACGTCCGGTCTTTACAGAACATGGAGTGTGGCAATCCTACGACAGCGATGATGAAAGAGGGAAAAGAAAAAAGTGTGACCTCCGCTCAAAATCGGCTCGGCTTATGCAATCCTGTTAAAAAAACGGTGTGGAGCCGATTCTGGAAGGCCGACATGCCACATGGAGCCAGATCCCTGTGGTGGGACCTCCTGCACGAAAAAACTCCACACGATGAAGAATGCACTTTTGGTCTCCTGCCAGATACCCTTCTCCCAGATGCACCATTTGCGATACCGCGGTCGAAGATGATTATCATGTCCTCCTAGACTGCAAGGCCAAGAGAGCACTGTGGCTAACAGCGCTGCAAGAACTAGAATACTACATCGCTAACCATACCATCATCGTGTCTGAAGCTTTCTCCTAATGTCTGAAAACGACACTTTGAAAAAAGTGTAGTTTCTACACTTGCAGTCCCGATTGGACTCATTATTGCCGCTGTATGGCAACATTTCTGGAAATACGTGATGGAAACAGCAGATGGTCCACAGACGCATGATTATTCATTATTCGCCACAGTCGTTTTGCTTAGGGCCTGAATCTTCATGACTATGACTGTATGGACTGAAGAATCTATTATCCGCGGGGAAATCCGCAGGGAATTCCGCGGGGAACCCCCCCTAGATTTCCCCGCATTGCACCAATAGTTTTTACAATCGCCCCCTGACAGGCGCCGGTTAACATGTCCTTTCTTTTTGATCAGGTCTCTTTTCATATTATCCTCCATATTATAGTTCTGCTCCTTTTCGTAACTATTAGACACTTGCACACCGCAAGTGTCGAATAAAACAAGACCACAAGAAAATGAAGAAATAACATCTATAGGGACCTGCGGGAGCAATATTATATAATATCAGGTTGTGAGATTTGAATTTATACCATTGTACACCCAAAGTAAATGCCTACTGTTGTGCAAATCTTCAAATTCCTAAACTAACTATTGTGAGCATAGCTTGGGAATTGTAACAGCAACCATCAGTCCATTTTGCTAATAGCAAGTGTAGTATCTGTTCTTTATAGTTTAACAAACCATAATTACGCTCAAAAAAAATGAGGAACCGCACCAGAAACTCCCACAGACGAATTTCCCGCTGCTGGTATTCCCCACAATGATGCACATATATAAAGACATTTGGGCATAATGAACGAACTGCAGCTTTTCATTGTCTTCGATGAAGTCGCCTTTTGTGCTCGGATCCCTACTCTTGCCACTAGTTAGTCAAGCGGTGACAGCCTCTTCATCTCCTGGTGATGTGGTTGGAAAGGTTGTCGCCGGTTATCAAGGTTGGTTTTCAGTCAAGCAGGATACCAACGATCCGAATCATGCATGGACGCACTGGGGTGATGGCACAACGAACAGTGTCGGAGTAGAAGTGTGGCCCGATGTGCGAGAATACGCAAACACATATCAATGGGATGTAAATGCCACTCTCGGTAATGGCAAAAACGCCACATTGTATGACGCGTATGACACCCAGACGGTGGACGTGCATTTTACTTGGATGAAGAAGTATGGCATTGACGTTGCTGCTGTGCAACGTTTTGGAACCAATGTCATAAACCCCAATACCAAGGACCATGTCAATGGTGTCGCCCAAAAAGCCCAAGCTGCCGCAGAGAAACACGGTGTCAAATTCTACATTATGTGGGATATCTCTGGTTGGACCAATTTCACAACCGACCTACCAACAGACTTCCTCAACAATGTCAAGAACTTCACGTCGTCCCCTGCCTATGCTAAGCAGAACGGCAAACCAGTGGTAAATGTCTGGGGCCTAGGCTTAATTGATCGACCTGGAACACCGGATCAGGCTATGACGGTGATTAACTTCCTTAAAGATCAAGGGTTATACGTTATTCTAGGTGTTCCTACTCTATGGTTAACACAAGCTGATTCCAAGCTCACTGGATTTTTGCCAGTATTCACCGCAGCGGATATGATTTCACCATGGACCGTTGGCCGATACAACGGCACTGATGGAGCAGCTGCATATCAGGTTCAATTGAAGTACGATCTTGCATACTGTAAGGAGCACGGCATTGATTACCAACCCGTTGTATTCCCTGGAATGGCATGGTCAAACTGGACACCTGGAGCTTTGAAGAACATGATTCCCCGTCTCCACGGCGAATTTTTGTGGCAACAATTTGTTAATCTTCGAAAGCTCGGGATTCCAAATGCGTATATTGCAATGTTTGACGAGTACAATGAGGGAACAGCCATTGCAAAAGCCGCAGAGGACAGCAGCATGATCCCAACCAACCAGTACTTCCTCACTCTCGATGCTGACGGTGTACATGTGTCGTCAGACTTCTATCTCAGGGTCGCTGGCGATGGTGGCCGCTTGATGAAGCATCAAATTCCTGTCACTAAAAAAGTTCCTACTAGCTATAAATGATTCCTTATAATCGACGGAATTTCGCCATTTAGAAGAAGACTCTTCTGACAAGGAACACGATATAGGAAATCAGTGAATGAATCATGATTAGTGAACGGTTATATTTATTTAGTAACATTATACTTCAGGATGTGGATCCAGCGATTGTGTTACCATCTTTTCAGTTTATTTCGCGAGTATAAAAGTTTTTTGACAATAGAAATATGGCATTTATCATGAAATATGACATTTATCATCTTTTCCCTCACTCTGTATGGTGCACAACGGCTAGTAATAAAGTGATGTCTGATTCCCCTGAACGAAACATTGATCTTGCACAAACTCTTACCCGTCTGACAGACCTGTCGGATCACATTGAAATCCACCACCTCCAACACAGCACCCGAGAATCTACCCCTGCACCAGTGGAATCCACTTCATCCTCTGACCAAGAAGACACTAGCGAAGTACACTCTGCCATCACTGAACGACTTCCCGACACGGAATTTCATACGTACCTAGAATTTGAAGAACATCTCAAAGATTGCGTTACCATGTTTTCACTGCATCATCAACTTGAGATAGAGAAACTATGCCGGAGGATGGGAGTGGACAATCTCTGATCCACTAGTCCTTGTATAAAGAGAATAGGTGTTCGGTCTTAGATGGAGTGCTCTTCCAAGAACGATCTTGCATTCAGCCTCAAAAAGGTTGCCCGTGATGTCCGGAAACACGAAGGAGGGGAATGGAAAGCTCCTTTAACCATCAACAAAAGCATCATGCTCTACCTCAAAAGATACAACATTGACTCTCTCCAAGTTATTGTGGCCAAATATAAGGGTGCAATCCGACTCAGGATGGCAGGTCATGGAGTCACTGAAATGTATGAAAGCCCTCAAAATGGCAGCTGAAAAGGTGTGGACCCTTACCGATGAAGATAACATCACGGAATCTATCGAAAAACTCAAAAGACTTGTGGTCTAAACTATGCCACAGCCAAACAAAAATGCACCTCAAGGCCAAATTCATGGCGACGAAAGACCTCCGCCTTCCAGATTCCATTAAACACATTACCGAAGTCAAAGATCACGACAAGAAGTTAGCTTTCGACCCCGAGCTTATTGAACAAATCAACAAAGAAAAATATGACGACGCCGTCCTTTGAACAGCAACTCAACGTATAAATAACTTTAACTCAGGAAATTCAGCAAACTGCAATGGAAGACAGCAGGGATATGAGGCAGTGGTTGCGTAAGGAGATGGCACCGATTCCGGCCGACAGCACCAAATAAGTCCCCAGGCAATGCATATACACAACGTCGAATGTTTCACAGTGGATAGCCTATCGCCTCCGGCGGATTGTGACGACCAATTGCTCAAAGGCACGTCCGTTCCCCACAGAGCATGGAGTCTGGCCATCCTACGACAGCGATGGCGAAAGACGGAAGAGAAAGAAATGTGACCTCCGCTCAAAATCGGCTCGGCTTATGCAAGTCTGTTAACAAAAAAGGCGTGGAGCCGATTCTGGAAGGCCGACATGCCACGTGGAATCAGATCCCTGTGGTGGCACCTCCTGAACGACAAAATTCCAAACGATCAAGAATGCACCTTTGGTTTACTGCCAGATACCCTTCACCCAGATGCACGATTTGCGATACCGTGGTCGAAGATGACTATCATGTCCTCCTAGACTGCAAGACCAAGACAGCACTGTGGCTACGAGCGTTTGCAAGGAACTAGACTACTACATCGCTTTCCATCCCATCATCGTGAACTGAAGCTTTCTCCTACTAACAGAAAATGACGCTTTGAAAAAAGTGTAGATTTCTACACTTGCAATCCAGATTGGACTTATCTTTGTGCCGCTGTATGGCAACATTTCTGGAAATACGTGATGGAAAACAGCAGATGGTCCACAGGCGCATGCTTATCCATTATTCGCCACAACCGTTTTGCTTGGAGTATGAATCTTCATGACTATGACTGTATGGACTGAAGATCTATTACCCTCGGGAAATTTCACTTTGCCCCATTTTTCCATCGCTGACTGACAGGCACCCGTTAACATAGACTTCCTTTATTGCCCGGTTCCTTTTCATACCATCCTTCATATTACAGTTCTGCTCCATTTCGTAATTGTTAGGCACTTGCGGTGCAGTGTTGAATGAAACAAAAATACAAAAACATAACAATGCACCTTTGAAAGTTGTCTTTGCTCACTGGTACGTGCAGTTCAATTTTTATATCTTAGCGTCTTTCGTAGTTTAGTTGCTGATTTGGTAACCAGACGTCAGTCTGTGAGGATTTGCATTGAAACGGGGTGCTAAATGCCCGATGTCAAAGCTCAACAAATTGTATATTCCGTGTCTGGTTACTCGAAAGTAGACACAGTGGCCACTGCCATGGATCCTCACGTCAAATTTACTGGTGGTCCTGGAAAAACTGGCCCTCTTGGGCGTTTGACGAAGTAAAGAAGAATATCTTTGAAACATAGGAAGAATTCAAGCCGTCCTTCCAACAGGTGTGAATGCTGGTACCTCTGTACGACACTCCCAGATCCATGCTCTTGGATGAGCTAGAATGTTACGCAGCATACATACCCGTGCTAGAAAGGAGAGGGTTTTGATAAGTTATCCTATTAGCGCCATCGCGAAATTTGTTTCCAAATGCGGCGAAGATGGCGAGAAAGTATCTATCTGAACGTGCAACCTCAACGCCTTCAGAATGATATTTCTCACAAGCCAAGCTTTTCATGCCTCTCCTGAGAATAGGGCCGTCAGTAGCAGAAGCGCTGAAGGAGAGTATGTTACTTTAAACTTAGCACAAAACCGTTGATCAAAACGAATTTGTACAATAAATACATATATACATTTAATAAAATCGAACTTGTAAATAAAAGTGTTGAATTTGGTTTGGATGTTTATCGGTTTGATAATGAACCCTAATGGTTGTAGCCATCCGCGGATAAGAAATGACATTTCGCATGAGACAATAGTTATGTAAGGAGGTGGTACCGATTCCGGCCCGTCACCATGAGCGGAGGTTTCTCCCACTGATTGAAAATGGCGCTTTAAAGAAAGAGCAGTTTCCTACACTTGCAGTCCCGATAGGACTAATCTTTGCCGCTGTATGGCAACATCACTGGAAATGCGCGATGGAAAACAGCAGGTGGTCTACGGATATATACCAATCCATCATTCGCCGCAATCGATTGCTTGGGGGTATGAATCTTCATGACTATGACTGTATGGCCTGAACAATCTATTATCCCCGGGAAATCTGCAGGGAAAATCCGCGGGGAAATCCCCATCCATTTCCCCGTTTTCCACCCATAGTTTTTCAATCGCCACCTTACCGGCACCCAGTAATATAGACTTTCTTTGGTCAGTTCCCTTTTCATAAAATGTCATCCTCCATATTACAGTTCTGTTCCTTTTCGTAATTATACGACACTTACACAACGCAAGTGTCCAATAAAACATGACCACGGCAAAAAGAAGAAATGACAATTTATAGGGACCTGTGCGGAGCAAGATTATATAATACCAGGTTGCTAAGATTTGCACTTATACAATTGTACACCCAAAGTAAATGTCTACTGTTGTGCAAATCCAAAGTTGGCAGAAAAAGAGATCACAAATTCTGAAACTAACTATAGTAAGCTTAGCTTGGGAATTGTACCAGCAACCATCTCAGGCCATTTTGCTAAGAGCAAGTGTAGTATCTGTTCTTTATAGTTTAACAAACCATAACTATGCTCCAAAAAAAAATGGGAAATGCACCAGAAACTCCCACAGACGAATTTCCCGCTGCTGGTATTCCCCGCATTCCCACAGTGATGCACATATATAAAGACATTTGGGCATAATGAACGAACTGCAGCTTTTCATTGTCTTCGATGAAGTCGCCTTTTGTGCTCGGATCCCTACTCTTGCCACTAGTTAGTCAAGCGGTGACAGCCTCTTCATCTCCTGGTGATGTGGTTGGAAAGGTTGTCGCCGGTTACCAAGGTTGGTTTTCAGTCAAGCAGGATACCAACGATCCGAATAATGCATGGACGCACTGGGGTGATGGCACAACGAACAGTGTCGGAGTAGAAGTGTGGCCCGATGTGCGAGAATACGCAAACACATATCAATGGGATGTAAATGCCACTCTCGGTAATGGCAAAAACGCCACATTGTATGACGCGTATGACACCCAGACGGTGGACTTGCACTTTACTTGGATGAAGAAATACGGCATTGATGTTGCTGCTGTGCAGCGTTTTGGAACCGACGCCTTATCACCCAGTAGAAAGGATCATGTCAATGGTGTCGCTGAAAAAGCCCAAGCTGCCGCAGAGAAACACGGTGTCAAATTCTACATTATGTGGGATATCTCTGGTTGGACCAATTTCACAACCGACCTACCAACAGACTACATCGACACTGTAAAGAAATTTACGTCGTCCCCTGCCTATGCTAAGCAGAACGGCAAACCAGTGGTAAATGTCTGGGGCCTAGGCTTAATTGATCGACCTGGAACACCGGATCAGGCTATGACGGTGATTAACTTCCTTAAAGATCAAGGGTTATACGTTATTCTAGGTGTTCCTACTCTATGGTTAACACAAGCTGATTCCAAGCTCACTGGATTTTTGCCAGTATTCACCGCAGCGGATATGATTTCACCATGGACCGTTGGCCGATACAACGGCACTGATGGAGCAGCTGCATATCAGGTTCAATTGAAGTACGATCTTGCATACTGTAAGGAGCACGGCATTGATTACCAACCCGTTGTATTCCCTGGAATGGCATGGTCAAACTGGACACCTGGAGCTTTGAAGAACATGATCCCCCGTCTGCGTGGCGCATTTTTGTGGCAACAATTTGTTAATCTTCGAAAGCTCGGGATTCCAAATGCGTATATTGCAATGTTTGACGAGTACAATGAGGGAACAGCCATTGCAAAAGCCGCAGAGGACAGCAGCATGATCCCAACCAACCAGTACTTCCTCACTCTCGATGCTGACGGCGCACATTTGTCGTCAGACTTCTATCTTAGGGTCGCTGGCGATGGTGGCCGCTTGTTGAAGCATCAAATTCCTGTCACTAAAAAAGTTCCTACTAGCTATAAATGATTCCTTATAATCGACGGAATTTCGCCATTTAGAAGAAGACTCTTCTGACAAGGAATACTATATACAAAATCAGTGAATGAATCATGATTTGTGAACGGTGATATTTATTTAATAACAACCTTCTATAAACCTTGACGAGTAATGTAAAAAGTAACCCATGTATATCTTGGCGTGCACCCACGATTATTTGATAGTTTGTGGCGCATTTGGTTAATTCCTCTTTGCTGGGTATCCATCTCTGAACTTGTAGTCGTTTTGTGCCAGTTGTCGTCTCGCAGGGGCATGAGCGAGCTCGTATTACTATGTCTGGTAAGTAAGCTTTTGCGTACGTTGTAGAAAGGTCGTAAAGAAGACGACACTATAGAGGTTGTAGTTTACTGATTCAAAAGCTCGCGTTTGAGGCCTCGCGATGTCAGCGCACATCTCATGCCGATGCCAAGATTTCGGAATATTTATACCGAACGAATTTATTGGGCCTCCAGATGAGTACGCTCGACAAAGGATACTGAAAATATCTCCTCAAGCGGACAGAAATCAACGGCACTGTTCCACTATCTTTGGGGTTCCCTCACTTTGAGAGATGTTACTATATATAGGTGGAGAGGACTACTAGACTGGGGAGACGATAAAATCTTCCAACGAATGATTTGATGGAGATGATTTGAAGCAAAGGTTCTTTGTATACAGCTGAATGCAGCAGCAGAATGCGTTTTCATAGTGGGTGATTCTAGAAGCCACCCTGATACACCAGTCTTCCGAAGCTGGGTCCTTTTTTCCCTTTCTTTCGTTCTCTTTGATGCGATGGTAGTATTCGGCTGATGATAATTTGAATGACGAGTGTTCATTGACATCATCCAATTTGGATGCTGTAACAACATTTTTCCCGCCTAGATCGACACCAACTCAATGTAGATCACGTTCACCGGTTCTACCCTGAATGTTTTGGAAAAGTCGAGTGAAGCGTTCTTCTCTTACCTCTGCGAGCCGATTCTCATGCTCAGCGCTTATTTCGTTCAGACGTATTATAATCCACTTCCAAGGAAAAATGTGAACACGCGCAACCCTCCATCGGTATCAAGCATATAGTTGAAGCATGGTGTTCTTGTGACGCTGTTAAAGATCCTGGACGGCAAGTTGAAGTAGATGGGAAAAAGCTCTTCTCGTCTAGCATTAAACTACACCAGGCTAAGGCCAGTTCCTTGTGTACTGCCTAACAGCTCATACAGCTCTCTTGTGTCGATGCGTATATACTTTGCATCACGGGTATATTTGGTACGAAAGTATATACCTTGCATTGCCAAGAGGTGAAAAGAATATTCAGACTGTACATTTGATGCCGTTTTGCTTGAACCGTAGTGTTATTCTGGGTAATAGGATTGATGTAACGCTGCCACTCCTGATTAAAAGACTCCATTTCGTCGGCATCCTTTTCATTGTCATTACGTTATCCAATACAGTAGTCCCAAATTTCCTTAGAAAGTCGTTGTAGTCGAGTTTCCGATAGACCTCGATGCATTAAAGATTGCTTCACCTAGAATTTGTTCATGGATTCATATTGAGTGTTGATATGTGTATTTATGTTCACCATATAGTTTTGGACGACATACGAAGTGACTTGGCTTGATTCTTGAGCATTATTTTATAGGTAAGAGCCTATGACAGAGCGGAACAGAGTATTATATGATGTTATGAGATCATCTGGTACGTAGTCGTCCTCATCACCAGCCGGAATTATACCCCTGGACAAGTCGGAAAGACGGCGGATCCAGGTGGTGGTTGATATCAAGAAATTCCAAATTATTCAATGATTCGCTGAATATGCAGTTGAAGTAATCTGGGTACTTGATAACATATTTTCTTGACATGATTGACAACATTGTTAATACTCTAACGGCAGTGTTTAGAATATTCCGAAAACCGCATTTGTACATCTTATGTTCTTAAATCCATTTTCCATGTATATTGGCATTCTCTGGTGGGGCTGGAAGCTCGTCCCCCAGGGTTCAGCATTTATTGCTGCACTTTTTGGTTGCGGGCACAACCTGGAAGTGGCTTCGGTGGCTGTGGAGGATATTTGAACATTTCCAACCCGCTTTACCCGTGGCATTTATTTACGTAGTATATGCTTTGGTACTAGGTGCGGCTTGCCAATCAGCAACGCCACTGTCTAATAAAGAGAGGTCTATAGATATTGCTATATCTGATATCAATATCCGCGCCTCGTCTCACTACCATGGCCACCATTTCCGTATCCTTTTATCGCACGGCTTCGTATAATGGCGTATATATAACACAATTTATAGTTGCATAAGCACCTCGATCCAGCAAGATCTAACGTCCAGATATGGCGGCCGTAGTTAGAGAAGTAGCAACTAGTTTGCAGTTCTTGATTTCACCAAACTATTCAACTCTATTCAACTCTATTCACCAGCTTAAAGCGGCCAAGGCTAGGTTATGTTGAAATGTGTTTTCATTTATCCATGGTCAGCAAACATCTTTAGCCCTCTTCTACACTTTAAATATTTTTCTGCTGCTGCATTGATATGTGTGATAGACAGCATCGGGTGCCTTTTCGACTTGTAACAATAACAAGGTAATTTATCTTTTTTTTTTTTTTGGGTAAAATATCCTTGACTTGGCAGATTTACAACATGAAGATCACTCAATGCAATCGCTATGGCTGCTTTTAATTTTTTAATTTTTTTGTCATTTCAAATTGCCTACCTGTTACTGGTGAAGTTGCTGAGCTTGTTGCTAAGGCTGCCACTGGTGTTGACGCTGACTGCAGAGGTGTTTCTGCATGGAACCCAGGTGTTCCTTACAGCGATGGTAGCCAAGTGACTTATGGAAGCCACCTTTGGACGGCTAAATGGTGGACAGAAAATGATGTCCCTGGTTGGCGCTGCGGGCGTTTGGAGCGATGAAGGTTCTTGTTAAGACCAGTAAAGAAAGACCACGAATAGGTTTCACTAAATATCTTTTATTTGGGGTAAGCATTAAAAATAATGCTTTCAAGATCAATACTTCCGGAAATACTTGGCAGTTTTGAAAAAACGTACAGTGTCTCATGCCTTCTTTGACGGATACAAGAATACAAATTGGTGGTTTCACGAAATAAATTGGCGCGTTTAAACGGTCAATTTTGGCGAAATCCAACATTCATATTTGCGTATCTTTCATTGTTTGTCTATTTCCAATTGGCGCTTGAGTTTGTATATAAGAATGGCCAGGATGGCATAGAATACGAGGAAGAGGTTGCTCCAATGGAGACCGATTCCGATTTTGAAGGAAAAATGAATGTATACGAAGGCACCAAGTCTGGTTATTGCCGGAGTATTTATCAACAAAATCATGGATCAGTAGGACCAACGGGAAATGAAGGGTTTCCACCTTGTTATGGACAATGCTAGCATTCAGAGGGTGACAACACTTGTTGAACAACGCGGGTATCATTGTACGTACTTGCCTTCTTATTCGCCGTTCTTGAAACTCATTTGAGGAATACTGAGAAAAAAGATCAAGGTTGGTTACAGGACGAATGCTTCTGTCGGCCTCAATGGTCTCGTATTAAGATTTGAATGGTTGGAATAATCATTCGATGTCATTTCTCCCCTTTTTTTGGACAGATAAGCGTTCTCTATTCTCATGTGTATACCAATATCTGTCAAGCATATCAATGATACCTAGTGTTGAGTACATCAATGCCAGAAGCAACGAAGCATAGTGTCACATGATCTAGCTTCGTTGTCACATTTCGCAGTCACAATTTTTTTGTGGCAGCTTTTTTTTTTTTGCAGAAGGTGTTAAGTTCCAAGTCAAAGTCGCTTGCCCACCTATAAGTGTAAGCGTCATGGATAGTGATATACTAATGACTGAAGCCGTTACAGCCGAGCGGAAGATCTCTTTGTTTTCACCACTAAACATGGATCTAAAGGCGGCTGTTGGAGAGTTGATAATCGTTTTGGAACGCCTGCCTAACACGTTGGACGAATTGCCTGTACTGCGAGCATTGGTTGCCGATCCAGAAAATGCCAACAAATCTCACTTATTGGATTGCGTCGCTCGACTCATGCTTCGACAGGATCTTACAATGTTCATCATAAAAACATTCAGACCATTGGCTGTGGATTTGGTGGCACGCTGGCTAACTCCACGGTTCCTGGACTTCCTGGTATCAGACGACAGCACTCACATTGTATATAGAATAGAATCCACGGCAAAGGCATTTAGTTTAATATTACCGATTGCACCGCAGACAAAGAGGTAAAGTTTATGGCGATTTTTTTTTTTTAAGTCTGTAATCTGGTCCTTCGACAGTAACGTAATAACCAACTCTCATTGTTCTCAGCCTCGCAGTTACATTCTTCACACAATCACCATCACTGTTTGAACGCCTTCACTACATAGACTCACAGAATGGATTAGAAAACGTAAGTGAGATCTATCATAAATTTATAACGCTGTGAGACATCCACTAACGGGAAGATCTTAGATACTCGCTTCAAACAATGCCATTGTAGACCTGCTGTTGACTACGTACAGACTACTCAATTATTCCACATCAACATTTTCATCACTGTGGAGCTGGAGTCCTCTATTTCCACTGTTGTCATCATCTTCAAGGACTGTACGATACCTCACGGTTTTATGTTTATCAAAGGTGTATAGCATTACGGATCAGGTGACGAGCCAAACTTTGCGCGCATTAACAGACTGCGGCGACGCACCGACTGAAGACTTTTTTGTTGATGTTGAAGGACAAAAGGTCGATCTAAGGACGTTTATGTAAGTATTTATGAAATTTGTTGAGCAAATGAGCGTATAGGCAGTGTATTCACATATTTGATTAATTTTCAGTATTTTGGAACAAGAACGCCTCGCCAAAGCTCAAATGAGCATGTTAGAGAACAGTTATTCTGGGAAAGATGATGGCAGCATCCTATATGAAAGCGACCTATCGGCATTTACGATTGATTTGTGTGGTGTTATTCTACCAAAACCGCACTCTCCTGTCAACAACCAACTTGATGAAGCTAAGAAAGTGGACCCATTGGTATTGACAGAGACAACCGCAAAGAATTTGCATACCATTGGCCTTGCTCTGTCCATTGGCGCACCTGTAATTTTGGAAGGTGTGACTGGAGCTGGTAAGACAGCACTGGTTGAAGAAGTAGCCAGAAAAGTTGGTCGTCTTCAAGGTAGGGGTCAAGGACCTTTTCTGCCGATAGAGAGAGATTTATCTATACTGACCTTTTTGTTTTCAGAACTGGTCAAAATCCATTTGGGAGATCAAACGGATTCAAAAGTGCTATTAGGAACATATATTGCGACATCAACACCAGGCTCATTCAAATGGCAACCTGGTGTGCTTACCACTGCTGTTCGGGAAGGACGTTGGGTGCTTATTGAAGATATAGATCTCGCACCATCTGAAGTCATCTCCATGCTTCTACCACTATTAGAAACAAGACACCTATTCATTCCTTCACGCGGAGAGAAATTGAAGGCAAAGGAAGGATTTCAGCTTTTTGCAACTCGATCTCTGTTACCTTCAAAAGGCGGAAAAGTTGTTCGAAGAACTGGTGGAGCTGACACTAGCATTGGTGCCAGCTTATGGACCAAAGTTCATGTTGAACCATTAACGAAATCTGAGCTTGACCTTGTTATTCGAAAGAAATTCCACAACCTATCCTCCATTTCCAAAGATATTATGCGAGTATTCCAGACCATCATCGACATATACCACGATCCAAACTTTTCATCAGTTTCTTCCTCCACCATGGGTCGATTTATATCAACGCGCGATTTGATGAAGTGGTGTTATCGCATTAATGTCCTTATCGGAGCTAAATCTCAAGAAAGTGGGAATCAGCTTATACCTGATCTTGGTATAGATGAAGCTATTCGCCAGGACCTGTTCAGTGAAGCTATTGACTGTTTCTGCGGCATGATTTCTAATTACGAGAGCTGGGTTATCGTCCTGGAAAAAATTGGCGAAGTGCTTCAACTATCACGAGAAATGGTCAATTTGTACATAGACCAGTATAAACCCAGTCTGAATATCACCGACAAAACCATCACTATCGGACGAGTCAACTTTGATAAATCATCAAAAGCAAAGGAGCAGGGCAGTTTAGTGAAGCGTGAGCGAAAACGACCATTTGCAACTACTTCTCACGCCCTTCGACTTTTGGAACGTATCGCAGTTTGTGTTCATCTGAACGAACCTATATTACTTGTTGGTGAGACAGGCACTGGCAAGACTACAGTTGTACAGCACTTGGCGGACCTGATGGATCAGAATCTTGTTGTAGTCAATTTGTCTCAGCAGTCCGATAGCTCTGACCTTTTGGGCGGATTCAAGCCTGTCGATGGCAAGATCATTGCTATTCCCTTGAAGGAGGATTTTGATAAGCTGTTTGAAAGGACTTTTTCGGTCAAGAAGAACGCTAAATTTTTGGATATGGTACGCAAGACCTATATTCACAAGAAATGGCCCAATTTTGCTGCCATGTTGAGACAAGCTGTCAAGATGGCTGATGCTCGTTTTGAAGCTGAACAAGATCAAAAAGAAGACACACAGAAGAAGAAAAAGGCTTCCAGTCCCCAGCTGCGAAATGCTTGGAAGCAATTTACTGCTCGTTTATCAGAGTTTGAAGTTCAGCAATCACAGATGGAGAACAAGTTTGTCTTTAGCTTTTTGGAAGGATCTCTGGTAAAAGCTGTGCGGCGAGGAGATTGGATCTTGCTAGATGAAATCAACTTGGCAACAACAGAGACGTTAGAATGTTTGTCTGGCCTTTTACAAGATGCTTCTGGGTCCTTGCTTCTGACAGAGAAAGGTGACGCTGAGCCTATCAAGCGACATCCTAACTTCCGAGTATTCGCCTGTATGAACCCTGCCACCGACGTTGGCAAGAGAGATTTGCCACCAGGCCTTCGCAATCGATTCACTGAATTTTATGTCCACCCGCCAGATTCTCGCAGAGAAGACTTACTCCAAATTGTTCGACAATATCTCAGCAATGTTATTGCTGGTGATGAACGGGCTTGTGAAGATGTAACTGACTTCTATCTACAAGCAAAGAAATTGGCTGCAGATCACAAATTGGTGGATGGTGCAAATCAACGTCCACACTTCAGTATGCGAACACTTGCTCGAGCACTCACATATATCAATCAGATTTCTTCCTCCTACGGATTACGACGATCACTGTACGAAGGGTTCTGTATGACTTTCATGACTTCCTTGGACAAAGAGAGCACATCGATTCTAAGGGATTTGATATTCAAGACCTTGCTCCGAGGCGTGAAAGATCCTTCTCATCTAATCACTCAGATACCAAAGCAACCCAATGGTGATTTTGTTCAATTTGGCTACTTCTGGCTTGAGAAGGGTCCACAAGGCGAAGAGGACCCTAATAACTTCATTCTCACGCCTTCTGTTGAGAACAATCTCTACAATCTTGCAAGAGTTGTGATGTCTGGTAAATTCCCTGTCTTGATCCAAGGTCCTACTTCTAGCGGTAAAACGAGTATGGTTGAATATGTTGCTAAGCGCACAGGACATCGATTTGTCCGTATCAACAATCACGAAAACACTGATCTGCAAGAGTATCTCGGAACGTACGTATCGAACGCTGATGGCAAGCTGGTGTTCCAAGAAGGTATTTTAGTGGAAGCTCTGCGCAAAGGCTACTGGATTGTTTTGGACGAACTTAACTTGGCTCCTTCCGATGTCCTCGAAGCGCTCAATCGTTTGCTTGACGATAACCGTGAGCTTCTAATTCCCGAAACTCAAGAGATCGTAAAGCCTCACCCACAATTCATGCTCTTTGCTACTCAAAATCCTGCTGGGTTGTACGGTGGTCGCAAAGCTTTGTCAAGAGCCTTCCGTAACCGGTTTCTTGAATTATATTTCGATGATATACCTGAGGCTGAATTGGAAACTATCTTGTCCAAGCGTTGCAGCATGGCTCCTTCATACTGCAAGAAGCTTGTTCAGGTTTACAAAGCTCTCATGGAAAGAAGACAGAGCACACGAATTTTTGAGCAAAAACACGGTTTTATCACTCTTCGTGATTTGTTCAGATGGGCCGGTCGCGATGCTGTTGGCTATCAAGAACTAGCAGAACATGGATATATGCTCCTTGCAGAGCGATGCCGCAAGCCAGAAGAGAAGCTCGTTGTAAAAGAAGTCTTGGAGAAAGTTATGAAAGTCACAATCGATGAAGCCAAGCTTTACGACTGTGAAGCTCTTGAGGAGTTTGCTATCTATGATCAAATACTCAAGCAGAAAACTGGTACTGGAAACAAGCTGGTTTGGACCAAGGCTATGCGTCGACTCTTCAGTCTGGTTGCACGATGTATCCGCTTCAATGAGCCTGTACTTCTTGTTGGTGAAACTGGCTGTGGTAAAACAACTGTTTGCCAAATGTTAGCGGAAACTATGCACAAGAATCTTTCTATCGTCAACTGTCATCAGAATACTGAGACAGCAGATCTACTTGGCGGTCAACGTCCCGTACGAAATAAGAATTCTTCAGAATATGAACTCAAATCAGAGTTACTCCAGTATTTAGGCGATCGCACAGAATTGAACATGGAGTCTAGTATTGCAGATCTCATGGAAGAGTTCAATGCCATGGGTCTCTCGACTGACGATGAGCAAGTCCGCGAGCTTCAACAAAAGTGCAAGAAAGCTCGAACACTGTTTGAATGGCATGATGGTCCTCTTGTACAAACTTTGAAGGATGGCGACTTCTTTCTCTTGGACGAAATCTCCCTTGCTGACGATAGTGTACTTGAGCGCTTGAACTCTGTTCTTGAACCCCATCGCTTGTTAGTCCTTGCTGAAAAAGGCGGAAAGAATGTTGAAGAGTTGTACGCTGAGGATGGATTTCAATTCTTTGCAACTATGAACCCTGGTGGTGACTATGGCAAAAAAGAACTTTCACCAGCTCTTCGTAACCGTTTTACTGAAATATGGGTTCCCGCTGTTACTGATAAACAAGATTTGGTCCAAATTATCGATGAGCAACTTCGGCACGAGTCACTTGCTGGCTACGGACTCAAGATTTTGGAATTTATCGATTGGTACTCTAATGCCTTGGGACAAACACGTCTGGTTGTCAGTCTTCGAGATATTTTGTCCTGGGTCAATTTTATGAACTCATCCGTGAGCCAGGGCCTGGATGCTAATACATCATTTGTTCATGGAGGTTGCTTAGTCCTTCTTGATGGTCTCGGTTCTCATGCTGCATCTGGCTCATTGCTATCTGGAAGCACTCTACGCGATTTTAGACTAAAGTGTTTGCGCCATATGGTCGATATCAAGGGCAACAAGTTGCTCTCAGAGCGAGATATCATTGGCGATAAGGCAAATGCTGTGGTCCTCACTGATGAAAAATTGGCCATTGGACCATTCCGTATACCACGCGGATCTCATGGAAACGAGAAGATCAAGTTTACTCTGCTTGCACCAACTACGTCAGATAACGCAATGCGAGTTGTTAGAGCTATGCAAGTCCGCAAACCTATATTACTTGAAGGTAGTCCAGGCGTAGGAAAGACAAGTTTGGTATCAGCGTTAGCGGCTGCATCTGGTCACAGGCTTGTTCGTATCAATCTTTCAGAACAGACGGATTTGATGGATCTTTTCGGATCAGATCTTCCCGTAGAAGGTGGAAAGAGTGGAGAGTTCGCTTGGAGAGATGCTCCGTTCTTACAAGCCATGAAGGCTGGTGACTGGGTTCTTCTCGATGAATTGAACTTGGCTTCTCAATCTGTTCTGGAAGGTCTTAACTCTTGCTTGGATCATCGTGGTGCAGTCTACATTCCGGAATTGGATCGTGAGTTCTTCTGCGCTGATCAATTCAGAGTTTTCGGTGCTCAGAACCCGCTTCAGCAAGGTGGTGGTAGAAAAGGTTTACCAAAGTCGTTTGTCAACCGATTCACTCAAGTTTATGTTGAACAGCTCGATGCCAGTGATCTTCTTTTCATTTGCTCTCATCTTTTCCCAACCGTTGATCAGAACGTTATGGAGAAGATGATCCAGTTCAACACTCTTATGTATGATGAAACGATGATCCATTGTTCGTTTGGCCGAAGAGGTAGCCCATGGGAATTTAACTTGCGTGATGTCTTCCGATGGCTCGAGCTCATGCAAAAAACTGATAACTTGAGTCTTGGGCATGTTCCTGATCCTGCACAATACTTGGAAGCCATCTATCTTCAGAGGTTGCGCACAGAGGATGATCGTCTGCAAGCGATTCGTTTGTTCGAAATGACTTTCAAGACCAAGTATCAGCGCACCACCCATCCATATTACCATATTAGCTCGTCTCATGTACAAATTGGTCATTCTTTGCTTACTCGAAGGGCTGTTATAACTGGAATTAACTCACTCGAGCAAGAGCAGCATCTATTACAATCGTCATTGGCTCCTATAGAGGCTCTAATGAAGTGCGTCGAGATGAATTGGATGGCCATCATCAATGGACCTTCTTCGTCTGGAAAGACTTCATTGATTCGTTTATTGAGCAATCTCACTGGAAACGTGTTGGAGGAGTTTGCTATGAATGGTGGTGTTGATACCATGGAATTACTAGGCGGTTTCGAACAAGTAGATCTTGCTCGCCATAGACAAGTTACTCGCACGAGATTGCAGAAGCTGACCATGTCCGTTACCAAGTCCTTATTGCATTCCCTCACCGTCAATGTAGATGATGTCAACAGACGTGTGAATATCATCTCTCAAGTACGACACCTTAATGACGCATTTTACACATTTGAACATCAGCAGAGGATGAACGATATGTCTACCGGAGGAACGGAGGCGAACTCTGAAAAGTTTGATTACGTTCTCATAGATCGCATACTTGAGCAGGTCACAGCATGCAGTAATAATGATATCGATACTATGGAAACCGTCGAATCCATCCGTGCAAGCATTGGAGAACTTAAGGTCCTCGAAGCATCTTCCGTGTCTGGTCGTTTCGAATGGATTGATGGTGTCTTGATAAATGCATTGGAAAAAGGACATTGGTTGTTGATCGACAATGCAAATCTTTGCAACCCTTCGGTTCTCGATCGACTGAATCCACTCTTTGAAAACAATGGTGTGCTCATGGTCAATGAACGAGGCTTGGTTAATGGAGAAGTCAAGGTCATCAAGCCACATCCAAACTTCCGCATGTTTATGACTGTCGATCCTCGCAATGGTGAACTTTCAAGAGCTATGCGTAACCGTGGTGTAGAAATTGCGCTGGTTGATTCCAGTTGGATATCTAGTGAGCAATCGGTCAAGAAACTTGCTAATGCCCTTGGTATACGAGGAGCCAAGTTACCTTTACTGCTACGTGACTTCCATCAGCATGCTATCGACAAGATCAAGTTTGCAAAGGATCTGAACTCTCGTGACTTATTGATGCTCTGCGAATTCCTGTACGAGCGATTGCAACGTGGTCAAGACTTCATTGCTGCAGCACGGGAATCTTTGTCACAGGTCTATCCACTCTTGAACATTTCTTCGGATGAAACTCTGAGTACTTTGATGACATTGTTGGAGGCAATACCGATTGAGGCTGCGGACATCAAGAATCTTATCACTCCTACCGCTTGTCCTCATTTAATTAGCGGATCATTCTTAAAAGAAAACTCTGCATTTGCTACTGTCTCTCTTCAAGGAGCAGTGCTATTCGCACTACTGATTGACAATACTCGCTTTTCAGATGACCCAACTCTGATTGAGCGATCCCTTGAGACTGCTGCTGATTATTTTATCGAAACGACATCGTTCCAAGACTACCAACTTCGTCTTCAATGGCTTCGACATGTTGCAACTCAGAATGCTGAGCGCGCTGCTACTGTTGCAAGTGCTAAGGTTTCTCAGGCAATAACAACCATTATGTCTCACCCGTTATCACAAGCAATGTTCGATCTTCATGCACGTTTGTCCACATTACTGAATATACCCGCCGACTTTTTGAATGCTTTGGTATGTATTTAATGGATGCGAATAATGTCATTACCACTGTGCTAAAACCATCTTTTGTTCACCGTAGCCAATGGACCTGAGCCAAAATCCACATTTTTCAAGATCGCTTGAAGCCATTATCGACAATCATGAAGCAAAGGAAGAGCTTGGATCCATTTGGTCACAAATTAAGAATAACGCCAAAGCTCAGCAACTTTTGGCTCGACTCGTCGCAATGGAGTATGCTGATAACGAGATACGACGAAGTGCTGAAAAACTGAAGCTTGGCAACTTAACTGTATTGCAGCAATCATACTGTTTCGTTCAAGGTCGCGTGAATGAAAATCAACTTTCACATCCCATCATCCAATCTTTGTATACTACGCTGGAGACAACCAAGCAAACTGTTTTGAATTGGATCAACAACAATGGCTACTTGAATGCTTCCGAAGAGGTATAATTTATAAATACATGAATGACTTGGCTACCTGCAATGTTTACAGTCACGATTCTAATTCTGTTACTTCATTCAGCTCTTCAGTCAAGTTACCTCACTTTTAGACGAGCGACAAAATCTTTTGGCATCACTTCAAAGTACAGAGCTTAACCTTGGTGATGTAATCATCTTGCTCAAAATGTTCAAAAAGGCATCTGTGTCTTTGAACAAGACCAATGAAACGAAGATGGATGCACTTATCGATCAACTGCAAACCATGGTGTCTTATTTCGATCTTAATACAGGAAAGTCCATGAAGTTGCTTTGGAACTATTTCCGACCTACAACTTTGTCAACTGAGCGAGTATATGATGTGGAGAGGAACATATACGAGCTAGCGGCTTCAATTTCCTACTTTTCTAGCGACAAGAATGGTAAGTGATTCATTATTGCCATGACAATAATATTATAACGTACTTTACTTATATGTGCACTGTAATGTGCTGTAGAAGAAATTGATCCAAGTAACATTGCATTCCATGCAAGAAACGAGTTAAAGAGCAATCTCATTGAAGGTGCAGCAACACTGTATGTCATTGATGAGGATAAAAGCAAGCACGCCATGCAACTGGCGCGATCACTTTCATCAGTTCCTGAGCTCGTCAAAACTCAGTTGGAGGATCTAAGAAAGCATCTGGCTGTGGAATCTCGAGTTTCGACACCATCTGTTTGGTCGCTTGCCTTACTTCCCATTGTCGACAACTTTAGTGTTTTGAAGGAAATGGAGTTGATATCCAAGGTCAATAATGCTCTTGCTGATTCACCGTTGGAATGGGTAAGTGGTCTTTTCTTACCAATACTGTCTTGATGAAATCCCACTCACTAATATATATATATATATCTATCTTTTTTTGCTTATCAATTAGTCTAAACTCGAAGACATACTTAAACAATGTACTTTCATCAAAGAGTTTGATATGAAAAACGCTTCCAGAGATGCAATGCATCTGGTTCCTTATCAAAGACTTATTTGGCTATTGGAGGGTATCGAAGGTTTGTTGCTCTTTCATACTTGAAATTGGGTAAGGTTATATGCTAACTTTTCAACTTTAGAATCCAATGTGGAGAAAGCTCGGCCATACGTTGCTAGTCTGCTGCGTGACATTTCATCTAACTGGCATAGCCGATTGTGGAGAAATAGTTACTTGCATAATGGTGTCTTCAATCTTACTAACAGCGAGGCAGGCGCAAAGGTTAGTACTAAATCATAATTATCAAGCATACATAGACACAATATTGATTTTATGATTCAGATCCCACATGTAACTCCCGGCTCAGGCTCATTGTATGAGGCGGTTGAGACTTTGACTTGTTTGAACATCTCGTAAGTTAAGCGTTGAACAAATCAGAGATACAAAGGTTATCACTTACACGATTTTCTTTAGTGTGTCTGTCAACAATATGCCTGTAGATGCATTTGATATAGCCTTAGCTCAGTTGAAACGCTTGCGATCTCATCTCGTCACAAAATATGATACGGCTGACCGCTCCATTATTGAACTTAATTTGGTCATACAAAAAGCATATCAAGTAAGATAATTATTTGAACAGGTTGATTGGTTTTAAACTCTCGATACTAACGAAATATCTTCAATCACAGATGTTCGAAGCTCTGAGTCGCAAAATGGATACTATTATCGCAAACAAGTGCCTTTCCATTTTCCGCGCTTTGGAGGCTACATTGGCCAATTTAGTTACCAAGAATCTAAGCAACGTATTTTTGAATGCTGCAATCTCTCAAGTTCATGACCTTATTACAAAACTGGTTGATGAAATAGCTACTTTGGACCTTCCTGAGCTTTATATACAAGGAATGAAGAGTATCATGGAGTGTTGTGCCTCTTTGCAGTCTAATGACGACGCCATATTTTTGCAATCTATTGGTAAAGCTCGTGCTTTGCTTGCTGTATCATTCCTCCTCTCTTACATACCAAACTACCCGTTGGATCCAACTGCAAAGCCCCGCATGAAAGTTCAACTTCTCCAACAGATGCGAGAGAACCTGGAAACCAGCATCGCTGTACGTCGTGAGATTGAGCGTTGCTTCACTGGCAGTTCTACCAATACAACTATTGAGAAGCAGCTTGCGCAAGTAAAACGTATCGACAATACTCTCAATTCGTCTCTAGTAACCTTCTCTCTACGTCCCGCACAATCTCAGCTTGGCAGCATTTTTGTGGACCTGCACCATTTGAAAGAGAATATGATCATGAACCATGCCTCTGCGCTCATGAAAGATTTAATGACTCTTGAAGATGGAGAGACACTTCTGCACCGTGAATTGTTGCTCCAAGACAATACACTGCAATTCATTGACAGAGCTATTTCGAAATATCCAATGTATCGCGACTTGCTTCAGCCTTTACTTGACGCTGTATACGAACTCAAGTATGGTGTCCGATTGATGGTCAACAACAACAACAGGAATACCAGCGAGAATGCCGAAAATACCGTCATCGAAAAAATTGTCTCTGCTTTAGCAAGATATCCATCTATTAATGTTGATGCCGAAGATCTCGACTGGCACATGCTAGCAGAGCCCCAAAAGGTTGCCGTTGTAAAGCACATTATCTTCAGCCGAAAATCTATTGACAGGAAATGGGCATTCTATCTCCGATACCTTATTGTAGTTCTGCAACGACTTGTGATGGACATTGGAAACCATGGCCACCTTCAAGCACATGATGTTGCTGCTATTGATAATGTATATAGCGAAATCTCTCGAGTATGGAAGGCATCTGAAGAACATGCAAAGAAGTTGGCTCAGGAAGAAGAACAGCTGTACAAGACCAGAACCCGTAAGCACGATGGTTTTACAGATGAGGAGATTGATGAAGCAGATTTGAAGCGCATGTTTGCCGATTTCTCAGAAGAGTTTGTTGATCTTATGGATGAAGAGGTTAATGGTGATGCTAAACACCAAGACGAACCTGAAGTTGAAGAGGGAAATGTCTTGGATGACGACGACGTTTATCTTATTGGCAAGCTCCATCTCAAGTTGTTCGAAATGTATTCTTATGCCGAATACCAAGCAAACAACGCACTTCCCACTAAGGATATCCGAAGTCGCTCATATAAAATGGCTGGTCATTTATCCGCTTTGGCAACTGCACCTGGCAGTTACAAACTCGATCCAATCAACCGTGCCGGTCATCTGGTCAATGTTCAACATACTTTGGAGAGACTTGAAGCAAGCAGTGAAACTACTACGAGCGTTGAATTGGGTTCCATCTATGACTTTTACAAGAGCGAAAACATTACTGAATCCAGGCGCATTTACCCAATCCTCAATGCTATGAAGATTCGCGTTTTGGAACTTTTGGATCAGTGGCCAGAACATGCCGTTCTCCAACAACTTATCATCATTATCGATCGTCTTGTTGGTTTCCCAATTGTGTCGCCTATAGCCAAGCTTCTCACTGGTATTGAACTTTTGCTTCAAAAGTCTGAAGACTGGGAGGCATATGCCAGCAGAGATGTATCTATTAAGGACCATCGTGAAGCCATTATCTCTCTCATCGTTCGTTGGCGTCAACTGGAATTGAACTGCTGGCCAAAACTACTTGCAGCTCAGGAGCAGTATAGCCAAGATGGTTCCTACAAATGGTGGTTCCACTTGTATGACACCGTTATCACCACATCTATCCAAACGGGTTCTACTGAAGAAGACAAAGAAAATACCAAAAACTTGCTGAGCGTAATGGATCACTTCCTACAATCTTCGCCTATAGGCGAGTTCAAAACTCGTTTATACATGGTTAATAGTTTCAGAAAACATTTGGATGTGGAATCTCACTTCACAGAAGCCGCAGGCGGATCTGGTGCAAATTATGCCGCACTTTCTTCCCTACTTTCCAACGTTTATGACTACTATTCTCAGTTCTCTGTGTCAGTTCAAGCTATGCTTGACAGACTACGCAAGCCCATCGAAAAAGAATTGAAAGATTTTGTCAAGATTGCTAGCTGGAAGGATGTGAATATCTATGCTCTACGACAGAGTGCCCAGAAGGCTCACAAGCAACTCCACAAATGTATTCGCAAGTACAAAGATGTTTTGATGCGCTCCACATTGGATGTAATTGCGGCATACAATGAAGAAATCGCAATGTATCAATATGGTGACGAGAAGAAGTATGGCGATGTTAATCTTGGCTTTGTCCATCAACTTGCTGCAGCTGATGACAAATGGCTTGTCAAGTCCAAGTTCCCTACTGCCACTGGTACTCTTGTTGACCAACCATCAACTAAGGATCGATTCAAGAACATGGATCGAACGTTCACCAGATTGCAAGCCTTTTTCAAGTCTGATATCCTTCCTGTGAACCCACTGATTGTTGATCTTCCTCTGGAATCCTTTATGACTGAAGTCATTCAGCAAATTAAAACCTTCCAGAAGGAAACTCCTGCTACGTTAACGGATGAAAACAAGTCCCAAGTCAAATTGCAGAAGGTGTTGAAAAAGAAATCACTTGTTGACTTTTTGAAGCAATTGAAGAGACTTGGCTTGAAAATTCGTGTCCCTGTTCTGGCAGAACAAAATCAAGACAACACATTGGTCTTCCGTCAACGAAAGGCTCAGATCTCAATGGTTTTAGAAGACAAACATTTGTTGGACTCTAATTTGTCTTATATTAGCTGGGCCGCTCCGGAAATGAGCAAGCTTTGGGACAAAGCCAATGCCTACTACTTCAGCAGCGTTGCTCGTATAAGTCATCTGCGTACTGTCAGCAAGATAAATGTACACACTGATATATCTTTGACAGAGGTTGAGCGCAGTGTTAGTGCGACAGAGCATATGTTTGCGCTCCTCCGACAGGAGCGTGCAGCGTTATCCAGAACTGAATTATCCATATCCTTGATAGAAGGTATTGCTGTTCAACTTGCGGCAGCATGTACTGAACATCCTTTGGAAGTACTGGAAAATTCAGAAAGGTTGACAGTCAAGAAGATGGGTGCCGATAAACTGGTAGATGTCATTAGTCAGACTATTGAACTGTTGTCCTTGCAATCAACGTATGGTGTCGGCAATATCAGCATTCAAGATGACTTGGATCAAATGTTACAAGAGGCCAGAAGGATGCATAAGGATATCAATGACATTTACACACAGGTCTACTTGTTTCCAAGAAGCACACACTCTGTTGATATCGTCTTGATGTCAGCTAGCGTTCAAGCTAAACTTCAAGAAGCGGACGCTTACTTTGACTCTCTTCAACAGCGTTTGCTTAATATGTCGCAGGATACCCCTAGTATATACCAAGTTTTGCTTCCTATTCTTCAGCATTTGGAAGAAACAAGCAAGAACCAAATCAACGCTGTCTCTACCGGTTCGATAGTGGAGGTATCTTCCGTTCAAAAGCAAGTTCACAGTGGTATTGACGCCATCTTGACTTCTATTCAAGACATGCGAAATCTCACACCCAAATGTGATCTGGATGAGTCAGAATTGGAGTATGGCATGCCTGAAAATTATATCCGTGACCAACATGCTGTTCAGATTGATCGATTGAATGCTCTTCATCTTGATGTTCTCGGAAAGCGACTTCTAGAGCTTTTGAAGACTTTGTCGGTATATAACCAATCTGAAACAGCGGATTTCAAGTCGGTCTCCATTTTGCTACAACAATTGTATCCTTTCGTGCAGCAGCATATGTTGATAGCCCAACGAACCCTTTGCGAAGTCTTGCTTCATCACAAGGCAATGGCCAAACTTACATATGTTTTGATCAATTCTTTCACCCTCATCATGAAGAAGGGCTTTTGCTTACCTGAAGGCATGGCTGATGATGAAGAAGGCGATGGCATGGATGACAATGTCCAAGGAACCGGTGTTGGTGAAGGACAAGGCAACAAGGATGTCAGTGACCAAATTGAAGACGAAGAACAAGTCCTTGGAACTCAAAATGAAGCCGAACCTGCAAAGGATGAAAAGAATGACACGAAAGAGGAGAAGAATGGGCTTGAAATGGAAAATGATTTCGAAGGCGAACTTGAAGACATCGAGCAAGATGAAGATGATGAGAACAAGAAAGACGATGATGCCGAAGATGAAGACGAAGAAGAAATGGATGATCAAGTTGGTGATGTTGATGACCTTGATCCCGATGCAGTTGATGACAAGATGTGGGGAGATGACAGCGCCGAAGGATTGAATGAAAGCGACAAAACTGTTGATGAAGACAAATCAAATGAGCAACAACAGGACTCTGATATTGTTGCCAAGGATGAACCTGATGCAGCAGATGGTAAAGATCAAAAGCCAGAGAAACAGCAAAATGAGAACGATCAAAGCAACAATGAAGAAGGGGATGGAAACGAACCTGAGATCGACGAAGCTGAGGAAGGTCAGGACGAAGGTCAAGATGAGAGTCAAGACAACAAGCCTGGCGAGCAAATGAACGCTGAAATTCCTGAAGCGGAAACGTTGGATCTACCGGATGATATGATGATGGATGACGATGAAGGCGACCAGCAAGATGGTGAAGAAAAAGGAGAAGAGTTCAATGATGCTATGGATCTTGACGAGGATCATAAAGGAGAAGAAGAAGAAGAAATGATGGAGGAAGGCGGTGAAGCCTTTAAAGACAAGTTGGACGAAGCAGAACCGGAGATGGAAGGCGAGGAGATGCCTGAGGAACAAGCAGATGGAACAGCTCAGGTCAAGGATGAAGAAGATGATAAGGACACGGAAGGAGATGAAGAAAATGAACGAGAGAAAGAAGGTGAAAATGCAGGTGACCATCAAGATGATGCCGAAGGTGCTGGCAAGATTGAAGAAGACGATGAAGAAGAAGCTGGCCACACTGGACCTGATCACGAAGCACCTAATAATGATGCAATTGCCGATAATCAGTTTGGTATTCAAGGCAGTAGTGGTAAAGCAAGCTCAAGTGCTGCCGGACAGCAAGATGGCGAAGATGAAGAAGCGGAAGAGTCGGCAAGCAAGGATCAACCTCAAAGTAAGAGTAAGGACAAGCAAGGAAAGTCTGAACATGGAAAGGACGAAGCTAGCAATCTAGATGAAACCAGCAATGAACCCAAGACTGAAGATGATAAGGACTTTGATCCGAGCAAACCAAACCCTCAGCGTAGCCTTGGAGATGCTCTTGAAAACTGGAAACGTCGGTTGGCTGATGTGATGGATGCTGAAGATGATGAGGAAGAAGAAGGAGAGTCTGATGACAAAAAGCAAGAGAACTCTGATGATATTGAAGTTCAAGATAACCATGCATTTGAATATATCCAGAATGACGAAGATGCTCACGATATGCAAACCATGGGATCAGCGGCTCAAGATCAACTCAAGCAGATGGATCTTGGTGCTATGGATGAGACTATCCCAGAGAGTGAAGAACAAATATCTGGTGAAATGGATGTAGACGAAATTGATGAAGAAGCTCCTATTGAGCAGCTGGATCAATACCCCATTGAGAAGGACAAGACTGATACCAAAGGAGCAATCCTGAACAAGAGAAACCCTCAAGAATCCACCATTCCCGAAGAAAGCGATATCTTAACTACTGATGGATCATTGGTTGCACATGAGCCTTTGGATGAGCAAGACATTGAACAATTGCGAGAGGAGCTGGAGAACAAGGTGTCGCAATGGAGAGATCATGGCCGTGACGAACAAACCTCCCGTGAACTATGGCAGCAGTACGAAAATATTACTCATGATCTTGCTCTTGGCCTTTGTGAACAACTACGTCTTATCTTGGAACCTACTTTAGCAACCAAGCTCAAGGGTGACTATCGTACTGGCAAGCGACTCAATATGAAGAAAATTATTCCTTATATTGCTAGTCAGTTCAAGAAGGATAAAATTTGGCTTCGACGCACCAAACCCAGCAAGCGACAATATCAAGTCATGATCTCTGTTGATGATTCCAAATCTATGTCCGAATCCCACTCTGTTCAACTTGCATACGAAACACTTGCTCTCATTTCCAAAGCTATGTCACAGTTGGAAGTTGGTGATATTGCAATCACCTCTTTTGGTGAGCGTATCCAATTGCTGCATCCATTTGATCAACCCTTCACAGATGAATCTGGTGCTTCAGTCTTGAGACAATTTACTTTCAGTCAAGATAAGACGTATGTCAAAAAACTGGTTGAAACTTCTATATCTTTGCTTGAAAATGCAAAGAATAGCCATTCTGGTAACGGAGATCTATGGCAACTTCAACTAATCATTTCTGACGGTATTTGCGAAGACCATGAAGCCCTCAAGGCACTTGTTCGTGAAGCAGCCGAACACCAAATCATGATTATCTTCATCGTGGTTGACAACAAACCTGAGAAAGATTCTATCCTAAGTACCACCAATGTCAAGTACTCCATGATTAACGGCAAGATGTCCTTGCAAATGACTCCTTATCTGGAGACCTTCCCATTCCAATATTTCTTGATTCTTCGTGATATCAATGCTCTTCCTGAGGTTCTGTCTGATGCTTTACGCCAATACTTTAGCTTTGTAACTGCTTAGATATACACAACTTGTACAATACTACTATAGATTTTTTTAAAAGAATTTGAATACATCAATTCTCAGTATATGATTGGCTCAATTGTTTTGGCTTCTTACAGCGACAAGCGGTGGCTAGCATTGTGAGCTTGCCATTTCCCTTTGTTTAAAAAAGTGGACAATTGATATTGCATGAGTAACTTGGACTTGTCGGAAAAGAGGTAACAATTTCTGCTATTGCCAATGGATCTTAGCATGTTCGGTCTAGACATTTGTAGAACTAACATGTGGTTCTGATTTGGGGGGAAATGGAATGTAGGAAAGCCTGGGACGTCATATTCAATGACCCAAACCTGACCGAAGCATCACTTCGACAAAGGGCGATCTCGGGAAAGGTGTGCAGAAATGGGCTACGTTCTGTTTGCTGGAGGGTTGGTATATTTTTGTTCTTGTATTTCAACACAGCTTTTACTCTGTCTGACTTTGCCTTGCCTTGCCTTGCCTTGCCTTGCCTTCCCAACTCCTAACCATAGATTTATTTAAAAGCTATCCCTACCCTTGACCTATCTAAGTGGCCAGATATCTTATTAAAAAGTCGACAAAAGTACTCTGAACTACACCGAACTTTGATTGATATACCCCAAGAACAAATTGCTGCTTCAAAAAAGGGAAGCACTGTACCTACTGATGCCACGCACGACAATCCACTGGGTTTAAATGACGATGTAAGAAATACAATGGTTCAACACCAAATCTATATTTTTGTCGCGCTAACAATTAAAATAGAATCCATGGCAGCAACATTTCGCTGATGCAGAAGTACGAAAGATTATTCGACAAGACATTGAGCGAACGTATGTTGTGCATTTATTGACATTGACAAAGTACAAAGCACAGGGTTGAAATTGATATCCCCTTTTCATACAGGTTTCCGGATGTCGAATTCTTCAGAGACGATGTTGTTCAAAATCAAATGGCTGATGTATTATTCATTTATTGTAAACTGAATGCGGATGTATCCTACCGACAAGGCATGCATGAGCTACTAGCGCCTATATTCCTGGTTCTGAGCACCGAAGGTGTTGACATTGGAGATGGATCATTTGTAGGTCCTGCCGAGTAAGTCATATCATTTACATTGTAGATTTATACATCTTGGTTAAATTGCTAACTTGCGTCCTGTTGTCCAGCTCCAATACCAAGCTTATGGCACAAGTCCTAGATAAGAAATATTTGGAACACGATTCATATACTCTTTTTGAACGACTGATGGCCGGTGCCAAGAGGTGGTATGAGTTCAACGAAGAAGTATCTAACAGACTTACATCAGCCAAGAAAAAGGAAATCGATCTTATTGATCCAATGGGTTTGGGAGACTCCAAGAAGGACATTCCGGTATAGTGTTTATCGATTACAACCTTGCCAGTTTATTCCAACCTTCTTACTAAATGTTTCCAATCGTTTCATTCAGGCCGCTCAGCTCACTCCGATAGTAAAAAGCTGTCGTCATATTCAGCACCAGCTGTTGAAAAGCACCGACCCTGCGTTATACCAACATTTGGAATCTTTAAGAATAGAGCCACAGTTATATGGCATGTAAGTATACTACAGCAACATTAGTTGATGTTAATGTGTACTCATCTCGTTCAATGCCTTGCAGTCGCTGGATAAGATTGCTATTTGGAAGAGAATTCAATATCGACAATGTCCTGGAGTTATGGGACGCAATATTTGCCGAAGATCCGTCATTGAACATTGTTGAATACGTCTGTCTTGTGCTTTTGATCCGCATACGAGATAAATGTAGGGATATATCAAAGTTTTGGTTGGTGGTTGGCTTGTGAAAGCTGTTTGTTACTAACGATACGACGGTTTCCAAGTGATCGTAGGAGAATATGCCGAGTGTCTGACATTGCTGATGCGGTATCCCCCTGTTAAAGATACTACTATTTGTGTGGAACAAGCAAAATATCTTCGAAATCATTTAACAGAAGATGCATGCCTTCAGATTTTGCGCCAAAATGATATCAAGGCTGGGAAACAACCTAGAGAAACTATGGGCAGTGAACGACCAAGCGATCAGCGACAAAGGCGTTCAAACCAGATCGGCTTAAGCGGAGCATCACCACATACAGATGGTATATCGAAATTGACAAAGGATATGATGCAGAATCCTCAAATTAGAGAGATCAATCGTGCTCTTGTAGGAGTAATGGGTGCAGTTCAGGTAAGTGGAGTCAACTTGGGGGGGGCCTGGGCTCTGGTGACAAATTCGGATTATTATGGTTCCAGTCGCTGACATGCATTTTTGGCCGTAGAAAAATATGAACACATTCGGCGAGAATGTATTGGGAAGATCCGCAAATGATATACATACTGCAGCCAAAACCCCCATATCCTCTAAATCGAATTTTCCTGACGCTGTCGATCGCTTGACTGACTCGCCACAATATAACCCGTATCAGCCAACCACTCAGCCATCTAGCCAGCCAGTATCGGCTCCTGTCAAACCTGCACCAGCCATGGCGCATCGAGTCAACAAGCCACTGCCTAAAAACACAAAATATAATGACTTGGTCGATAACTTGCATGAAGTTAATTCAGAAATGGGGCAACTGTTAGCGAAATGCGTCAATGTTCTTGAACGAGAGCTATTCCCAAAGATTGATGAGGAGAACAATGAAAGAGAACATGCGACACAAGAAAATCAACAACAGTCTGGTGCTGTCATCAAAGAGGAAGCATCTGTTATTATGGCTCTTGTGGGCATCAAACACGTTCGTGATGTCTTGCTTGGCAAGCAAAGAGAGTTGGATGTATCTGTTGCCAATCAACTTGCACAAATGAAAATCAGTCAATCAGCTTCTACAACCACAGAAACGGAAGAAGCACCAAAACCATCCAACACACCTGATGCCACCGAGTATACTGAGGAAGGCAAGACAGAAGTCAAAGAGGAAATCAAGCAGCAGTCACAGACCACTAAACCTGTAGCTGTAGCTGTAGCTGTGGCTGAGCCATTCAACAAAGAGACAGCTCCAGCTCAGACACAACCACCATCATTCAAGGCCCTCGACTCCACTTATGTGTCACCAAACCCTCTGCCGCCCAAGCCCAACATTTCATACAACATTGAAGATCTCCTCTCAGATACCATGAAAGACAACCGAGGATCGCCTTCGCGCACTAATAGCAAGGACAAATTTAGCTGGATGATGGAATCCAGTCAGGCAACCACTAAGGGAGGTAAAAAGCCTGGTTCGTCCAGTGCGTTATTCTCATCTATTAATGCTCCAGGATCATCATCATCTCGATCAGCTTCTAATATAAAGCGATCAAACAATCGATCTCTAGCTACAAACACTGTATCTGCAGACCCTCTGGATGCTAAGCAGGCAGATAGACGCAAGTTTTATGATGATGAATAAAAAAAGTCAAATGTGCCTCTTTTTTTTTTATTTCCCTTTTTTTTTTTGTTTTATTTCTTTCATTTTTCTTTTGTTTCCTTCTTAAAGTTATTATCCTTATTATGAATAAGCAAGTTGCCCGGATGTGACATGGAAAAGAAAAGAAAAAGAAAAAGAAATGAAGAGAGCTGTATATGGTTTTTTGTGAGCGGCTGTTACGAGATTTTGTTGAAGAAGCTTTATAAAGTAACGAGAAGAAGAAGAAGAAAAAAAAAAAGGTGATGATAGAAAAAGTAAGAAAAGAAAATAGAAGAAACGAAGAAGAAAATAAAAAATCAATAAGACAAAGAAATACCGTGGCTGCAACTATTAGCAGCAGCAAAATAAAGACCGCTACGCCACCTTTTCATTTACGGTCATGCTGTAGTTGCTTCAGGTGATGGGGTAACTTCTCCAGCTTCAGGCTCACTGACTTCAGCATCCTCCTGATCCTCTTTGCTGGGCTCAGCGGCATCCGTTTCACCTTCTTCTTTCTCAGGATCAGCTTCACCTTCTTCGGTTGCATCAGGTTGTTCAGCCGGCGGTGAGGAAGGTTTTGGTTCAGCAGGTTGTGGTTCGTCTTTGTTTTCCTCAACAGTCGGCTCTTCGGTGGCTGCTGCTGCTTCCGGCGCTGGAGCTTCTTCCATGGGCTCGTCCTTTGGTTCTTCATCATCTTTTGGAGCTTCTTCAGCTGCTATAGTGGGAGCTTCGGATTGCTGCTCAGCAACAACAGAAGGTTTTTCTACTTCGGACACAACCTGACTTTCAGGTTCTTGTTGTGGTTCTTCTTCTTGAGCGGGAGCAGCAGCAGCAGCAGCAGCAGCTGGCTTTTCTTCTTCTGCATCAGAAGCAGGTTTTGGCCGCTTACTGTCACTGTCGATATTAGCTACCTCGTCATGGCGATCCAACGATCGCTTTCGACCTCCAGTTTGCGCTATACTCATCAATGTATCAGCCGCCGTTTCATCATAATCTTCATCTACCTCTCGACTAGAAGGTCTTTCATCAACCGATGTTTTCTTTTCAGGTTCTGTAGCACCATGGTTTTCAGGTGAACGACGATAACCACCACTGGGTGGTCCTCCTCGAGCTTCATCTTCCTGTTTGACTGTAGCAGTCGAACTACGCTGTTCCACTGGGTGGAATCCATTGTTCTCTGAATGCTGAGCGTAGGCCGATGAAGTAGGATGACTCTTGGGTTGCACACGATGGAAAATGCCTTCATGCTCATATGGGTCGGAAGATCTTCGAGTGTTGTTTATGATCTGCTCGTGATGCATATGGTGGTGATCTGATGCCGTAGTAGCATGATGCTGGCGCGGTGAGCTGTAATGACTGGTATGTGGAGATGGACCTCGAGATGGTGGACGTGCCATTCCACCTGGTGGGGTAATTCGACTACTTTCAACCGCCGCGCCTTGATGAGGAGGAATGGGCGATCTCATATCCTCACGGCCACTCTTTGTTGCATGAGGAGGTTGTTGACGTTTTGGTAAAGGTGATGGCTGAGATGGTGCAGCATGTGGATGTGGTGGCATGCGACTATTTGGACCTTCATGTATAGGATTCATTTGAGTTCGATCTGATGGAGTTGGAGCACGACCTCCACCAATATCGGCAATACGAACATCGTCACGAGGTGAAGAAGATTGGTGTTGACCATAAGGACCTGGTGAAGAACGACGACCACCAGGCCCACCAGGCATAGGTAAATCTCTTGGGGGTCCGCCAGCGGATTCGTGGGGAGGAAACTCGTGCATGGGTGGACCTCCACGACTGTCTCCGCCTCTTGCTTGATTTGCAAGGGAGGGATATTGAGCCATACCAGCAGGAGGACCTTGTGGTCCGTGAGACTGAGAAAAGGCATTTCCATTCAAAGATTGGCCATTTTGGTATTGATTGGGATTATTGACGTCTTGTGGAACTGGAGCAGCTGTTGCTCCAGCAGAAGAAGAGCCTTGAGATTTACGCAAAAGTTCCAGACGTTGTTTAATGTGAGGATTGGATGGGTCAAGATCGGCAGCTCGTTGGTACGCATCCAGCGCGTCTTGAACCTGATTATTGCACGACTCATACAACGTTCCCAAATCGTACCACACCTCACTTATATACGGATTGAGACGTATAGCACGGCTATAAGCATCCAACGCGTCACGGTACTAGAAGAAAAGGGAGGAGGTTTAGTGGGGACCATTTTTTGACACATCATAATAACCATGTACTTTACCTGATTTATCTGATAATACAATACACCAATAGAGCACCAAAAGGTGGGATTTCGCGCATCACGATAGACGGCTTGCTGATAGGCTTCATAAGCTTTGTTGTAGTTTTGTTCAGCCATGTAGCATCGTCCCAAAAGATACCAAGACTGAGCATCATTGCCGTCAGATTTAAGAGATCGAGTCAAATACTGAATTGCCATGGCTTGATTGGCAAACGACGCGTTTTGTTGATGATATAACCAGCCTAATTGTTGTAGGACTTTGGCGTGTTCAGGATTTTCGGCCAAAACTCTTTCATATGCGTCTTTAGCGGATTGATACTAAAAAAAAAAATAAAAAAAATTTAAAAATTGTTATTGTTATTGTTTTGTTTTGTTTTGTTTTGTTTTATGATTGAAGGTAGGCGTGTCATCTCCAATGTTACCAAACACGGCGAGGCGAGGCGAGGCGAGGTAAGCACTAGTAGGAAATAAATGTGAATACTAACCTCCTTTTGTTGTTCATAAACATGTCCAGTCTGGAACCAAATATCGATCTCGGTTAATGGCCGTGGCGGTGAATGTAAAATGTAGCGGAAGCACTAATGGTTGATCAATCCAACAATGGAAAATGCCGAAAATCAGTACGAAGGGGGTTAACACTCCTTTTTTCTGGGTGCGTTGTTTGTCTAATAGGATACATTACCTGAAGACTGAGGTCGTATTTTTGCTGTTGTTTATAGATGATACCCAAGCGGAAATAAATTTCGTTGGCCTTCTCGAACTTGGGTTCCATTTTCATGACAGCGGAAAACGCCTCTTCGGCATGTTCCAAAGAACCATAACGATCATAGAGGATACCAATTCCATACCAAAGTTTAGGGTCCTATTAAACAGCCAAAAAATTCGTCAAAACAGAGGGGTTTCTAAGGGTACCTAAAATAAATAAAAAAAAATCATGGCCGTCCACCACTTACCCGGGGATTAGGCAAATGATACAACGCTTGCTGATAAGCATGATAGGCTTCTTGTAACTGATCCATCATCAAATAACAATGACCCAAAGCACCCCAAATTTCACCATTGTTCTCTTGAATTGACAAAATTCGCTTAAAATATTCAACAGCCTAAATAAAAAATGAGATCACTGTGGTTAGTCTTCATTTATTACTACTGTTTGCCAATGAATTTGTGGGGTGGGGGGGGCTCACCTTTTGAAAGTGTTCGCGACCTCTACATAGTGATGCGATTTGAGATAATGCTTGTATGGAGTAAGGATTATGTCTGAGAGCTTGTTCATAACAGTTACTGGCTCTATCATAGTCGGTCATGAGTTCAGCTAAAGCACCTGAAAACAATTTAAAAAAAAAAAAAAATTAAAGTGAATCTGATGTATTCGTTCGGTCGGGGCTGGTGCGTGTGACTTACCCATGGAGAGCCATGTTTGTTCATTAACAGCGGCCAATTTTTGAACAGCAGTCATATGAGGTTGTTGACCAACCTGAGCTGACATTGTGGAAAGATTAGATTGAGATGACAGATGGAATGAAGAAATGCGGCAAATTCAGAGATTTGGGCAGAAAGTAAGAAAGAAGAAATAGAGTAAAAAGAAAAAAATTCTGAGGCACCAGGGAAGAAAGTAAAAGGTCGGGAAAAGGCACAGCGAAAGTTTAGCAAGTGCAGCAGCGCAGGGCTCAGATGATACAAGTAAGAAGAGATGGAGCGGATGCGTATAAGATCAGATGTTGTGGTATGTCAGCACCAATCCAAATAGAAAATCTTCAACGATCCTCAGAATGAAGCTGTGAACCCAAGTTGGACAATGCGAGTGCCAATGCCAAATGCAATGGAAAAGAAGAGAAATAAATAATAACGACGTTCAAGGTTTTTTTCAACAAAGTCAGTGTGGATAATCTTGTCTGAACTGTGTTACGTCACAGCTGTGGTGGATGGGGGGGTCCACCCTTTTAGATGCATAATACTCCAGTCCCCAAGCTATTAAAATGATAACTTTTACCCAATTTATTCAATAAATTTGGTTTGGTTGGGGTGACATTGGACGTTCTGTTGTTAAATGAGTCGCCCCCCCCCCCATTCTTGTTAGACCTCATATGATATTACTGGTATTGGTCTCGTGAATGATACCATTGCCATTTGGTCCCCGAGCCACAAGAAGTTCATTCGGAGCTAGCCCGTTTTAGTGTTAGTGTACGTGACACAAGTGACCCATTTATAGCTACGACACGTTTCAGCGGTCCTTGAACCTCCCGCTTGCCTGGCCTGATGCTTTCGCCAAGTTTTCCAACTGCCTTGGCTGCTTTATAGCCTTCGTCTACAGCAATCGACTGTACATTTTCAGCCTCTGACATGACCGACAATGGATTGATACTGTTGACCAAGACAATCATAACAAGGATTACAGTCATATTCAGTAGGGCACGGTGAATGCTCATGATCTGGAGAAGGAATCGAAAAGAGGTACTCTCGTTTACAAAGGAGCCCGGTCAATGTAGTAATAATGAAGAAAACGTCCTCAGGAAATCCCTTTTAACGTTAAAAACCCCTTTCGCATTGATTTTCATCTCCTTTGCCGCAGGGTGCGGCGTCTTCCACAGAATACTGCCAAAAAATACAACAATAAAAAAAAAATTGCTGTAATGCAAGTGAGACAAAACCGCCACACCGTCGGAATCAGCGGTTGAGGCTGAATGTGGCGCTGGTATGTGGCTGGTCTCGTGATACTTCAGCTTTGTCCAATGAGTGCAAACCTTGTAAAATGTCGTTCCCAGGCTGCGTTACGCCAGACCAAAAGGAAACTGAGATAATACGATTCTTTGGAAAATTAAAATTCATTGGAATTGAAATAATGCTATATGGCCTTTTACTGTCTTTCTATATGTAAAAAATAACCCAGTATGTCTTGCACTTCAAGCCAGTACAGAATCCAGCGGACAAATTTGGAGATTCCGCCATATCTGTTGGAAACATTTAGTGCAACTCATGAAAATAACACGCTGTGATACACAAAGTTAATATATTTAAGATTCGCTATTACTTGCCGAATGCTTGCGTACAAAGATAGCGCCATTCAATCGTGAGCTGAGACGGAAGCCATGACCGATGTTTGAGAAACATATGAAACTTGACATTATCGATATGTGCCTTAGGAGAGCCGGACAAAGTATCAAAATGAGAATAATACATATTTTCTTATCTTCTTCCCATGTAGATAGGCACTATCTCAAATAAAAAAGGACTACATATAAAAACGTAAAATTGTATCACTTACCAGCTTCGAACATTGCCATATCGTCGCCTGCAAACTAGCTTAATCGTATTAATCGTACGCCCACCGGGATAAACTGATATCCCGTAAAAACCCTTGGGTAAAATTAAATAAACAAAGGAGCGTGTCAAATTAATGAAACCGCAGGAAAAATGTTATGACAAGTTGAAAGTAACAAGTGTGCTAGGCCCGGAGCCAAGACAAATCAAAACACCACTTTATCGTCTGTAACACGGGCTGAGATCTCCCTTTTTTCCTTTTTTACCCCCATCTCCCGATCCACGATAAACAAGCCATCGTGACAATTTTAATAGCCATTAGACGCAAAGTTTCGAATGTTATCATGGCGCCTGTTTTTCATTTTGGAAACACATGGTAGGTTTGGAGAGCTTGATAAGTCACGTGATAATCAAATTTTGACATGGATGCCCGACCATTGCTGTGCCTTTCCTTGCATTGACTGCTAGGTCAGAATGAAGTAAGTGTAGTTTACATATAATACCGCCTCTTCCTTTTCCTATATCATTAACCATGTACAAGTGTTGTCAAGGAGATTCAAAGAATTAATCAACGAGAAGCAGACCGTGGCTACTCCGAGTCAGGCTCCTGGCATGCCCAGTACAAAGACAGCGCATACGTCTTTGTTGGTGGATTATCATACGATCTCAGCGAAGGCGACGTCATTTGTATATTTTCGCAGTAAGTAATTCTCCAATATCAAGCAAGACCATGTAATCCACTGTCATTCCGCTTTCGGCTCATATGACCACATGTGTTCAACAGATACGGTGAGATCATGAATCTCGACATGCCTAGAGACAAACAAACCGGCAAGACTCGAGGCTTTGCATTCTTACAATATGAGGATCAACGTAGTACTGTTCTAGCTGTTGACAACCTTAATGGGTCCAAGATACTTGGACGGGTACTTCGAGTTGACCATGCGCAAAAGCCAAAACCAAAGAAAGACGAAGACGGTAATTTACCTGACGAACCTAGCATGAATGCTGCTCCACCACTATTAGGTAAGAATATATCACGTTTTCATACCATTAACTGGTGCAATTATGGTACCTTTGCCACTCACACATGTCACCTTACACTCTTGTTATCATAGATGCTTCAAGCTCGGATGAATCTGAAGACGATGGTATCGATGAAGAGGATCCAATGGCCGAATATCTTCGGAAAAAGGAAAAGAAGAGAAAGAAGAAGGAGGAAAGGTCAAAATCAAAGAAAAAGTCAAAAAGGGAAGATAAGGATAAGAGAGATTGGTCAGTGCATAAAGACAATAAAGAAGATCAGGTGGAGGAGACGGTACACAATCAAGAATCCAAGCGGTCTAAAACAGTCGACGATGATATCCCTGAAAGACGAGACCGGCTCAGTCGGTATTCTCCTCCCCAAGATCGTCGGCGAAACTACAGCCCAGACCGCTCTTCCCGCAATGATCGATATCGACGTAGGTCTCCAACTCCTGATCGTTACCGTCGAAGATCAAGGACGCGTAGTCGAAGTCCAGATCGTTACAGAAGCTATCGTCGAGATAGTCCAATTAGATCTCCTCGACGCCGAGACGATAGAAGATCATAGTATAATTCAAAAATAATTTCTGTCACTGTAGACGGGAAGGCCATATACAGTACAAACTCTAAAGTACATTATATTTTTTTTTTCGTACAAATTGTATACAAAATAAATAATATGCCTGGAACGGTGTATGATGAATACATCAGAGCATTGTGTACGAAAGCTCTCATATTGGTAGATTTTATCCATTTTAGAAGCAGTCTATAACAAGTTCATCTAGATAATATTTATGGTTGTATATTCGTGTGGTATTAGCTTCAAGCCTAAACATTATACAAATGTGATGCATCCAAAAAAAAAAAAAGTAAAATGACGTGGATGGATCATGTCACCAGAGATAGAAATCACTGTAATTTTTATTCAGGCGCAATATCTTAACTCATTGCATGATCTGAAGAAACTCTAAGTTTCTCATTTACGGCTTTTACAGTATCGGTTGTTAGATGTCATCTTATTCTCGGATTGAGTAGGTGCAATGAAGACGTTGTCAGGTACGTTGACGATATCAGTGTTTCTGTTGCAGAAGCAGATTTGTATGTTATTAACGTAGTACCAATTATAAATAAAAAGGATATCAAGTATATTTACCTCTCAATAAGGTCCTTCATGGTAACACCGCTTACGTATTCCTTGAGCCATGAACCATATTGCAATTCGTTTTGGTAATAAAATCGGTCACCATCACGCTTCTTTTCAAACACGTAATTAGTGCTTCTGGCAGCAGTTTCGGAAGCGAAAACACCAGGTAAAGGATCTTCAGATAGAAAGCCAACCAAGCCGTCCACCTTGCTAACTTTTCCATATACTTTGTATAATTTGGATGCCAAAGTCTTGTCGCTGGTGATCACTTCGAAGCACTCCACGGTGTCCATGGGTTCATATTCAGTCTTGGAGCAGCGCTCATCGTTGTAAACGGAACCATGGCTATTAAATATCTTTCTCAAGTCATCGTATGGTCTAACACCACTGGTACGAGAACGGATAATATCAGTAGCAAGCAAATCAACCCCAAAGGCGATGTTTCTCAATGAATTGGAGGCGGTTGGACCCCACTTTGCAGATGGGGTAATCAAACCCGAGTACAGCACATTCTCGTAACCATCGGATGTACCCATGTTGCTAGCCATGGAGTAATAGATAGGATCACTTAGCATCAAATTGGGATAACTGGGGCCATAGTTAGCGGTCTGTGTCAACCAAACCATTCTATTGGGGTTAAATTGGTAACCTTTGACAGGTGGTTCAGTGATGGTCTGGAAAAAGACAAGTACTGTTAAAATTCATCAAATCATATACTGACTATGTGTTTTTCATCGTTTCAAATATGCATTTATACCTTGACTAGAGTGTTATCACAAACGTCATAAATATCTTCATCCCAGAGTAGGGCATGACCTGGACGGCCAAGGGTAGTATCCCAAGCAACAAGACTGGTAGCATCAACGCTGCTGTTGTATCCCTTGTAAGGTGAAAGAGGCATTCCAGTGTAAGCCGGGATCAATTCATCGTAGACAACCTGTTGATATTCAGCGGTGTTAATAGCTCTTGCTGTTTCATAGATTTGATCATCCGACCAGTCAGGATATTGCTCTTTGATCATTTTAGCATGGTAATTATGGTTGCGAAGGAAGATGACGACGATGGTACTGAGATGAGAGTTTTCTTGGTCACGGACGTCACCACCAACTGCGGCGAGGTAAGGAGGCACATCCTCGTTGATGGCTGGATCATATTCAACATGAACTTTGTCACCAGAAGGTAATTGATTGTAGAGCTCGTAGTTTTTGATATGGGGAATCCAAGAGCTACCATTGGCGCTAATGGTCCAATTGGCCATCCATAGCAAACCGTCCTCGAACTTGCGAAGCATTTGAGCACTAGCAGGGTCACTTGAGTAGATGACCGAACAGTCGATGTAATGGTTAGGCATGCTCATATAGTAAGGCACACCACCAGTATATTGGAAGTTGTCAGGGTTAGTGAACAGTTGATCAGTTCCCATAGGGTTAAAAAGGTTTCCCTTGTAAGGACGGTAGACTGGGTCATTCGTGACATCTCCATACGCTAGTGTTGCGTTGTCCCCCTGCAAAATAAGAATTGCCAGCTGGAATCAGTAAACAAGGCTATAGCAATTCGGTGCTTCGCAGATGTACTCACCTGAGCACCATTCTGAATTTCATGATTTCCAGCAAGCTGGATGAAATAGAGACCAAACAAGTTGAAACGTGGATCAGCTAATTCAGGAGTATAGTTTGAACTACCGAAGGGACTTGCTGGGTCATCGTTTGCCATAATCTCATTTGAAATGTAGCGAGGATCGATGGTAACTACGGGCTGATAACTTGCATTATAGAAGGGAGGAATGATGTCGTAAATAAAGGGTGTGTTGTTCATGCCTTGTGTGGGTACTTGCAAGTTGTTACTACAGTCATTAAATGTAATTGTTCAGTATCTGGTGCTTATTAACAACAAAGATGGTGCCTATGAGCATAGTATCTTACCAGTAACCATCATAACTTTGCATAGTCAAGTAATCTTTACATTCTTCGCTGTACTCGAGTTGAGAAGATACCGAATACAATTGAGGAGAAATTCCTCCAGCAAGTACCTTGGAAGCTAGAAAGCCTAAAGCTCCAGTAATAGCAATTGATCTTTGAATGCTCATTAGTATTTCGTGATCTCTGATGTGGATCTTTGAAATGCATTCACATTATATAGGCTTTGACGGATAAACTCTCAAGGTATTCACGTCCCAATATAGCATTCTGTGTATCACCGTTTATATAATAAGAAACATATTTTTTTTTGTTACACTTGTCAAACAGGAGTACGAAAACGATCGTAAATTTGTTTTTCCCAGTGATAATTTGAAAATTGGCTGATCACTTCACCTATTTTCTTGAAGTGACCTAGGAATATTCTGAATGATCACTGGGTAACTCCAAAAATCAATCGATCATTATTAATTGCCTTTCAACAGGGCTATACTTGCTACGTAAGTAATCGTCTACGAGAAACACATATCTCCATAGTGCCAGAGCCTCATTTAAATCTTAAAATACTTGACTTGGGAAGCTACGTTCTCAAGTCTTCGCTAAAACGGCTCCTACATGTGAAATATTTGTCTGTGGCAGGACAATAAAGCAAAAATTGCTCACAAGTGAACAATGCCTGTTTGTAACAGGACAGTTATCTCCGATGGGTGTAACATTAGAGGGGTTTTTTTTCTTTGGAACATACAGGTATACGTCTACTGACGGATTTACTGACGATCAATTCCATTAGAGCCGTATGGGAGTGAAGATCTAGTCAAGGACAGCAATCGGTTTCGACTACTTTGACTGCAGATATGCAGTTGGCACAGTTTTAGATTTGTAAAATGTATCGTTATAAGAATTTCCAATGCTCGTCATGATAATTCCATCGGCTGGGAAATTCTGTACTTGTTTTACATTTCTTGTATGCTTTGACTAGTCTATCATGTATTTTGAATATTGATATCTCTTTTGAGTCCAAGAGAAGATATATCATACCGTTACTTGAACAGCGGCGAAGTGATGCCTTTTCGATAAAATGATGACATCATATTCGTAAATATTGTCTTTCACCAATTCTTTCTTCCATGACAGATATGGGGGACCCTAGTTAGTCTAATTATTTGGTAGATTAGTAAGCTATACCATCGCATCATGGGAATTGTATCTAAGGATTCAAGACATTTTCTGTCAGGCAATTGGGGAAGATGATATGTCGACTTTCTACGATTAAAATTCAAGACCGTTGATACTACTAACATAGTACATTGTGTAACACAGAATTTTAATATAAATTCGTAGATAACACTGTTAGATGCCTAAACGATACTTAATGGTGACGAATTCCAGCAATGGTAAAGCCGGATCAAAACTAAAAATAATAAACTCATTACGCAATCCCGGATAATCTGAAACGTTATACCCAACAATATCATGAAAAGAGAAACTGCCCATGCGAATATAACAATTATAGACTGCTATAATAATTATAGATAAACATGGCACAATTCATGAAAACTGTATTAATTAAGGGTCTTCCATTTTCGTTTGCCTCCGGTTTACTATTTCTGACTTGCATCCTCGAGCTTATAAGGGTATACGTTTTTGCTGACTCCTATTTTACGTTTCCATCATTCATCGTACACGTTTCCATTTGGAGAATAAGCAACATGGTTTCTAAAGTCGAGCGAGTTGTATTCGTAGCATTGCTACTGGATATCCTCGCGTTTACAATTATTTTACCGTTATTTCCAAGGCTCTTGGAATTCTATCGTTTACAGGATTCTGGAAACGAGGTATGTGCATTCTAGCAACAGATTTACCATTTGCTCGCTACAACTGCCAATATGCATCTAACTCCAGTATACCGTCAAGACAACTTTGTTAGGAAGATTTCTCTCCGTAGTACACCAATGCAAGTCATTCATGTCAAGCAATAGAGCGCCATCCAACAGTCTCAATGATAGATGGGACTTGGTGCTACTCGGTGGTATGGTTGGCTCCATGTTTTCATTTCTGCAATTTCTTGTATCGCCCTTTATCGGCACTTTGAGTGATCTCATTGGTCGGCGGACAACCCTGCTGCTTACCATGGTATGTTATCCATTCAAGTGCAGATCCAAGCCTTTGATTGTTTATTTATATACTTTAAAATACCAGATTGGAAATCTCGTGTCCACGGCATTATGGGCATCTGCAAGTTCTTTCAACTACTTCTTACTGGCACGAATTGTAGCCGGTCTAAGTGAGGGCAATGTACAACTCAGTATTGCCATCATTTCTGATGTTACGGATGAGAAAACTCGATCCAAAGGACTTGTAAGCGATGCGACAATGCCTTTTATATATATATATATATACACAAATGTCCAAAGGCTTATTAACCACGTTGACAATGTAGGCGCTTGTGGGCATTGCTTTTGCTATTGCATTCACCGTTGGACCAGCTATTGGAGCTTACTTTGCATCCTTTGACCTGAGCACGATCTGGCCAGCCCTTGTACGTTATGGAATCTATCCTTTCTCGAGCCCAGCGCTCGTAGCATTGGCACTTTTAACCATTGAAGTCTTGTACATCGCTGCATTCCTCCCAGAAACATGTAATTTGCGCAGAAATGTCTCTAAATCCCATAACAAATCAGCTCGACAAGATGACCTCATAGGACAAACAACCCTGCGACTTGCGAATTTGAAAACACTGAATGCAATTCATGCGCTGCACCTATTCATCTTCTCGGGAATGGAATTCACGCTGGTGTTTCTAACCTTTGACGTGTTGGACTATACCAACATGCAGCAAGGTAAGCTTCTTGGATTTATCGGCATCATGTCGTCTCTTATCCAAGGCGGTTACGTAAGGCGAAAAGCCCACATTCTTGGGGAGAAAAGAATCGTTCAGCAAGGCGTCATATCCTGCACGTGCGGTTTGGTGCTCTTTGCTGCTCTAGCTTGGATGCGAGGCGGTGTTGTCTGGCTGTTCGCCGGAGCATTCTTCTTTGCTGTAGCCAGTGGAACTGTTGTCAGCTGTCTGACAAGTTTGGCAAGTATGCAGTGCTCCGATTGTGATCCTCAATTGGCGAAAGGCCGCGCTCTCGGAGTTTTTCGGAGCTATGGCCAACTTGGTCGTGCGTTCGGGCCGCTGGTTGCATGTGCTGTATACTGGGCTTTCGGACCGGTTGTTTGTTATACAGTCGGATCCTTTTCTATGTTCCTGGTGACTTATACTGTCATAGCTTACATTCCGCACCCTGAAAATTCAGAACAGGCAAGATTACCCTTGTATACTAGAATGGGTTCCCCCAAAAGACTGTAACCAGTACCCCTGCCTACTCGTATGACGTGGAAACTCAGAGTTGTTACACTAACTCCACTGATTCTGGGTCTAATAGAAAAATCAACTATACATTATAAAAATATAGTTTGTGGCGGTGTGAAAGTAACTTCAAAGGACATGACATTGGGAGGCAGCAATGCTTCTTGTATCTAAGAATATGGAGAGTCGTTACACTAACTCCACTGATTCTGGGTTCAACAGAAAAATCAGTTATACATTATAAAAATATAGTTTGTGGCGGTGTGAAAGTAATTTCAAAGGACATGACATTGGGAGGCAGCAATGCTTCTTGTATCTAAGAATATGGAGAAAAGAAAGAAATCAAAGTAACTAGGTCTATACTCACGGCAAAATAGTAGCTTGAGATAATGCCTACAATGCCGTCTTGCTTTCGTGTCTGTCATCAGGTAGCTTTCTTTGTCCAGTACATCCAAAACTTTATCCCTTTGAAAAAGGTAAGCTCTGTTGTACATTTGGGATTGGCTTGGTTTAGGTTTAGAAGGATAAATAAGTTGATTATTGCACAGCCATTAAATAGTATAAGGCATTTAACAGGCATATAGGACAGTCACTGGCCCGATAATTCCCCCGGTGTAACCAGCAGCAACTGTCCGCAGGTGAAGGAGATTGAAGGGAGTTCATCTTAAGCACCTGAGTCATACGTGGGACATACGGTGAGTTCGTTATAGTCGATGTTACCTGCATCGTTATGACTGAGCTAGCTAGCTGAATTCCTGGCGTTGACAAAGGAGGCCCTGGTTATGTGATGGTGAATATCTCGCCGAGGAGCACAACGGAATGGCACAAGTTTTAAAGTTGTTCTTATACACTGGTTGCGAGCTGATTCGAAATCCATATAGGGAGCAATAAACGGTAGAGCTATAGTCGCTACCAAAGATTGAAGAGTCACCTATATAAAAAATATATACATACATGTAGTAACTAGCTCAGCTTTTCTGCACAGCTGCACAGCTGAAGGACAAAGTATGGTTATCACCTATTTTATACATAAACATAGGCAAGAACGCTTATTAAGCTGCAGTTAACTTATTCCTCTTTTACTCCCTTCGGATACACATAGCTCAACGTTGCTGACGCTCGTCGAGCATGGAAACATATATAAAGATCAATTTGTTCGAAACAAACATTAGTGTCAATAAGAATGATTTGTTTATTACAAATATATCATGCGATTTGCCACTATGAGTACCTGTAGTATACTCCTAAACAATGTTGATAAGTCTTTATAATCAAACATAAAGATTGCAAACGAATGCTACATTTGTAATATACGGATATACCCTCTGTACACAATACTCAGACTACTTTCTTTCTTTTTGATTTCGGTTTTGCTTGCCATAACATAATTGTGTCATTTAGGTTTGGTAAAGAACAGAATAAACTTTTTCAGTTATGTTGAATTTGAGCTTCGGTCATAGATATAATAAATGCTTAATAATAATGAGGATGCAAAAAAATATAATAATTTTTTTTATGTACAGCTCGTAGACATGTCAATGAAGGATCACAGAAAAACGTAATATCAAAAAAGTAAGTTTAGTGGGATGACTAGTCAACGATTAAATCCTTGACGTGCCAGTCTTCATAGCTGTTATCAGGCAAGAAACGTCTGACGATCAATGGGATTTTCTTTTCTCTGAGCTCCTTCATTGCAATCACTAAAGGGTCCGATTCACCGTTGAGTTCGATCATGACTGGCGCGTTTAGGCTACAAGGCAAAGGTATAGATTAGGTTAGCATGCGCCAGCCTTTAAAGCCACCGTCGTATGAATCTGCAACATTACCTAATTTGCAATGCTCTCGTTCCAAGAACTCGTGCTCGTTCATACTTTGTCATATATGGTGTAGTAACTCTCTCCTTTGATTCGGTCATTTCAGCATTCTCGTTGCCTGTAGCAATGTCATCTAAAACTTCAACACGGGTTTCTTCCAGGCCAGCCTCTGTTTCGTCAAAGGTATTATCGTAGTCCTCCTGCAGAATGGAGTGGAGTTACGTGGACGAGAATGAGTAAATAATTCAGTTAGATTGGGTAGAATTGGTGTGATGTTGTTAGATCTAGACATCAAGCTTTCAAACCTACATTGGGCTCATATCTTGATTAATGTTTGTTGAAATGGAAATGAAAGAAAGGGTAAAATAAATTAGAGATTTCATCAAGCACAATGTTCCGAACAGTACTCAATGTATGCATAGTAATTACCCAATATCATCATTAGCAACGTCGTCGTCGTAATCAGACATGGTGTGGTATAAAGGTGGTAGGAAAAAAAAAAAAAAAAGGAGTTGTGTTAGCAACTCAGTCAAACGCTGTAGGACTGGTTGTTGACCCAGTACGCTAAGCCACTGCTTACACGCAGGGCAATTTCTTGCACCATACCGCAGTTGGTCTACCGTACACCCGCGCCTGCTGGCATGAATCGTAGCGTGTACAGACAATCTTACACTAAAATATCATGTTTCGTCCCTGCACTCTGCTTTTTGAAATACACTTTTCTTCATACTTCTCGTCCTTTCATAACTTTCCTCCATAACATCAAATAGCGTGATATCTCCACAACCGACTTACACTCTCCCAGGTAATAACCATTCGCACAGTGGAGCATGGACAACCACCATTTTGGAAAAAGTCATGATTCTGTACTTTCTCAATAGTGAGTACAAAAGTCTGTTACATCATAAAAATGGGTTAAATCATCCGATGCTCTCCCACCACTATTAGCTGCATTTAATGCTTGGTAAATTATACTCCCAACCAATGAATTCCATGGACAGCTACTCAACTCGCGTCGTTTGAAGACGGGCAAATATTTGGTTTGGGCTTAGAATATCGGTTTCTGGGTACACTGCAGGTGCGGAGGAGGGACTGTTAGGTTGTACGAATAGCGTCTCACAAAGCCGCAAGGGTCTTGGTCTGCTTACGGAAGATTGTAAGCAGCTGACAAGTAACAGAATACGATAGAAGGATGAATAGGTAATAATGATTGAATAACATGATAATGAACCGCGGCATGTTATGTGTCGGAAGTTTTGTCATGGGCAAGAACGTGGCTGTCTTGGAGCTCGGTTTATCCCAAGCGTGGCATTGTGGGGTTACTGAAACGTGGTTTTAGGTGGAGTGACAGCAATCTCGATTTTTTTTTTTTCACTTACACTGAAATTTCCAGTCCAGTGCGTAGGTAAGCATACATACTGGACACACGCTTTCCCTTCCCAGTCACATTGATGGGCTATATGAAACACAAGGCATGTTAATATTAGACATGCCGTCCCCCCTCCACGGCTCAAAGTCCCTGGAGTCGGTCTTTTTTGTTTCTGTTATGTTTTTCCATGACTCACGTGCGGTGCCGCGTGTGAACCTTGGACGGTGCGGGATAACAATTTGTCAGGTACACTGATGCAGAAAACCCACTATTAGAAGGCAATAGCATGATTTATTTCGTTATAGACTTTCTCTAAACGATCAAGCAAAGTAGAACACATGGCTTTGAATCGGTGTACCATGGGATCCACCAGCGACGGCTGGACCCGACCGGTAATTCGCGGGACAGAGCTAGTGTAACCGGAACTAGCGTGGTGATTGGGCCATGCATGGTCGCTATATCACGTGGTGGTTACGTCCATCAACGAAGAATGATGTGATATGAAAGTCTAAGAGTCCAAGACCCGCTACTAGAATCGAAAGTATGTGACTCAGTTGCCTATCTATGATAGAATATACCGACAATTTTACCGTGGTCCCAGTAGGTTTGAACGAGAGGAGAAGAGCGATAGTGAAAATGGAAGGAGTGTGTGGGTGTTGTCATACAAAGACATCTCAAGCCAAATTTCATCCCACTTTATCGTAAACCCAAACTTTTATAGGCTTTTGGTTTTTCCCCATATCAGTGTAAGTACAGAGTATTATGAACGGAACATCTATTTCTCTGTTTCTAATATCCACCAAGGTTTTCAATCTGCCGCGTGGTACGGCGCATGAGGCAAGTCAAATTAACCGAGTTTGCCTTAAAGCAAAAACAAAGTACGAATGGGAAACCTTTCTACCCGCCCTACCCAACCCGCCTAAATATGGGAGGGGAGATGTGGGTCCAATCCAATCTGTATGGCGGACCTGCTAAGGCTCGTGGACTCTCCTTATTCCCTCTCTCTCTCTCTCTCTTTCTTATTTTTTTTTTCCTTCCCTCTTTCTTTCTCTTTTTTCCTTCTCTTTCTCTCTCTTGCTTGATTGCAAAGGACTCTCATCTGAATTTCACAATCTCTGACATCGTACATCTAGAGATCCGTACACCACAACAACTTCTTTCTGGTTTCATTCTCCCTCCCCCCACTTCCACCCCACCACACCAAAGTATACACCCCCTCCCCGCGTACAGAACCAATCCAACAACCTCCCACTCTCCCATCGTCAGCTTGGATTTATACATGAGCATATCGCACCCCTAGTCTTGAATCAGAGTCTAAAGATATTAGCTTGTGTAGACCTCCATATTTTTTTTTAATTCCCCTCAATAACTATTGTCTGTATATATGGAACCTGTCCAATGCTCAGTTGTCGTCATCAATGGCTGCGACTGTCCTCGATGTCTGCAAGCGCCATCCACCACAACCTATCACGGTGATCATAATATATTACATCAAGTATTTTCTCATGGTAAGTAAATATATTATTTTATCATACCCCCCCCCAAAAAAAACCAATGCAATGCGTACATGTACTCAGTACTTTTTTTGCTGCAGTTGTAATCGAAAATCATGGACATGCAGCCTTGGCCAGCATTCGAGAGTGCTTACAGAAAAATTACATGCCTACGATACTCCTAATCGACCTCGACGTTTGTCCTTACGTAAATCAGTTGGTTCATCCTTCCATCAGTTTACTGCAAGATGTGGTAAAGGAACTTAAAGCTGGAACGCTACACGATGTTGCTCCTGTCGGTACGATAATTTCCCCAATTTTTTTGGGTTCTCTCTCTCTTATTTTCTTCACCCAAAAAATTGGAAAGAAAAAATTAATGTTGCCTGCTACATTTATAGTTTATTCGACAAATGACTCGGCAAAATTAATGCTTCAATGCATCAATGAAGGTGCTGCAGATTATATATTAAAGCCTCTTCGCAAGGATGTTCTCAAAACTATGTTCCTGGTAAGTCTTGATCCGCGGATCCATTTTTTTCAATCCCCTCCCCTTGATTTTGCCATACCGCATGTCAATCCATCCCTAACTCACGTTTTACAGAACCTTCATCGATATCAAGTGGATGGATGTGATACACATGCTGCCAGCGATTCTAGCTCCGGTTCTCAGACTGTTCATGACCCAATGAACGACAACCTTGACACATCTTCAGACTTATTGTGGAATGGCTTACAACAACATCGACTCCGAGAAATATTCATCAAAGATTCTCGGTAGGCATACTGATTCAAAATGTCCTCATTGTTCATAAGCATTTTCAACATGCTAACTTGTAATCTCTCAGCTTCACACACATGTTTATGACATATTACACTCCGCGGTCGGTACAGCTGGTTGTTTCGAAAATTGCAAGGTATGTCAGTCCTATATCAAAAAAAAAAAAAAAAAAAAATTCTTCATGATTTTTCGCTTTATCGCTACAATCTAGCTGATGCCATCCATCTTTTCTGTACTAAAATAATAATTCTTTAATCTATCTCCCCTTCCTAGTGGCCGCGAAGAAATGTTAAAGATCATGCTATCCAGTGGAGACTTTTCGCCTTTTGAGTTGGACGTCAGCGATCTCATTGAATGCGTCTGCCTCGTTTTTGAGCAAGTGCTGGCACTTCCTGAATTGTCCTCATATAAAATTACAAAAGGTAGGCTCCCTCACGCCTGATAAGTATTGATCATATAGCTCCCCATTTCTTACTTGATTAAATGGCCCCTTACTCAGATAACCTGTACGAGTTAATCCTTGATATTTACAAGTCATATCATGAAACAAATCCATACCATAACTTCTCACATGCTGTGGACGTACTACAAACCACCTATTATTATTTGTGTCAAATCGGCGTTTTAGAGCCACTTTATCCGTCTGCAGTTCGTCCACGGTCAAAACCTGCATGTGTTTCTCAACTCCCAGTTCGTGACATTATACGACCATGCGATATATTTGCCTTACTAATGGCAAGTATTGGACATGATGTAGGTCATCCTGGAGTGAACAACATGTTTTTGGTAAGAGGAGTTAATCCACGTTTGGGTATAATGGACAAAGAGAAACTAACTAATCTCACAATGCGGTTTAATTTAGATCAACATTGGAACACCACTAGCTCTACTATACAATGATCGGTCGGTTCTGGAAAGTTTTCATACCATGGCATTTTTCCACATATTGAAAAAGCATGGTGTAGACCAAAAATTGGGTGGTCCAAGATCTGCCGCGTATACCGGTGAGTATGCCGAAATGCTCATTTTTCTTTATAGTAATATTTGTCCTAAAGGGTTTCTTGCAGAGTTCAGGAAATGTATCGTCAATGTCATCCTGGCTACTGATATGGGATTACACAATGACTATGTAGCCAAGTTTAGAGATCAGGCGGAAAGGCTGAAACAAAATGGGCCCATTAACCTTAGTGACGAGAAGAGTTGCGATCAGGAGAGAATATTACTTTTCAGTGCCATTATCAAATGTGCTGATATTGGCAATGTGGTAAGTGTATAGAGTTATCCATCCTAGCCTACCTGCTACCTCATCTCTAACCTTTTAAATTGATTTAATTTAGTCACGACCCTTCAAACATGGATTACGTTGGGCAGAGGTACTGGTGGATGAATTTTCCAGCCAGGGTGATCTTGAACGAGAGCTGGGTTTACCTGTTATGCCCATCAATGATCGTGGAAAATTATCACAAGAAGACTCTCAAATTGGATTCATCAAGCACGTTGCCTTGCCCCTATTTGAGGTGGTCGATAGTATTATCCCAGGTAAAGCTTTTTAAGACTAGAAATACAAAACCTTCATTTTCATTTATAATAATTATAACCTCGCCTCCTTTAGACTTCTCTTTCACGGTGGACGCTATAAAGGAAAATTTACAGAAATGGGAACAGCGAAAAGTACAACAAATGAGTCTAGAAGACACACGTACGTCCATGCAGACTGTTCATACCAGCCTAGTGGAAGATACAAAATCATGTCATACTCAAGCTGTGGAGGTCATCAATTCTATGGAATCACGGAGGTCGTCATCCGCAGCTATAGCCATGACGAGTCAATACGGCATTCAACCATTCAAAATTCAAGAAGACCCTATATTGAAGCCCAAATCCTCCGTTCGTAGTTTGACAGACATGTTCAGCAAACATAAACGAGAAGTCGACTGGCAGACCACTGAATCTCCTTCGCCACTCTGTGCTTGCTGTATTCAGTGAATGAGGAAAATCCTTTTGAAGCACACCTCCCTCCAAAACATACCAAAAGGAAACCAGCAAACAACACGATAAAAGAAAAGAGATCATTTGCTTGTATGAAAGATTATTTCTTATTATTATTTTCCCAACTCTCTTTTCCTTCCTTTCGATCCTTTCGATTCTTTTGTTATTGTTGAATTTTTTTTTGTCTCTTTTTTGCTCTCTCTATTTATTCTCTTGTGTATTAATTCTTTTTCTCCACTCTCTCTCTTTCTCCATCTGTCCTGTGATAGCTTGTAATAATGTCCCTCTTCCATTTCTCTCATACTCGCTCTTTTTCCCTACTCTCTCTTCCGCTCCTCGTTACCTCATTTTAGTTTGTACATTTTGGTCTTTTCTTGAACAACAATAGATTCATTTCTCACCTTGTCTATCCGTCTGCATATGTGCATTATATCCTGATGAAAACAGTCCCACAACGGCTCCTGCCACTAACCAATTGGCAAACCCTCCTTTATGCCTACCCTTAAATCGGATACCTACTTTTTTAACCACTCCTCCGCCTGCCCCTGCATTTGTGATCATGCCAATAGAGCCAAAAGCCTTGTGCTCGACCCTGAATGCCATTTGTTGATATGGTTAAATTCTGCGCATGTTACTCCTTATGTCTTATTTACCTTGAAACGCACACCCTGAAATAGTTAAATCCGTTAGATTTTTTATTTTTATTTGCGTTTTTTTTTTTTTTTTTTTTGCCAGCGTGGGCTGTCAAAAGCCACCAGGGTTATATATTGTGCAGTCAGTTCTAAGGCGTATTATGGTATGAAGGATATATTTATATATACACTTGAAACTAGATGTAGTTTCTCTTCTGTACAACACCATTCCGTCTGCTGTGACCAGAAAGGTGGATATAAAACTTGACACATTCATCATGGTGACTAAGTGGTAGCTTTCTCGTCGTGCATAGACAGTACTTCTGCTTGGTTTTCTGCGACAGGCTCTTCTGCAGGCTCCTTAGTGGAAGGTTGGCGCACAATGAGCTTTCCCTTGACTCCGGTCCAAAGCCATACGATAGGAATACAGCTGAGCAAGATGATACCCAAAATGATGTTGAGCCAGAAGAATCCAATAGAAGAGTAGATGTAACCACCAATAATAGGACCAATGAGCATACCGCCAGCTAAAGCAATATTGAAAAGAGCATAAGATTTTGCAAATCCATCTGATTCACCATCTTCCTTGTTTTCCAGTGCAACAACAGCGGCAATTTCCGGAAGAACCGGCGATAATACCATTGAACTGAAAAATCCTTCCAATACCAAGATCACAATCAAAGGTCCTATGGTGGAGGCCCGGTTTGGAACACCAAGAAGCATGCACATAGCTGCTGTGATAACAAGTGATGGTAGGATGACAATTTTACAACCGAACTTGTCTGAAAGATGTCCTGCCAATGGTCCAGAGATAAATCCTGGAAGAACTTGAGCCAGAAACACCACACCAATCTGTGACGTATTGTAGTTCCATTCGTCTGACAACCTCAGTGTCAAGGTTGGCTGCATAGGAAAAATATGATTGAGACAATGGATCAAAGTGTAGGATATGTCACACACCTGAATTTGCTTGCTTTACCTCGATGGCTCCAAAAAAAATTGCACTGGCAAAGCTCAAAATAAGAGCACCCCACATTCTGGTGTATGAGAGAAGTTTCAAGGTGGACACCTTGTTCTCAATAGCAACAGCCGGCTGCGCTGACACCATGGTTGCATCTTCTATAACCGTTGACTCCTGATCTATAGCAATAGGAACAGGTATATGAGCGCTATCGACGACCGAATTATTTTCATTTGTGCCGACTTCTTTTTTTTGGGCTGCATATGCTCCATCCATATCTTCAAACCACTCTTTGGGATTACGTCTGCGCTCAACAATCAATACTCGCATGATAAAGTCAATGGCGGCAAGGACAATGCAAAAGATAAATGGAGCTTTGAATCCAAGTTGGTGGTATAAGGCTGATGTAAAGAAAAAAAAAAGGGAAGAAAATGTTAGCATATTAACATTGTAAATATAAAGATGCTGCATAGACTACATGCCTCCTGTTAAAATAAAACGCAAGCTGTCATTAATAAATAAATTCATTGCCTGCCAATGTTTACGTTCGGTGGCCACGTACCTCCTATAGGGGGTCCACTGGTCATGCCGATGGAGTAGCAGACCATCACTTTTCCCATCTGCAGACCCAATTCACCTTTAGGAAATGTATCTGCTACAAGGCAAAGACACAAGATCCAAACACACGAATCGGAGAAACCTTGAAGGAAACGAGCAATCAACAGTTCATAATAGTAACGACTAAACATGAACAAGAGCGTCGATGCAATTAAGCCGAGGATACCAATCAACATTGAACCTTGTCGTCTCTGCAGTCTATCACCTATGAAATAGAGCCACTCTATATTAAATGTACGAACCATATGGTTTATGTATTCACTGACCAAGGCCACCTTACCAAGATATCCAAAAATTGGAGATCCGACTGTGGAGCGATATATCCATATTAGTTCTTGGATCCCATTTGGGACAAAGCTGCTGCTTCCGTCGAAAAAGAATGAACTGGAAATACAGCACTTACTGAGGATACCAGCTGCGAACAACGCCAAAAGAACTCCAGTTTGTTGAGAGACTTGTGCATCTTGACCTGGTGTAGCATTGGGATCGACATCTTCAGGAGATTGGCCTTTGTCGATTGAGAGAATAATGAATGGAACTGTAATGGAGGCAGAGGATGGTGAGAATTTAGCTAGAGTGAAAAATTGATATTACTCTTCAACAAATAATCAATGCATACTGATAGGAACAATAATGCCGTATACGACCATCTGCATACGAAAGGTACATGTTAGATGTGGCTGGGAGAAACAATGAAAAAAAAAAACCAAGTGGTTGATACTTGCATCAACGAAGAGGCCAACGCCTACTGTGGCTAGGAGAAAAATCCTTGAGCCACGGATCCATAGAAGAACTGGCTTTTTTCGTTGACCTGAGAAAAACATTGGTAATCAAGTCGAATGTAGTGATGGCAAATGCTGGGGTAGGGTATGCTATGCGTATATAATATAAATGATGAGGGAATACAATGAGAGGGGTTGATATCAGATCCGCTAACGATGGCTACAAGCCGAAAGCTTAAGAGAACCGCAGCAATTAATCAGAATGAAAAGAGAAGGAACGGTTCTTTTCATTTTAAAACAGAAAAAAATTGAGACGTGCATTTTTTTATAGAAAATAAAGTTTCTACTGCGGTGTTCGGTGGTCCTTGCCGCTCAGTACGTGTACGATGATGACCTAAAAGAGATTGACCGTCCTGACAACTTACCTGATTACAGTCTAATATATTGATCTCAATTCTATGGAGCGATAACAGAGCCAGTACAATGTCAAAGCAAAGCTTTGTCGGAGACGTCCGTGAATAAGGATACCGAGAATGAGTCAAAGAATGAAAGCTAGTGTCGTTACATAGTTCAACTCCGCATTACATACTTTGATAGCATCTGTATTCAATGGCAAAACAATGTGTTTCGCTCTAAAGAGTGCACATCGTTGTCAGGTCAAGTAGACTTTTGAAAAATTCCCATTGCAATCCGTGGGATACCTGATGGGGTTTATTTAGACAAATAAAAAACATCGATATGGCAAGTCGTGACCAGTGTAACTACCCCAGAATGTGGTCCAAGAAACCCACCGTCGTGAATCAGGAGGCTGTGATCATCGCTCTGCTTTCGTGCAAACATAGTCGTCATATCGCATATCCCAGCGTTCAATTGCGCATTAATGGGACAAGGACATGCAATGGCAAGAAGCTGACTCAGCATGTGTGGGTAAGAGTACACACTAGACGGTGAAATGGACGTCCAATATCAACAGGGACGGCTTTGTATGTGTGGAAAAACAGGCATGCCATGACTGACTGACGGCGGCAACCAGTCAATGAGCAAAAAAAATCGAATGCCGACCAAAATTTTGCAGCGTCTGAGAGCAACTCAAACTACGCCACTGGACTACCTGCCACTTGGCGATGTCAGTGCTTGGTATTACAGAAATGCAATATCATCTCAATTGCAATGATGAGGCAGACCGTAATGCTAGTGCCTTTCTTTTAGTAATAAATATGCACGAGAATGGAAGAAATACTGACTTGAGAGAAGCAGTTTGCATTAGATTGAATATTTTAATAAGAATATCTACCTTTTAGACAGTTCTGCTGTTAGAACTGACCGTTTGACGCAATCCCATGGTATTCATAAAGAGCGCGACCGTGACTGGATCGAAAGTGCGGCAAACATTTCCCGGGTAGAATATCGACAATGCACGTTTGACAGACTCGACGGCAGCCCTGCCACAAAACGTGAGTAATACGTCAATGAGCAAACCATTAATCATTGCGTGCAACTGTACCCAACGAATGGCTCCTATCACATTACTATAGACAATGCACACCGCAGCTTTAGATTTGGAAGCTTTATCAAGAGTACCTTTATAGATATGATTAGCTCGATCAATGATAGAAAATAGGATGGTTGGAGATTGACGCACACATTGTGACGATGTCTGAAACTTGAGCGTTTCTGATTGTGCACAGCGGCCCCGATGGCAAGATGTCTATCCTGGATGATATGGTCACCAACCAACTGAATAATTTTTGCGAGAAGATGTAAAATGGTTACGGAATGTACGCCTGTGCTTCATAACACTTACTTAGAATGATAGTTATAGATAAGCCAACTGATGCAATAAAGCAGACACGCATGAAGACTACTGTACTTGAAACCAGTTTCCTTGACGTACTAGCTCATGATAATGTCGCACGGTCAATATGCCGCTGGGTTAAACAGTGTGAACTAATTGCAGACTTGTATGTGGTTTCAAACTATTACTGTGCATCAACCAAGGCGATTTGCGGAAAGTGATAGTAATGAAATTAGCTATGTGACTGATTGTTATCGATAGCGCAATGTTCGTCAGATATGATTAGAACATGGAAATTTTTACGTCAATTTTGAATCAGAGGTTCAGTTTATGACTACTCCCGTAGCAAGTTAACTCAATATGACACAGATCACTATGGCACAACCACGTACGCCAGGTAGGTCCCAAAAAAGCAACCAAGCAAGCACCTCTGGGTAAACATTGCAGCCCATGTATGCTACAGTAGCATATCCTTTCGCACACATTGAAACTCCAAGTAAAACTCGGTGTTAACAGGGGGTAAATATTATAAATCATTTTTATTCTTTCACTTTCAGGTCTAAATAAAGTGTACTTTTTGTAAGCGTTATATTACTATTTATAACCACCATGATTCATCGTTATGAGCAAACATTGTATCTTCATTATCTTCCATCTTGAAAGTATTATCATTGGCAAATGGATCGTTATCATAATCAACGCAATCAGGTTCGTCAGCCATATCTGACCAGGAACCAGACACGCAAATACCGGAATCGTAACTGTTCACGTTGCAATCTTGCTTGCGTGGGATGGGAACAGCTGGAGTTGAAACAACGATAGGAGTTTCTGATGGCAAAGTGCTGAAACAAGTGATCTTGGCGAATTGGTAGCGGAGCTGTGCAATATCTGGACGACGCTTAGGGTCCAGAGTAAGGGCGGACTTGACAAATTGGAAAGCATCTTCAGACATTGGGAAAAGTTCCTTGAGAACAGCAGGATTGCGCGTGTATTCAGCAAAGACTTGATCATAGGAGGAAGCTTCTTCCCATGGGTTACGTCCGAATACTAGAGCCAAAAACATAACACCAAGACTCCATACATCTGAAGCAGCCGAGTCATAAGGTTGTTCCAACTCTTCATCAGATTGATCATCTTCCAAAAAATGTTCAGGAGCAAGATAAGTTGTAGAACCGCAGCCAAACTCCATGGAAAGACGGTCACGAGTGGCAAGGCCAAAGTCAGCTACCTTGGTAACCAGTTGTTCCTCAGCAGAGTCTTCATTGGTAAGTTTAAGTAGAATGTTTTCCAACTTGATGTCACGGTGATAAACATGATTGTCATGCAAGTATTGGATAGCATCGAGAATTTCAGAAAAGGCTTTGCGAATAAACTTTGGATCGCGCACTGGATTGATTTCAGCGTCACGAACCACATAGTCAAACAAATCGCCTTGATCACAGAGTTCCATGATGATGTATATGTGAGTAGCATCTTCAATAGATCGGTAGAGGGAGATTATGTTTGGGTGCGAAAGTCCAGATTGAATATCGATTTCAGAACGTTGCAAGGCAAGTTGTTGATCATCCAGGCCAACCTTGGACAAAACCTTAACGGCAACGTAGTTGCTAGAGTGGATGATTTGGCCTAAAAATAGGCAGCCGTATGAGCCGTGGCCAAGCTCTTCTAGTAAGCGGAATTCACCATCGACGATGGTATCAAGTTTGGACGCAACAAAGTCGCTCCAATCGGCAATTTGGTTTTGGTGTGCGTTCATTGATGATTTGTTTTTCTTTCTTGATTTGAACTATATAGAGGAACGAACAACTGTAGCGAGATTACTAGATGTAATGACGGACCAGGAAACGGGTCTTGAAGAGATAATAAAGGTTGAATCGATTACAATCATAATTGAGATGTGTAATAGAGCAGAAAATCCGAAGTTTTTCTTTTTAAAAGATGATGTTGGCTTGCTTGTAGGGATTACTATATGGTGAGTGGAATTGAATCCTTTTCATTTATATGAAAGGGGGGTCGATTGTTGCGGTTAACTACTAGTCACTTAGTTAGACATTTTAAATATCAGTACGATAGAATAATAATAAAAGTGAAAGTGAAAGTGGGAAAAGATAATGTAAGTAGGCACTTCCGGCCCAAGTGATGCGTGGTATTTAAATAATGAGTGGATGAGTAATTGCGCCATTTGAACCGTTTATTCCAGCGGGTTCCATCGTGCACCAATTAGATTCCGCCCCAATCAGCCAACGTCACATCGAGTCCAGATTTCTACCGGAATAAGAGCTATGACGCATTTTTAAAAAAAATTCGTTGGATTTTGTCAGAATTGGATTTTGAATAATCTTCCAACCCAACCAAAAAGCAGTCGGCCCGAGCAGATTGCGCAAGTTTATCCGTTTCTTTGCAACAGAAGAAACCAAAAACCCCCATGCAAATGATTATTAAACATCATTGAATTAAATTTTCTATCGCCCGCTCGCCATGGCAATATTATTAAACATAGTCAATTTTTCATCTATCGGTAGATACGATACGACTCAACATGATAGCGGTACAAAACGGAAGATCAAATTCTATCCACAAGGGTTTTTATTTCTCACAAAATCTCATCTAATTACTCTGTTTGGCTTCAATCTGTTGAAGCTTTGTAGTTGCCATATCGATGCCTGCATCACTGGCCATTTGTAAACGCTTTTTAGCTTTGTCTACATCGCCGAGTGCTTCGTACACACATCCTAGATTATACTGTATTTCGCCGTCTGCAGGATTGAAATTGGTAGCTTGCTCAAGGTGCGTAACTGCATTTTTAATATCCTTTAGCTTAAGGTAGCCATTGGCGATATTGGTGTGCGCATCAGCGTTGCGTGGCTGTAGTTCCAATGATTTCTCGAAGGATTGAATGGCGTCTTTGTATTTACCCAGTTGAAAATAACAAATACCAATGTTGAAATAGCCTGCACCTAAAACAAGCACACCCCAGTGCGTAAGTGGCGAATTTTAAAATGGCATAATGTTGTTGTTGTTATCTATCTTACCACTTGGTGCAATCTGAACACTTTTTTGGTAGCTGTTCATGGCCTGGTGTTACAACCAAGTAAGCAAAAATGAAAACAAACAGTTGACTTGATGCGCAGCGGCTTACCATGTCGATTGATCCTTTATTCAAATATTCACTTCCAAGATCAAGTTGTTCTTGTGCCAGTGCTTTATTTAATAATGGTCGAGTGGTTGAAATAGCTAATCATCGTATGAGAAATAACACCGAGGTCAGGTCAGGTCAGGTCACGCCAGTATTAGTGTCAGTTGCATATTTGTGTGGCACCAACTAAAGTCGCAACGGAGCTGCTCACCTCGTATGTAATTCACACGGCTGGGTGCAATGGCATTGACATTGCGGTAGGTAACAGGTACTCTTAGGTGGCGTATTGTACTTGTTCTTGTGAGGATCTTTGCCAATCTATACATTGCGTGGATTACTTTGTTGTTCTGTACTCTGGTTTGTCTCAAGCTTTGAAAAAGCTTCATTGTCATGTGATCGCCAGCAATTTTTTCTGGCGATGGGACAGCCTGTGAGAGTATCGTCGTTTGTATGGAAATGTAATAAAAGATTTGGTGCTCATATATTGCTACTTGTCGTCGCCAATAGATGAACGGAAAAATATCCATCATTATTAAACCCAATGTATGGATGAAGCGTAATCTAATTGGATATTGCCCGCGATGCAGCCAATTGTTCCAGCTGGAAAATGGAAGTGGTCGTATCTGAAGCGAACACTCTCACTCAATGATACAATGCACTCATCTCAGGCGATAGCGAATCTTCAACACTCTATGCTAAATCTTTGTAGATAAAATCATAGCTTTTGTTCGTTGCACTACCAACCTACTTTTGATACATTCATCTTATAAGATTTAGGATATTTATCCTCGTTCAATTACTTGGGCTATGCAACTTGATCCCTCTAAACCCGAGTCTTACGACTACCCATGCAACTTGATACTTAAGTCACACGTTGTAAGTGAGTGAGTCCTCCAACATGAGCAACAGTCCCCTTGGAGAAATTTAAAATTGTATTTCATTTTAATGTACAAGATTTGCGGTTTTTGATTGAAAAAAAAGGGATGTTGTATATAGAGTCTAAAAGCAAGTTTGACCTATTCTATGATTGTTGCGGCTCGTCGTAACGCTTAATAACGTTATCGGCATAAGGATGATCTGGGCCTTCAAAGATGTGAAGACGTTGGAGTCGCTGCTCTCTCAGTCGGTTCTTAGGCAACATGCCTGACACGGCTTTTTCAATAACTCTTTCCGGGTAGCGTTCCATCATTCTGCTCATTGGGATTTCCTTGAGACCACCAGGATGTCCCGTATGATGTCTATACAACTTTTGGTCCCATTTCTTTCCAGTCACAGCCAATTCCTTTGCGTTAATGACGACAACGTGATCACCACAATCAGCTGCAATGGAGAAAATGTGAGGTGAGATAAAATAAAATAAAAGGAAAGGGTAGGCTGCAAAGGTGATTCTTCGTATGGCTTACCTGCTGGATCGTAGATTGGCTTGTGCTTGCCCATCAATGTGGTGGCAATGCCAGTTGCCATGCGACCGAGAACTCGTTGTTTGGCGTCAACCAAATGCCATACTCTAGCGTAAGCCAAGGCCGTCTGGAAAGCAATCATACAATAATTTGATTAGTCACTGCCATGGACGTAGGATACACATGCTACAGGTAGTAAGACACTCACTTTTCCAACGTTTTGAGACATGCTGTTGTTGCAAATAAAAGTTTGAATGGAGGCTGGCTCTATCAACAGTTTTTTTTTTTAAGGTACCTTGTGCACGTGACCCTTCAAAATTCCATGAACTCCATTATAGCAGCTAGCTAGGCAATGAATGATTAGCGTTTTCAACCATGTCGCAATCAAGCCTAACTGACCGTCCTTTATTCGGAGGCGCTCTATCTGCTCCATTGAGAAAGTCGTACATAGATGCAAGGTATGAAAGTTTTGCTTTGCCTTTGGCTCTTACGTCGTATAATATGTTCTAACCAACAGTTCGGTTGCACCGCAGTCAGATCAGACAGATCCCAGATAACCAAGAGGTCTTCGTGGACGCCAACACGGAACAAAGCTTGATTATAGAACTCCTAGATCTCGTGCCGGAAGCAAAGGAACAAGAGATTGCAAAGTACGTGTATAGCTAATGTCTAAATATTTTGTGACCTTTGACGTTTAATTTCATACCACTAGATATCACTTTCAGCAACTGGCAGAGGATAATGATGCTAAAGAAGCAGTAGTCAACAATATTTCTCTCCTTGAAACCACTAGCAACCCTTTCTTGCCGTGAGCCTCACCTCGCTTTCTTAAACCCGCTCTCTCCCCACCCAAACTACCCGATACTAACACTGCATGAAACATCTAGATCCGACTCATCTCAAATCTACGTCCTCAAAGGCTTGCAAAAAATCTCAAAGTTCAATGAGCAACAACTTCATCACGTTAACATTATTATGGCCATTATTCGTCTTGCTAAAGCTCACACTGACGTAGCGATTTCTGTCAATGTACCCGAAGGCCAAGGTCAAATCGAGCTTGTCGAATCAGAAATGCTAGCGCTTGTCAAAGGTTTCAAGGTCAATGACTGGAGCCTCTTTGGCTAAGACTATGACCGTCCGTTCTACCTCAATTGTATTTACCATCCACTATATATATTGCATCGACCCATAGTTAGTTACAATCTACACACATTTCGAAATAAATCTCAATTGAACCCCTTGGGGGGGTTTCTTTTCTTTTCCTATTTTTTTTTTTTGGTCAGTTTTACTTCTTCTATTATTGAAGTTGGGAGTCTCGGTAGGGACATGGGATTAACCCAGCATCGTATGCACAAAGGGAAGTAGGGTATGTTATTGGGGTGGAATTTAGATGAGATTGTTCAAGAATCAGGTTGTTGCGAAACTACACGTTTTCGTTCGACGCGACTGAGGTTGACCGAACTGCCAGTAGGAGTACCAGCCACGAGACCTTGATAGTCCAGACGATATATCTTTGGTGGCAAGCCTTTGCCAAATTTACGATTAATGTGATTGGAGCACAGTAGAGCAGTGACGAGGACAAAGATGTGGAGCGGTATCAGAGAGAATGCTGCAATGTAGCAATTGACAAGACACTGACGAGTGAAGGTTTGATACTTGAACTTGCAACCTGGTAAGAGGGTGCGCGGGAAGCATTTGTTGGAACGTTCGTGGAAATCAGTAAATGATTTGTATCCACAACAGTGAAGCTGGAAGATAGAAGGATACCTCATTTAGCTCAATTGGATTTTATGGATAATGGACTCTATCGTTATAGGAAACTTACGTTGGCTTGAATACGAGCTCGATCGTCAGCCGATAGCAAATAATGCCACTGATATGACAGCTTTCCCTCCAAATTCCATTTATTCTTGCGGTACGAGACATAACCGATAGCAGCAATCAGTGCAAAGCATGGCCAGAGCAACACGTTATAAATGGTTAGGATGGCGCGATTGTTGAGCATAATACCAGCATAACCGACGAAGGAGGTGACTAAGCAAATACTTCCTGCAGCAGTGACGACTAACAAAAGCAATAGAAAATATAGGGAGGTGGTGAGTGAAATTAAAATTAACGCCACGCCCATAAAAAGGTAAAAGTACGCATAGGTTACTCACGACGTAGCAGCAGAAGCTCAGTGACAATAATGACATCAGCTCGAAGGTATACTAATACAGAGGTGAATAATAGTGAATTAATTCCACATCACCGTCAATAGACAACTTACGTTTGAAGTAAGTCAATACGGCCAACAAAACACCACCTAAGCCATAGATAAAGAGCTGGAGATAATTTCGATAAGCGACAACGCAGATCAAAAAAGTTAGGTTCGACAAAGTCACCACTTACGATGGTATTAGATACCAGCATCCACCATTTGTGAACTGTCCACCGTCGCCTCTTCTTGGTTTGGTTGTCGACGGTGGAGGGATTGAATCGTTTCATGACATGCAATGAAGATGCGTCAACACTAGTTCTGAATGACGAACGTTCACTGTTCGGGATCCATGGCAGTACAGGCGGGGTTGGGAGGTATTCTGCCGAATTCCATGGTGAAATATTATGAGAGGATCCTATTGCCTGTACACTAGATCTAAGCTGAGCCATGGAGGAGAAAGGAAGTGTCAAAAAGTAAGCAAGTACAGATTTTTACGGCAGTAAATGTAGTTTCGTTTCGCCGGTTGACACGTTGGCGTTGCTATTGGCTGGCAAGGCACGTTATAAAAAAAACACCAATAAGAGCAATTTTTAATGAGAAAAATAAAGGAAAAAAGAAAGAAGGGTAGTTCAAAATGGATAAAGGAAAAAAGAAATAAAAATAAAAGAAGCACTAGTTTCTACCTATTACAAACGTCTTTATGGTAGCGTCTTTACGAATTCAATAATTCTCTTGACTCCAACCCACCAAGTACCGCATTCGTCTGACTTGGTAGTTGCCAATTCCAACTGGATACGTCCTGCGTCTTCATAATTGCGTTGTTGCAAGGCTAATCGGAATATAGAAAAAGGGCGAGATATATTTAGCAAAACGCTCATCTATCTTTACCTTTTGATCAAGCCAGGTACACTACGCTACGCTACTCACCTTGCGCAAGGGCAATCATGCGATCGGTCACACCACTTGACAACTCGTGGTTGTTCAACATATCACTCATAACTACTAATCTCTTTTCAGCATCATCCCACATACGCTTTTGAGCAGGCTGTGCAAATCTTTTGTTAGTAAAATATTTCTCATTCGCAGCAGCTCAACTAACTTCGAATCACTTACACCAGAGTTTTGTCTTGCTCGTTGAAGCTCAGCTGTCAAAGCAACCACAATGACTTTTTGTGCTGGTGGGATATGAGTTTGATCTCCCTTGGCTATAACTCACTACATTAGTCTATGGTTTTTTTTTTTTTTTTTTTACCCCTTGATCCAATCTCTGTATATACTTACGATGACGTTTAGGTTGAGGCGGTACTGGTGCTGGAGCAGGCGCAGGAGCAGGCGGCGCAGGAGCTGTGGCTGGAGATCCGGATGGTGGACCATGGGCAGGACCAGCTTGCTGATGAGGTTGTTGAAGTGTCATAGGCCCAGGTACGTTAACTTGACCAGCAGGTGGAGCATATGAGAATGAACCACGGCTAGCAGGTTGCTGGTGTTGTTGCTGTGGGGTTGGTGGTGCATGGTGCTGCTGTTGTGGTTGACCAGGATGCATAGGCGGTGCTCCGGCATATGGTCCTCGTTGAGTCATAGTAGGTGACATAGGTCTATAGCCAGTGGCCGGTGATGCACTACGGTACAATGGTGATGGAGCAATGCCTCCAGTAGGTGGTGGTGGCAAGGGTGCGTGTTGCTGCGTAGGTGGACCATTGGACATAGGTGCACCTACTGGAGCGTTTTGAACAGGAGCTGAATTGGGGAATGGAGACATGATACGTTGAGGGGCAGCATTGGGAGTGCTTGGTCTCTTAGTAGCAGCAGGACCTCGACTAACCAAGGGTGGGTCATTCCAAGCGGAAATATCTTTGCGATAGGCAGCAACTGACTCGCTGTTGGTAGGTGGAGGTGGCAAAGGAGCTTGTGTAGTCGATGCCTGATAAGGATTGTAAGGTGCTCCGTAGCTGCCTTGACTGCCGTATGATGGTGTATGACTATGCGTAGGTTGAGGAGGCATATATCCACTAGTAGATGCAGGCTTATAAGGTTGGTTCTGTATACCAGCAAGTGAGGGAGCAGCCGCTGCTACAGGTGCAGTTTGAGGAGCATATGGGCTCTGTTGCACTGGCTGCGATGGTGTATAACCTTGGTAAGCGTTACTGATACCAGTAGTAGCCGGTAATGGCTTATCATAACGGTGGGTGGGCTGCTGCTGCTGTTGAACAGGTGCAGCGCTAGGTGCATAAGCTGAACCATAACTGCTGTATGAAGCAGGCTGCTGTTGTTGTTGTTGTTGCTGTTGTGCATGTACACCAATAGGAAGTGCATCGAAGGGGAATGCTACAGGTCCAGCACGAGAAGTGTTTCCATCAGCATGATGAATACGATCTCTGGTCACAGACAAAATATCCTCCTTTTCAGAACGGTATGATTGAGGAATCAAATCGATGAAATACAAAGCAGCAGTCAAGTTTCCTTGAGTAGCAAGTAATCGAGCATAATCGCAATACTTGTCATAAAGGGCGGACAAATGGAATGATTGACCTGGTTGAGCATCCAAGTCAGAGTCAACAAAGTTGATGGCACTTCTGTAAACAGTAACCTTTTCCATAAGGTCATGGAGCGATAGAGCAGCAGGCTTGGTTTTATCAGCTTCTTGATCAGCAATCCAGATACCAACAACTTTGTGAAGCTTGCCAGCAGCAAGGTAGCAGAGTAGAGCATTTTGGATTTGAGCAGGAGAATGAGATTCCAAGCGTTGACCAAGAGTTTCACAAAGTGATTCGAACTCATCGACCTTGGCGAATGTGCAGAGAATAACCATGACTTCACGCCAGTCCTCCAAAGAAGCATTGATGACGATATCTTGTAAATCGTGATTGATGATACCTTGGACAAGACGGAGATAAGGGGTCTTTTCTATCTGGCGTTCAAAGTATACCTTGCGAGTACGGTAGAGTAATTCTTCACCACCACAGACGGCGAACATCAATGCATCAGCCCAGCGATCGACACTCAAGCACATATCAACAGCAGAGGCAAAGTCACCAAGGACCAACGATCGTGTAATCATAGAATCTACGTCGGTACTGCCCTCAGGATATATTTTAAAAGGCTTGGCGGATGCTTGTATAGGAGCTGCTTCCTCGACGATCGCAGATTCAGTGGTTGGGACAATAGGCGCAGTGGTGCTTCCGACTAAGAAATCGGCCTCAGCTCCAGATGGTGCAGAAAACAAACCAGTCATCTCATCATTAGCTTCTGGTTGCGTGATTTGTTCAACTTCGCCTACGGTTGCTTCTGGTTCGGCAGCGGCTACGGGCTCTTCCGTAGCAGCAGTCTCTTCAACGACTGCCACCTCTTCTGTTTCTATGTTGTCAGACTCCACAGCGCTAGACACTTTAAGCTGTGCAATAGCTTGTGATATTTGGGCTACAACTTGATCCTTATCGAAACCAAGGTCACGAACAAGGTGCTCGCGAACATTTTCCTTCATGAGAGCCTGTAGAATGGTCCAGCTATCACCAGATATATGGTGTTGTGCGTATTCCGCTAAAGTGTTGCCTTCAACGGCAGCTTGCAATTTTGCTACACGTTCATTCAGTTCCTTGTCAAGAGCAATCTTGGTGATCTTAACAGTATGTGCAACACTACGAGGATCGACAGCACCTTGAGGGTCGGCGTTGGCGGTCTTCAGAGCTGCTGCGTTATTAAAGCTTGTCAATTTACCACCATAGGCAAAAGTGGCACCGACAGGACGACGAAGCCACTTGGGAGGATGCTTGAGGTTCAGACCATCCGATTGCTGAGTAGCAAATGCAGCTGGTGCGAATGGATCATTGTTGACAGCTTCTTGAGCAAAAGCGTCCGCAGGTTGTTCACGGCTAGTTCCTTGAAGAGAATGGATAGAGATCTGTGGAAAGTAAAAAAAAAAAAAAAAAAAAAAAGTTCGTATCGTTAAGATATGGCAGAAGGACGTATGTAAACAGAGAGTGCCTATGTCACAATATCATACCTTGCCATCGAATGAGGCAGAAGCGAAAAAGTCAGGATTGCGGTTATACCATTCGACTTCAAAGGTCCAGTTGTGACTAACAGGAAGCTCGCCAATAATTTCACCGGATCTAGGGTTCCAGCAAATAGTTCTAGAATCTTTGCCGGAAGATAGCAACAGATCAGAATCTTTTTGACACCAAGAAAGAGACAAGACACCTTGCTGATGACCAGCCAGGGTTTTGACGGGAGCGTGCGCATTTCTCAGATCCCACAATGCAATAACAGGGTTTGAATCGTCCTCTGAGGCTGTCACAATCTGGGTGGCGACATCTGGGCTCCACGCGATAGAAGAAATACCACCTCTTGAAGCAGGATTGACATTGCCAGCATGTGCCAAAGCAACTACCTCCCTTCGGTTTCTCAGATCCCACACAACAGTATAGCCAGTGTTAGAAGATGTTGCCAGAATATGTTGGACTTGGTTGTTCCATGAAAGGTCGGTAATGGCATCTACTTTTGGTGACTTTGCTCCAGGCGAATATGGTTTAGAAGGATTGGTGAGATCCCAGATGAAGATCTATATAGAGTATGTATGGTATGAGATTTCAAGACGGTTGATTTGATATATATCGGGTCAGTTGTAGTTACTTGCCTCTCCATTGCCAGCGGCAGAAGCCATCAGATTGGACTGAAAGGGGTTGAACGACAAGCCGCGAACCGAGCCAGTGTGTTGCGAGTTTTTGAATATAAGAGCATCACTACTGAAAAATAATAATGAAATGCGTCGAGGGAATCAAGTAAATAAAAAAAAAATTATGCAAAGGTCAGTTAAAACTATCTGACCAGTTTTGTGAGTCAGAGTCCTTACCTTCCGTCCAACAATGACTTTGTATTCCAAAGATTAAGTTCACCACCTTCCATACCACCAGCAATAACACCAGCATCACCACCATGAGGGCTCCAAGCAAGACGATTGAATCTGAGATGACAGGCAAGATGGTTAGAGCGACAAGTTCGCGAGACCCCTGTAAGGTCTCGATGATGAAGTAGATGGGCAGAACAAGTCTCACCTTGAGGTACAGCTGATCTTTGCTGATGGTTGCAACTCTAACTCTGGAGAATCCAGATCGACAGTGAAGAGTTCTAGGTCAGCATCATTGGAGAAAGAAGCGTCCATAGCCCCAGCTACTGTTCCGGTTGCGATCATGGGTAGATGGGTATGAGATGAGGAGAACCACGCCATAGTGGCAGTGCGATTTATCTCCTTCAGCTTGGGCATTTTGAGAGTAGAGCACTGGCTTCTAGAGGAGAATAGAATCTATGAGAGAACAAAAAAGCTGTTGGGTTCAACGTATTTTTCAAGTCCAGGCAGGCCAGGCGAGCCAAGCTGGGCGGGGTCTGTCAGCCAAAAGTAGCGCGTTAAGGCATCCACGTATGAAATTGTTGTTGGTACGTTTGCATACGTACTGATACATGTTTTAAAACACCTTATCTAGCGGAGGTCAAATCGCCCTTTTTTTTTTTTGTCTTTCTTTTTTTTTTTGTTCCCTCGGTCCAATCTCGATCGCACCTCAGATCACTTATACTCACCAGCATGTCAAGTGCGACTTTCGATAATGAAATTTGGTGAACACTTGAAGAAACAACGATTAACTCAATGGAGGTTTTTTTACATTGACTATGACGGATTAAAGAATACCCTAAAGAGAAATACCAGTAGTAACGAATGGACTGATAAAGATGATCATGTATTCATAGATCGCCTGGTCATTGAACTTGACAAGGTCCATTCGTTCTATGCTCTCAAGCTTGGAGAAACACAACGTCGTATCCGATCCTGTCAACGTCGAATTCAAACTCTTAGCATGTCTCAACACCCAGCTCTCTCAGAATATCTCTCCATTCAAAATGAGATTACTGATATAACCAGCGAAGTACAAGAACTATTTTGGTACACTCGGCTCAATTACACCGGGTTCATGAAGATTGTCAAGAAGCATGATCGTTATGCTAAGCAAGCTCCAAGATTACGGCAACAGTTTTTGACATTTTTGCACGATCGGCCCTTCTATAGATCTGAGGCATTTTCACAATTGACAGTAGAATTATCAAAACTCTATGATTCAGCTCGAATCAATGGAAGCGAGCCATTTAATGACTTTGCCTCAATCACTCCACCCAGCGTTATTACGCCTATTACTCACGAACGACAGCCTATTGTCTATAGAAATACTAAATATTGGGTCCACCCTGATAACATTATGGATGTCAAGACATATTTACTAAAATATATGCCATTGATATGTAAAAATGCTTCCCCTACATCTCAATCTGTAGCTAATCCATCCTCACCTTCAAGCCTCGGCGAGGGACCGCTTTTCATACCTCCCATGGATGAATTCCATAGTGATGAGTTGATCTCATCTGTCTACTTGGACGACCAACATTTTTCGTCCTACATGTCACGAGTGCAATTCTTGGCTGAACAACAAACCATTAGGCTTCGTTGGTACGGCAATGATTCTCGCAATGTTCACGTTGAACGAAAATTGTATAATTGCTGTCAACAAGACTCTGTTGAGGGATTACCTAGTACACAAGAAGACTATGATGAATCAAGTACTAAGGATCGACATTCGCTCAAATCCAAGGCGGTATCGGAGTGGTTACGCGGAGACTGGAAAGTCTGCGAAAAACTGGCCATGGCGCATCAAAAACAACAAACCAGCAGACAAGATTGGATGGAAGAAGATGATGATGACGAAGAAACTAAACGACTTCAAAGAATTTCACAGGATATCCAGGACACTGTCGTAGAGGATCAGTTACGGCCTGTTGTACGTACAGTATTTCGCCGAACAGTGTTTCAATCGCCTGACGAAGTTGTTCGCATATCCATGGATACAGATTTTGTGATGGCTCGTGAATTTGGATGGAGAGATCCCGATGCACCTATGCCTGATCCCTGGAAGAGAGAGGATCTTATGGCTCAAACCGCTAATGAAGATCGTTATCTTGATATACCAAATGATCCTACCAGTCCCGATGATTTCCATCGTTTTCCCTATGCTATCGTAGAGGTGAAACTTCGTGCACCTACATCATCCTGCAGCGGCGGCGGCGGCGGCGGCGGCGGCGGCGGCGATGCTGATGAACCAGACTGTGTCAAAAATCTCTTACGTTCACGAATGATGGAACCTATTCCCCATTTTTCAAAATATGTGCATGCTGTCTCGGTACTCTGGGAGTCCCAAGTTCCTTTATTGCCATTTTGGGTAAGTTATTCTCCTCTAAATGATTTCCAATTTGCATTCATTTATTTAACAACCAACCAATGTGTCACAGCTCCCACAGCTACACGCTGGCGTGTGTTGTCCTACAGGCGTTCGATTACCTCGCGCTTATCACTCGACGGTGGAATCTTGTGAGTCTAGTAATGACGGCCATGATAGAATTCCACTTGCACAGAATGATCTCAAATTCCAACTACAACAACCTCCTCCACCCGTTAAGCAACCATCCCATATTCCTTTTAATGTACCATTAGAAAACAACGAAACTACACCGTTGATACAACACCAAGTTCATGAAGAACAATATCCACGTCCAACCATAGCACACTCTATAAGACGACTCGTTCAAGCAGTGTACCCTGTTGTATTGCTTGTCCTTATTGTAGCCATTGCACTCACAATAGCTGAAATTGAAGATCAAATGTTGGCTAACGTCCTCGGCGTCCTGGTGGCGGCTATGGCATTAGCTGGGTTTTGCCTCTGGATGTTTGTTTTTAAAACCTCCTTGACTCAAACTACCTCTGCGATCTAAAATAACCCTTACATTTTCATTCTACTTTAGCCTTATACTACAAATAAACACGGTTTAACATCAATATATTAAACTATACAAAAGTCTTTAATATTAAACATATCGACGTCGTCTTAAGCGATTCTCTATATCTTCAATAACATAATGCTATATACATTTGATCTGACACTGAAAAATCCAAGACCTTCCAAGCCCAAAAACGGCCGAAACATAGTTTGCATGAACCGTTGTGATCACACGCATCAGAACAGCTCAAGGAAAAAAAAAAAAAAGAGAACGTCATGGCATGAAATCGAATAAGTGTCGAAGTGACATAGAGAAACACACAATATAACACTTCTTTCTACTAATCATACTTTTTAACTAACTGCTCCCCAATCCTCTATCAATTAAAACACTAAATCAAAACAAAAGATGTGGGGATCTGGATGGATTGCTTCTTTTCTATTATTTTGTGCATGGCTACTTCAGCTATTCACCATCATTGGTGGTTTAAATAACCAATTACCATTCTTGAACGAAGTTTACTTTTCACGCGTACAGACCGGTGACCACGCTGATCGATTTTATCTATGGAATCAATGCTCGGAGAGTCCTCTCGGAACCGTATCACAGTGTACTTATCCTGTAGCTGGATATGACTGGGCCAGTCAAACTCCCTACAACACTCTTCCCGGCGCAAGTGGACACCAAAAGTCTTTTTTTGCTATGTCAGCTTGTACTTGGATTGCCTTTGGTATCACCACCTTGACCCTTATCTCTTCTTTAATTACTCATTGCTGCTGCCGTCGTAAGATGAGATCACGTTGGTGGGATTTTAATCATTTCTTCTGGGGTCTCATCGCTTGGCTTTCTCAGTTGGCTGCATTCATTTTGGCTGTCGTCTTTGGTCTTCATGGTGGATCCCTCGCTGCAGACAATATTGCAAACACTTCTAGTACATTAGGTCCAGCAACTTGGTTGTCTCTCGGAGCATTTGCTGCTCTAACCTTGGGATTGTTAATGTACTGCTGTGGATTCTGCTGTTCCGGAAGTAAAAGGAATCGTCAAACCATCGACCAAACTTATGATGAGCAAGCCCAATACAACCAAAACAAGGAAAGCAGAGGTTGGTTTGGCCGCAAGAAGCAACCCACTGAAGATCCAGAAACAGCATACAATAGCAGTGGTGCGGCTTATAACGCTGGTGCTACCAATACTTATGAAAATCCCAGTGGTACGGCTTATCACAGTGGTGCTGCCGATACTTATCAAACTCCCAGTGGTACGGCTTATAACGCTAACAACGATGTTCGTGTCTGAGTAATTGATTACAACACCTCCCAACCAGCGTCTTAGTATCGGTCTTTCCTTCACAAAAAAAAAAAAGAAAAGAAAAGAAAAGCATCTGTTATATATTATATGTAAGATACTTTTTCTTCCTTGATTTGTTTTTTTTTCTTTTTTCTGTCAGTCAGTAGCATCGATGCATGCTAATCCCATGGCATGGTTTGTTTATAATATTATAATAAACACAAAATTTAATTCTCTATCGTAACGGCAATGTGGGATTCTACCAAAAACTCCATCACAGACTTTAAAGAGCTTCGGTCATGTAAAAAATTCAAAACAAGCTAATTCGAAACTGGTAAAATACAATCGTGATTAAACTTTTGGGTCAAAATCTTCGGTTCAGCGGTGTTATCTGTATCCAACAAAAAATCTCTATGAAAAAAATTTTACAAGCAAGCAATTCCGCAGCTTGTAAAACACGCGCGGTTTCTCCTCCTAGTGTTTTATGGTCCATGTTAACGACAATGAGACAACACAATACAGGCATATCTTATAACCCTTGTTTACTTGGGAATCACCGAGGTGAGGTGACACATTTATGGGATGATTAAAGCTACGGTGGGATTACAATCGAAGGCCAATGGAGTACGAGAAAAAAAAAATTAAAAAATTGAATTCAGTCGAATTGAGTTGAGTTGAATAGGAATGGTAGGAATTATGGTACAGGATTAATCGGCAACGAAAGGTAATAGTTCGGGTCAGGGTATGATTTGGTATATAGCGGCGACTACTTGACAGGCTGGGATAGAAAAGGGAACAAATTCTACGGATGATAGTGGGTTTGTACAGTGTAAGAGGAGGCAAAAAATAATAAACCAAAAATGTGTAAAACGTGAAGCGAGTAATGGTCTAAAATCCAGCTCGCATTGTATCAGTCATCCAAGTGGATGTGGCGTGCCTAGTAGACGGTACGGGGTTTGACCAGGAATTGGACGTACATCGGCGTTTCCTGGGTAAAGATGATGTATCAGATGAATCCACTGTCTGTTTTGAGAGTGATGGTGGTGGTGTCATTAGAGCGGTTTGAGATGTCTTATGAATAAGAGTAGCTGGGCTGTGTCGCGGGCTCATGAAGTTTTCAGGACCAACTGGTCTTGTAGTTGGTTTTGGTGTAAAACCCACCGCAGTTGATGATTCATCGGATACTGATGATATAGGAGACTGTGGTAATGAACAGTCGGTACGCTCCCGTTCATTGGTACGACTCAGGAGCTGGTCAGCATACTCCTGTAGATCCTCAACTCGAACGTAAAGATCAAAGTTGCACAAGAACAGAAAGTCTAGTTCTAAACGGTTGAGTTCGACAAGCGGAAGACCTCCGACCTAGTAAGACAAGCCAAATTAACAAAGATAGTTTGGTAAAAAGCGGGGTGATAACATTTAGGAGTAAACATCTTCCTGTAGGAACCAAGTCTAAATTGCCCAACATTTTAATTTGAATTTGCGGCTTACCTTTGCATAACGTGCATTTGCATAGAATACATCAGATACAAATTTGGATGCAACTGTCAAACTGAATGAAACAGTACGTTAATTTTTTTTTTGTGGACTATGATCACAAAGTAAAATAGAAGGATATAGCATGGAATGTCAAAAACGTGAGCGGGATTTCCATCAGAAACAATTTGGAGTAGGATAAACGGCAATATGAAAAATTAGGAAAAAAAAAAATAGTAACGGAGAAAAGAATACGAACCTGGTAATGAGCAACCTATGAATATTATATGAACTTATCACAAAAGAGCTTTGTCGACGAGCGATACGATCAAAGTACACCAAAATAGTGATGAGGACTTCATTACTGAAAGGAGCAAATTTCTGTATACGGGAAAGGTAGGCGTGGACTGGTATTTTTGGGACTGAACGTGAATGGAAGTGGGTGATTACTCCTTGTGGTAGCTTGTCATTTTGAGCAATGATGTTTTCTAGTAGTTCAGCAACGATACGAATGGTCTGTGCTGGTGGGAAGCTGATAATATCTAGGTGCGCATGCGAGAAAAGGTCATCTGCTGACCCACAGATGGAAGGCCGTGGTGTGGTCGGAGACGATGATGAAGACGTCGTCATAGAGGAGGTGAGATTCAGTGATTGTTTTGGACTGAATTTGGGGTAAAATAGGTGATACAGAAGAGAAGAAGGTCGCTTAGGTTGGGTTGGGTTGCAATGATGATCGAAATTGTAAAAAAGAGGAGAGAAAGAAACAAAAGCTGAGCAGTAGTTGAAGGGGAATGAATCTGATATATAAAAGAGTTGGATTTAAATTTTATTCAGCATTATTTTTATCCAAAACCCAATCAAAATGGAAAAAAAGCACGGTTGTAAAGAAGAGGTGAAAAAGAAGAAAGTGAAAACGCAATGAAGCCTTGGAAGATTTTAAACCACCTTTGGAAAATGGTTGAATGTGCAGTATTGTGGACTGTGGTTGGTTCAATGGCTGCAACCCTAAAGTTTTAATACCGCACGTGCGCCTAAGCGCTTGAACGTGGAGTCCACCGACCTTTAGTATTGGCCATGTCCCAACTCCGCCCAATCAAGCAACCCATACTCAAGTCATATCAAATAGGAACAAGCACTTTATATGTACAATGTACAAAAAAAAACTAGACGTCATTCTAAAGCTCAAGAAAGAAGCTGATTATAAGAAAAGGGGAAAAAGAAAAAAAAAAGGTTTACCAAGAGAGGAGGAGAAGACGTTAAATGTGATGTGAATGCAAATGGAGGGTTTAAAGAAGAAGATAGGATCTTTCGAAAACCTTGCCTCCCCCATCAATATAATAACACGTCCCTGTCTACGTATCAATACTGGTTTAAAAGGGAGGTAGGTGGGATGAGGTGGTTATAGTAATAGATGGATTAAAACAAGTGGGTTTCGTGGTTGCGGTGGTAGTAATGGGGGTACTTTCAGGACTATCTTATTTTTTGTTCTTGAGAAGCTCAACTTCTTCACCATACACAAATACTCTTTGGATTTCAAGATCGTCATTCAAGAACAGCAAATCAGCATCAGCTCCAGGGTTCAAAGTCCCCTTACGATCGGAAATGCCAAGAACTTGTGCAGGATGGAGGGTAGCAGCCTCAATTGCCTCCACGATGGTACACTTTGTAAAATTGCGGAAATTGCGCACGCTTTGGTCAATTGTAATTGTGCTGTACCAAATTAAAATAAACAAAGGCGTGGTTAGCAAATCAAAGTATCCACGTTGTTCATGCTCGGTAAGCCCCCCTCCCTTCAACGTTTCTCCTCCTCCAAATTTCTATTTTCCTCCGTTTCTTACCTTCCAGCCAATGTATTTGTTCCTTTGATGTAGGCTGCGCCATTATCGTCGACTTCAACATCTCGTCCACCAAGAGAGTAGACACCCTTTGGCAAACCGAGAGCAGACAAGGCATCGGTGACAAGCACACAACCCTTAGGATGAGCATAGTAGGCAATACGGACAGAGTTAGGATGAACGTGGACACCGTCGACAATCAAGCCATAAAAGGGACGAGGGTCGGGCTTGTTTTTGTAAGGAGATGTATTACTGGCAGATGGGTGGCGAAGTGGGTCTTCAGGCACAGGCAAATCCACTGCCCCTAATACACCAATCATGCCTGGATCTCTGTGATGGAACTAAACATAAATATAAATAAAAGGGTTAGATATCACTAGCGATTTTCATGCAGATGGAAAGTAGAGGAATCACCCAAAAAAAAAAAAAAAAAAAAACTTTACCGGCAGCATAGCATTGAACAAGTGAGTGATCAAAGTAGCACCCTTTGTGACAGCAGCTTCGGCTTCAGAGATGGTAGCAGCCGAGTGACCAATGGATACGCAGATGTCACGTTTAACCAACTCTGGGATAACATCGATAACTCCTTCGATTTCAGGAGCAAGCGTGATGATGCTAACTGCTTCACTACCCTTTTTGAGCTCGGGTCCATATGCTTCATCGAATTCACAGATACCGTTTTTACCAGTGCGGAAAATGGCTTGGTTATGAGCACCCTTCTTTTCGTGGGAAATGAAGGGTCCTTCAATATGAGCACCCAGAATTTCCGAACCCTGCTTTGCATCACCCTTTCGCTTGTTAAGTAATGGAAGAACCTAAATACCAGCAAGATGGCTGTGAGTACAAGGTGATGTTTCACAATTGACATCCGCAAGAGGAGGCAATGAAGGCAGAATATAATAAAAAAAAAATAAAAAATAAAAAAGATATGACCTCACTAGCACTCCATCCAGCTCTAAGAACAAATATCTCACCTTGTTATAAACCTCAGGAGCAGAAGACACCACAGTAGGGCAGAAAGCAGTACATCCATACTGTAATAAGCCCTTGGCGACTGTGTTGATATCATTCTGGATTTTCTCAAGCGAGCCTTCATTGTCGGCAAAGTCAATACCATATCCACCATTGATTTGAATATCAAGAAAACCAGGAACAACTAGAGCGCCTTTAGCATCAATAATTTCGTCAGCATCGCGATGCTGGTCGAAAAAGAGGTTTTGCGGGTGGATGATCTTGCCGTCTTGGAACCAAAGGTAAGAATCTTGGACAATCTTGTGGTCCAAGAGCAAACGGGCATTCACAATCTTTGTGATTTTGGAACTGCTTGCGATAGAAACCATGTTTTGAAAAGAAACCTTGTAATGAACCAAATGAAAAGAAAGCTAGAATATTGGCGCAAACAAGTTTGGGGGTTGGGCAGATAATATACAAAACCAGTGCTCAGCCGGCCTTAATATCTCAGACGGAAAAAGGGTCCCACATAAAATAAAAAAGAAAAAATCGAAAAAGCGGTCTGCAGAATAATGGCCTGTGATTGGATCACTCCTCCAATCTACGTCACCAGGACCCTGATCGGTGTTTCAAATGAAGCCCAGTGTAACGCCAGAAAAAAAAGGGTTCAACTTGAATTGTTGTACACATCGATAATCCGCTAGCTTTTCTCACATCTACGGTTTCTTGTAGCTTATTGAAATATGTCTTTATTTACTGCCAGGATCACAAGCGAATACAGGAAGGGAAAAAGTGGAAGTAGTCCACACACTTATAAAACGGAAAAAAACGATTGGCAAAAAACTGAAAATTTTTTTACGAAAGAAGCAAGCGATCCTTACTTGTGCAAGGGTTTCAATCTCCACCTACTATGTATAAGTTGTGTTGGGTTGGGTACTGTGTAGCAGAAGGAAGCCCCCATATTCTCATTTTCTTATAAAGAAAAAAATAAAATCAAGATAAAAAAAAAATTATGTATCATCTTGTTTATCGACCGTTTGTCCTCTTTTGATCTATTATCATATCATATCAATCATTGACCATTCTCGTCGTACATGCCATCCGATCGTCCAAGGTCGGGCTCGAGATGATGCTGTGTCATACCTGGGTAATATCCATATGGAGGCATAACTGGCATGCCAGGTGTAGTAGGGTACACGTTGTTCGCCATTGGGTAAGGATAAAGAGTGATAGGATGACCAGATGGCGTGGAAGGTGGATAAGGCACTGGCGGAGATCCATATGCTGCATTTAAATACGGTGGTGGCGGCACAGGAGCATTAGGTGGCGCAATTGCTACGTCTGTATAGTTGCGGTTATTAGCTGGACTATAGCGAGGTGACATTGTTTGCTGTCGATTACTATTATTCTCATTTAGAATGTTGGCCAATTCATCACATACTCGCTTGTATGCTTGTCCTCCATTCGCCACTGGTGGTGTTTGAGAGGCTAGAACTTGCTTGACTTTTTCCGCCAGGTAGCGTTTTGGCTTGGTCTCCACAGTTGTGCTGCTCAATATTTTGTGCACAATATTCATGCCTAGACTAGAGTCTGCTAGAATATCTCGAAGAACCTGATCGCTATCATCATTGGCAAGCGTATTTAAGAGAACCAGCTGTGCTTCAATTTCTTGGCGTTGATTAATCACCTTGAGGACACCAGCTGACGATAGCTTGTTAGTACATATAGCACTCATGTAGGGAGCAATTCGAGGAGCAATAATGTTATATCGTCTGGGCAAGCCTGACGTATCCAGTAACCACGTCACCAGTAAAGCACCATTTGGATTCCCTCCCAGAGGGAATGCATAAGCGACGATAGCTGAAGCTGCGTATTTCTGTTTGGCGGTGGGATGCAAAAGGTTAAGTACGTATTATAGCTTTGCATACATTGAACAAAATATTGGCCCCTATTTGATAAAATTACCTTTTGGCGCATAGATATGTGAGCACTTTCGAGACTGGCCCGAATCGCCCTAGCTCCGAATCTACCTTGAGCAATCTCTCGAGTCTTGTCAACAATAGCATCAAATATAAATTGATTATGGATAGGGCCAAGCCGCAAGCAGCACTGAACCACGTAATTTCCAAACTGATCCAACATCAATGGCGGTACATAAGGCTGGATATGCTCACATATAACCTGCATTTGTTCATCCGTACTAGCCGTATCAATTATCTTTTGCGCTGCCCATGTTCCATTCTTATGGACTCCAATTGTTGCCAAATGCGGTGCAATGGGCTTGAGCATTTCCAGTTTGGCAGCCTCTGAACAACGTTCAAAAAGCTTTTGTACAATGGTATTACCGATATAGTCTGGTTCACAATGGTAATAGAGTTAATAATATGAACTTGCCAGTCAGGTTGTACAGATAAAATAACCTTACCACTACTCAGTTCAACAATGTCGTCCATACATTCTTCAGCAATAGCTTGGACTTCCTTTGCACTTGTATGAGAATTGTCCAACTTCTTGCGCAACTCACGTAATCGAGGTGCATCCAATTTTCGATTGGGATTTGGCTCGGCAATAGGTGGTATAGCGGTGCGATATTTGCACACAGTTCGGTTTTCTAAACATAGCATAAGAATCTAAGTAATGGACAAGCTACAACCATTTTCTAAAAAAAATACTCCCGCTTACCTATTTTGAAGACGGGACCATCGTCTGAATCCATTCCAAACTCGGTCATAATAGCCATGATTTTGGACAAGTTGGAGGTTTCCACCGGCTCAGTTGAAGGCTTGGTGTTAGATATGGAACCAGACTCTGAGTTCTCTCTAATATTAGTGGCATCTACAGTCCGCTCTTGCTTGGAAGTTGAAGCAATCGAGGGGTTAAGACCCAGTGATTGGACAGGTGACGATTCTTCCATAGTTTTTTGAGTGGTAGCTTTGGCAAACCCAATACGAACGGCGCCTGTACCGGATCCTAAGACCTCTTTATGCTGTAAAGCCATTTTAGCTGCCACTGCACTTTCTACGGTATCGAAATTTATAAATCCACAGTTCTTATGAGTCAGTACACGGGCCGACTCGATGTTACCAAATGGACTGAAGAGACTGTGTAGCTTTGCTGAAGAGGTGTTCGGAGGTAAACTTCCTATCCCTGTAATCGAATGGTAAATGATGAGTACCTTGGGTGAAGAATTTTTAGGTAATATGCTAATAATGATAAAATTTACATAACGCTCTGGTGGGTTGAAGTACGCTAGGATCTGAAATTCCACCTTCGATCTTTCCAAATCCAACACGAACAACACATTGACCAACACGGCCATTTAATCGACCCAGAATCTCATCCTTTGCACGAACAGCATCTTCAATATTAGTAAAATTGATGAATGCGCACTCCTTGTCTACTAAAAGTCTCAAGCTTTCAATAGGACCAAATGGAGAAAATAATTGTTGCAAATCGTCTTCTGAAATAGTTGCATCGATATTACCTATCCAAAGAGATCGTGTTGGCGTTTGAGGATTGGCTGAGGCTTGCGAGGGAGGAAACTGAGATCCGTAACTGGAGCCATAGGTATAGTTCTGGTAAGTGAAAGAACAAGTTAGATACATAAAATATTCAAGGTTCGAACACTGAAAGGTCTAATATCTGTGTATCTGTTTGTATGTATACATGGTTATGGGAAACACACACAGGACATACACAAAACACTATAACTTGTTCATATGTTTACCTCATCTGTTTCCGATAGCGAAGAAGCTTCACTATTGATCATGCGACTCAATAAATCAGCATCTCCAAGTGCTATATGAAAGTTGTTGCTGACTTGAAAATCTTCAGGGTCCTCTTCATGGGAGGTCAAAGGGTCATGGCGCAAAGTTGAAGTTTGCTGGCGCGAAAGGTATGAGTCATTGGCAGCAAAATCAGCCATTCCCAGACTTACAGCCCTAGTTCTATTTTGTGAGGTAGGAAAATATGGGACAGTATGGTCTGACATGAGGTGAGCAGAATCTTGTGTAGAAGTTAAAGGATCAGCATATTTGTCGGTGGCATTGACCGAATAAGAGCGATAGCGATTACTGTTCATTAAAGGTTTAGGAGGTAACTCCACAGGTAGTCTTAGTTCAGGGGTATTGCTGTTGGTTGAGTTTGAGTTCGCCTGCGAAGACAAGTCAACCTGAGCCGAAGAGGTATTTTTACGATCATCATCGTCCAAACCCAGTGACATGAGAGTTCGGACTATGGAATCGGAATTGTCTTCACGTAGCATTTGATCGGTAGTAGGAGTCAAAGGGGTATTTCCATAGCCTCTATTATGATCGGACCAAGAGGTACTAAAGATAGGATTTCCAAAGGCAGAAGATGATGATAAGGAGGGCTTTGGCAAAGTAAGAGATCCTGAACGATTTCGTGAGGACATGGTGTGCTGAGAAAGCAACGATGAGGTAGTAAAAGAAGTGGAGTTAGAGAGTGATTCATTGAAGGAAGCAGGAGTCCCTATAGGTGCATATGGCGAGATAGATGATTGAGATGGCATAGTTCCGGCACGAGCTCGTTTTGGCTGAGCAAAAGAAGAAGCCGCGGCTGTGGTAGTGCTGGTAGCCATGGAATCCAAAGGCGAAGGATATGACAAAGCTGTATAGGCTTTTGTCTTTGAATTTTCCATGGAGCGTTTAAGAAACCCCAACGAACTAGTTGGAGTGGTAGGATCAGTTAATCGCAATGACGTGGAAGCATTCTGAGGCGGGGAGGAAATGCGAAGTCGGTTGAGGGTTGACTCGTCCTGCGTCATAGTCGAAGAACGTTGGAGCAGCCGAGTGAAGGTATAAAGGACAGAGACACAACCAACACGCTACACTTTTCAGAGGGAAGAAGAAAACGAAGCAGTAGCAGAAAATGGGGGAGAAGGTTGCTTAGTCTCAACGGTTAACAAGTAAAAGAGAGAGAAAAACAAGGTCCAAAGGAGGTCAGGGCGCGGCCTACCTAATAGGGAGCGGCTGCTGACTGGCGCAAGAACATGAAACAATCAGTAGCAAGAAGTAGTAGTGAAGAGACGCTCATAACAAGGACAAAGTATGATTTTCTTTATGCTTTATAGTACTATTTATTCAATTCTATGCAACAAAAGGGCTTTTCAGACAAGCCTACTTTCAGATGATATCTTCTGATACCACGCTGCGCCATGCGCTGGGGAGAGGCAATCTGGACAAAAGCAGCATACTGGACCGCTTACAGCATCAAGTGTCATCACAATCACGTGACTAGGGATCTTAATAACCCTTCTGAGCACAATTTTTCTCAAGCGAAATTTTTTAGAAGTTTGAAAGCTTTTGGAAATATTTGCCAAGAAGAACATTTGCAGAACTCTTCCAATTCGAACCCTCCTGCTATGATAGATCATCAGCATTCTGAAAGAACTCCTCTGCTTTCAACCAGCAGTTCTGGTCAAACCACCCCAGTCAATTCCCGTGCTCCATCGACTCGCTCATGTGTCAATGACAATTCAAAAGATAATGCTACGAGCTCTTCGACAAAGTATCGCCTACTATTTGCCACTATAATGGCCCTAATGTTCTTTGTAACAGAATTAGTTGCTGGATATTTTGCTAATTCTCTTGGTAAGTATTTTGTTTTTTCTAGTTCTAGGATATATCCCACGAACCCAGCCCCACTGCCCACTGTACTAATCATAAAAGCCCGACCTCTCGGTCCATTTCCCTTTTTCAGCGCTCATGTCTGACGCCTTCCACTTGCTATCTGACGTCGCCAGTTTTGTGGTTGCGCTGGCTGCCATTTACTTTGCGGAGAAGCCTGCCACTCGGCGTACGTAAATTAAGCTTTGCATCGTTTGCTATTCTGCTGTGCTGTGCTGTGCCTTAATTTTAACTTTTTGGATTTAGGTCACAGCTATGGTTTCCATCGTGCTGAAGTCATTGCAGCTTTGGGTTCTGTTCTGACTATCTGGATTTTAACATTTTATCTGGTTCAGGCTGCTATCGAAAGGTTGCGCAATCCAGAACCCATCAACGGCAAATTGGTAAGTTTAACATCAGTTCCTATCCTAACCGGAAAATATATTGTTTTTGAGGGTCGAGCTTAACTTGGATTGACAAATAGATGTGTATCACGGCTTCAATTGGTGTAGTTATCAATATTATGTAAGTTTGATCTATTTCCACAAAATGTTTGGTTTCACCCCTCGCCCCGCCCTGCCCTGCCCTGCCCTTTGCTTATAACTTTTGTCTATTTGTAGCCTTGCTATAGTTTTGGGTGGACATGGACACAGTCATGGAGGTCATAGCCATGATCATGATCATGACCATGGGCATTTGCATGCAGATGAAGACCACCACCACCACGGGCACAATCACAATGACGAGGAAGAAGGTGTTTCAAAATCCTCTGCAAAGCAGGTGAGTTTGTTTCCTGAGTATGGAATGGTTTAAACCCGCTTGCAGCAAGTGTACATGAAACTGATCTGGCCAAATTAATCTTATATAGGAATCTAATATTAACTTGAGAGCGGCAAGTTTGCACGTATTAGGCGACCTTCTAGCATCCATTGGTGTACTTATATCGTCCATCATTCTCATCGTCCGTCCTGACTTAACCATTGTCGACCCCATATGCACATTCGTCTTTTCTATCCTCGTCTTGTACACCACCTATCATCTTGTAAAGGATTCATTGGCAGTATTGATGGAAGGAACTCCATTGAACATACAGCCAGAGGCCATTGAGCGATCTATCCTTGAAATTCCCGGAGTTGTCGCTGTACATGATTTACATGTATGGAATCTTTCACCCGGCAAAAGTTCACTCACAGCCCACATCACCTTTGACAAGTCAGCTTTGCATACTTATGATGAAATCTTATACCAAGCTCAGCATGTCGTCTGCGACAAGTATGGTGTACACCACTCAACTTTACAATTGGAAACCGATATAGCTGGCTTTACCAGTCATTGCCGACCGGACTTATGTACCCCTGCCACCATCAATAACTGATCTTGTTTGCCTAACAACCCCTCCACCCACCTCCCCTCTCTCCTATCCAAACTTTGTATCTTCGCTACATCATGTAGCCCTTCACTTTCATTACATTCCACAATCACATCTCCTATAGACTCCTACACTCTGGTGCTCTTCCCTTCACTTGTATCATTACGAAAATAACAAAAATAATTAGTTGGGACAAAATTCGCAAAACATTCATCCCACCAAGTTGACTACAAAATGTGTAATGAAATGGTTGGTATATTATTAAAATGAGGTGCAGTGGAAATAGAAGGTATATTGAGTTCAACAAAAATTTTGCCTTTTAAGTGTCCTGTACAAACGATGGGTTGAAAGTAATATGAGAATGTGCTGATGTGCGTCAGGCGCTTTGTTTGTGAATGATGCAGACTGAAAAAATCTATAATGGTATTATCAAAGATGATATGCTTGACGGCCATTCTAATCCATCAAGTGTCTTGCTAGTGTGTATTTAAAAAAAAATGCGCATTCAACATGCAGCGGAAGTGATCAAGCAGTGACCGCTACAGTACTGTCATTTTTTTCATGTGGTATCTCGATTTGAGTCTCTTTCTACGCTGTTGTCGACGTTCTCTACCCATTTTAAGTCCTCGGCAGTTTGCTTTGCCCACTCTTCCATCAAGACTCCTAGAGCAAACAATGCGCTCCGCCGAAATAATCCATGTGTTATTCCTTCATGTTGTTTAAATAATCGATTGGCACCAACCATGTGGATACCATTGAGAAGGTCGATGGACGGTAGTTCAACTTGCCGCTCTGCTACCCGTTCTGCTAGTTCTTTGGTCTGCTTATTAACCATAACACCTATGTCAAAGTAAAGTTGAAAAATCATCAGTTATCGTCCATCAGAAAAAGGATATTCATTTCTATTAGAACATTATTACCATCTTTCGCATATACATAGGGGTAAGAGTAGCCATGAAGTGTACTGCATGTATATTTACTAATTTCTTGTTGCAGCTCCACCACTCCTTCTTCTTCGTCGTCGTCACTCGCAGATTTCTCTTGGTCTGAAGGGTATGATGCAGGATCGCTTGAGAAACTACCCGGGTCGACTTTCAACTTTCTTGCTCTTCTTGAAGTGCTGGATTCTGCTAATGATTCTTTTAATTTTCTCTTTCGTTTTTGTGGCATGATGAATTATCGTATTAGAATCCAAGAAGGTTGATATGGCAAGTATCTGGTTTTTTTTTGGGGAATTTTTTGGTTCGTTGTGACAGTGCTTTGATTGCCACAGCCTACTGTTCTCGAAACGTCCTCGCGTCACAGCTCTTCCCATCTGCACATCAACAATGTCCAATCAAAGTGGCATCCAAGGCAAGTATTGATTATCGATAACATCAAGTTTATTCCGCTCTTGTACTTGTATCCTCACGATGTTTCTACTGATAGTTTCACAGGAATTAGCAGCTGCATTTGCCAGCGCTGTCTCTTCAGGAAACACTCGTATTCTGAAAGTCTCTATCGCGAATGGTATAGCTCTTATTACCTTTCTTTTCAAACAATATTATTTTATCAACGTCCTCATTAAAGTCTCGCATCATTTGTAGAATCCTTGGTTGAGAACGGTCAATCACCTGCTAACGGATCGTTCGATGACGGTATGTACATTCTCCGGTATCTCTCCAACCCCGCCAACATACTCTTGCTCATTATTACTTCTATGCTGTTACTAATGCGATTTCTCCTACCATTTTTCCTACTTATAGACTTTCCTGAACTTCAGAAATTTCTCGACGAATCGCAACCTTCTTTCCTCTTAGTTCGTCTGGACACCAAATCATCAGCTGGCGAGTATAACTGGCTATTTATCGCTTATGTACCTGACAATTCAAAAGTCCGTGATAAGATGTTGTACGCCTCGTCAAGGGCTAGTTTGACTAAGGACCTTGGAGATTACCGCTTTGTAGATAGCATGTGGGGCACAGAACCTGTAAGTTGAAAGCCAAAATGAGAGAAACCGCATGAATGATTCATCAATGTCATTACGCTCCCTCTCCTACCGTCGCCGTAACCAGAATATCAAAGTGGAAATGCATTTCTAACACGGAAACTTTGCTTTTCGACAGAGCGAATTTACACTGGACGGATATAAGAAACACAAATCGCATCAAAATGCAGAAGCACCTCTGACAGCAAGGGAAAGGGAGCTTGTCGAAATCAAGGCTCAAGAGGTGAGTCTTGGTATAATATCGCTTTATTATGATTTACATGTTGAATAATCCTTTTCTTGTTCTTTTCGTAGTCCAAGGCATCGTCAAACCATATGGGAACCACCGTTCGTAACAATTATGCTGCTGGTTTGAGCGTCCCCTTGAGTGACGAGGCACGAGCAGCTTTGGAAGATTTAGCTAAATCTGACCGACCACACAACTACGTCTCATTGGTAAGCACAGCCTTAGAATCGACTTAGAGCAGAATAGGCGTTTAATCTCATCTTTATGTTAGCGCCTTGAGAAAGAGAATGAAACCATCCAGCTGGACAATACTTCTACAGTGGCAGCAGGTGATCTTGCAAAAACCGTTCCTTCCGATTCACCACGGTTTACATTCTACGCTTATGAACATGGCAACAGCGATGCGTCCATCGGTGAGATAATACATTCTCTAGCTTTTCAAACATTGGCTTAGCGCTGAAACATCATCTAGTATTCATTTACACATGTCCACCGGCATCCAAGCTTCGTGAAAAGATGTTGTATTCATGCAGTACAAGAGGAGCGGTCGCCACAGCAGAAGCGGAAGCGAATGTGAAGGTCGCTAAAAAGGTAAAACAAATCAGTATGTACACATCCACCACAAAAAACTGTCTTAACCTTGAATCACACTGTTGAAGCTGGAGACAAGTGATCCCTCGGATCTTACAGAAGAGTATCTCAAGGAAGAGATTGTCGGTACTTCGAACAGCAGTACTCCCAGTGGAAGCATAGTCGGCGAGCGTATTCAGATGCTTGGACAAAAGCCTGGTGGTTTCAAGAGACCTGTAGCTCCTGGCAGACGACGCCCTGCTGCGTAAAGCAGATTGGTAGTTGTTCATCTTTTCTTTCATAGCCCAAATCTAAAGGGAAATGTACATTATGAATACACAACTCAATACAATGGTGTTATGATGACTGCCTCTGTCACTTTGGCTCGTACTGTTTGTTATAATGAATGACATTATGTGGGACCTTTTACTTTTCTCTTTTACAAATAACAAGCTTCTAAGGGTAGACCGATTTGTAATGGTATTTTTGGTAAATGTCTTTGTTTTCCAGAATTTTTTGATTTGAGTTGTTTTTGTTTGCACAATTTGTTCGCACAAGGTTTCCGCCTTGAGGAAAGGAAAGAAGAATATGGGAAGGAAAAAAAAAAAAAAAGAAAATTTGTATGTAGGACATGAAAAATCAACTAAAAGTACATTAGAATCGCCGTCAGATGTATAAACACTAAGGCTTGGTGGTAAGCATGAGCAATCGCTTATCGGTATAACCAGACTATCGAAGATAATGTTAGTAACGATCTCTCGAGGCTGCATCGCACACTGCCCGAAACGGATATGTATTTATACTTACGCTCAAGAGATCCTGCTCTCTGGGAACTCGTAGTTGCAAGATTAAATTGGCTTTGAGAGTTTGCTTGAGAACTCGTCGAAGAGAATCATCACCTGTCAGATAAAACCAAATCAAACATTGTTCCGCTATCACTCATTTGACACTAGTTGAACAGCGCAGCGCACTTACGATTTAATAAACATTTCCACAGTGAATCCTGACCCTTGTACTGCAACACCATGCCTGATATATTCGGGTCGTCAAAAGAAAGTCGCAACCAAGTTATCAGGGGTTCGATCGTAGCATCAGCTACAAAGAAAATTTCTGAGTGAGTGAAAAGATAGCTGGTTATAACGGTACAGTAATCTTACGTGTTAGCGAGAAAAATAGAGTCCTATTGAATACAAGGTGATTAACCTCTACTATGATGGCATTAAGTGGGGTGGTGAGTTGAGACATGTTATAAAGTGGGTTGGAAGTGTCTGTCATGGAATTGTTGTTAATGGACGCAGAAGGCGCGGATTCTGTGGTGGCTGGATTGTTTGGCTCGGCCGGTTCAGCTTTTTGTTGCTGCTGCTGAAGGTGAGACTGGCTACTATTGACCAGAGCATTCATGCCTTCAATGAGCTTTCTGACTTGAGCCAAATCATGGGCCGCTTTGTTAGGTTCCATGATGGAATCCATGAAGCAAATAAAAAAGAAAGTGTTTGGTGTTGCCTGACCTTTGAAAAAATTGTGGAGATTGAAAACGACGATTTTTTTTTCTTCCCCATTGTCATCGGTCTCTACCGCTCGTATCTACACTGCCAAACAGAACAAATTGCTTCAAGATCACTCCAAGTACAATTCAGTCTATCTTGTGTGTCATAATATAGGAAATTGGAATGTGAAAAGGAGTTTTAGCTAAAGCCCAAAGGAAAGGGGTAGAAATGGCTTTCGAAATCTATGGAACTTTTCATATTAACATTTAGCAAAAAAAAAAAGCCATAGCCGATAGTACACACGAACATGAGCGAGTTAGAGTCTTATTTCTCCATTTGATGATGATTCTATTCGCTCCTCATTAGTATCCATGATGTTACAAACATAGTCAATGGAATGTGAAAAAAAAAAACATAGTCTCAGCTGAACCGGACCAATGATTTCCCATGGAGTAATAAGAGGTTACAGAAGGTTTTGATAGAAATTTCCATAACCACTGTTTTCCTTCGCTTTCTACATTCCTATTTAACTGACCCACATGCAAAGCAGCTGTTTATGGCTGCTTCCACTGCTATTGTTATTTCTTGGCAATATCATAGTGGTTAATGCTAATGTACAGCGCTATGACCTTGTGTACTCGGCTCAACGGACAACACATTATCTACCAGCAGCAAATGTGAAAAAGCGAAGCTGGCAACATAATTATCGCATTGGTGGTGCCAATCAACCCAATGTCCTCATTGCTATACCAGGCGACAACGGTGCAGCAATACCGAATGACGTTTCTAAGGCATCAGTTACAAAGGTCGACGTTGTTACATCCACATCATTCACTCCGGCTTCAACTGCCACAGCCACTAAAGCCACTAACCATGACACTGGCAATTCACCAGCTACGATTTCAACTGCACTGTCCTCCAACACTACTGCAAACTATACCCAAGTTGTGGACACGCACCTTGAGGTTATGTTATATTGCATTATAGATCCCACCTTTTGCCAAAAAGTTGGTAACGCTTTAGGGGCTGCAGCATACAAACTCTCCCAGGTGCTTCGCTTGAAAAGCAAATTGACGTAAGGCTTTTAATAACTTGCTTGGCAACGGGTATACTTTATTCAATTTTTACTGACTGGCAATTGTCTTTGCATCTCCTGGCCCATGCTCTATTTTGCAATTATTTTCTCCTTTTTTTTATGCCTCAACTCACCTGGCTCTATAAATGCTACTGCTGCGACGTTAAATTGGCTTCCTTTACATATACACACACACACACTGTAGTATCGAGGCCTCTTACTACAGTTTTTGTGATTACAGTTGTTCAAATTCAACTCTTGGCTGGGGTGCACCCACGTCTCAGTTCACACTACCTAACGTCGGAGGTGTCGACCCTAATTACTTGTACCCTCAATCTTTGGCCAAACAACTAGCCCCATATAACACAACTAACTGGTCACCACAGGATATCTCCATCGAGTTAAATCACGATGCTTATCTGTCGACTGTTAACTTGGACGCTGCTATGGAAAATGGATGGAATGGTACCGGCGTACCTCCTGGTGGTCACTTTTGGTTCCAGGTACGAGTGCATATCTTACAAATATAAAAAAATAATTATTTAAGATTTTCGTGGGTGTCCATGAGTACATCGGAAATTGAAACAAATTTGCATTCTTTCTACGTTTTCTTCTAGGGTGACCCAAGCATAAAAAGCAATCAAGTTGACATGGAATATATTATTTTACACGAAATGTTGCATGGAATGGGCTTTATTAGCTCGTGGGGAGCATTTTTTAATGCTGATACGTCGCCATATCACGCCTTAGTCGAAGACATGTTCCAGCCTCAAGACTTGCAACTTCTTACCCCGACACCCAATGCATACACCGACACCTCCACAGGAGCGTCCTTTATTTATGGTTTCCAACCTACCATGATATTTGATAAGTTCCTTATGGCTTACGATCCTTCATCTGGAGATGAACAACCAAACTCCCTGGCTGATCTGGTAGCCAGCCTTCAGCAATTTTGCGTTAAAAACAATGATGCCTTCATCATTAATTTTGTTCGCGAATTCAATGCTGCTGATGTATCGGCAAAAGCTCGCTATTTATGGAACGTCGGCAACACCAATAAGACACTGTTTTTTAACTTTCCCAATTTAACAAGCTATAACCAAATTTACGGTAACAATAGTTATCTCAAGGAACATTATTCCAACCTTACCATGTTTACATCCAGTACTGGAAGTTTGACCAACTTCAGCGAGGAGACACTCACCAACTTCCGCCCGGGTGTTTCCATCTCTCATGTAGACGATATGTATGTAGATACACCTGAATTTCTCCTTCGACCCACCCCAATTCTAGGATCAACGTTGGACCAAATTATTGATTCAGTGTACTCTTATGTACCTTCAATCAATTATACTGATCAAGTCAATTCCACAACCACTCTGAACCTTGCTTACAAAAGCGCGATCGGTCCTGGTATATTGCATGTGCTGGACACCATGGGCTACTCGACGGTTCTTTCCAACACCAATTATTCTATAACATCCGCTGGGGACATCAAGCAAAGAAACCTCTGTAACCCTCCTCATGACTCAACTCCTGATCAGACCACTCTGACACCTGTCACGTCTGACGCTACCTTGCCACATCATAGTATCCTGTTGCTTTCTATTTCCATCCTTTTCACTTGTTTGATAGACTTTGCTCATTTTCTCTCCTTGTAATATTCGCACTTCCCTCGTTCGTTGAGGAATTAGTGCTCTTGGCCAAGACCTGCCTCCAACCCTCCAGGGTACCTTGTAATATAAAATTTGTCATAAAAATTGGAACGCGCAAGTTTTCCGACTTTTTTTAATTTTTCAAATGTGGGTAATTTTTTTTATTTTTTTAGGACGCGTTTCTCTCATTCTTTCATAATGTCCTCACGCGAGGATACACCAATATCGGTCGATGCCGATGATTTCACGCTTGACAACGTCACGGATTCTGGTCTCAAAGCTTTACTTCAGGAAGAAGCCAAACTTCAGGCACAACTAGATGCCCTCACCACCGAAATTGCTAAACTTGAATCTCAAATCAATCCAGCTTCTAAAGAGGAGGACGATGAAGGTGACTATAACTAATGCATTACGGGGTGAAACATTAGATCCTTGGCATATGATGCATTCACAGATTTCACAATGACCGTCATCACTCGTAGAACGCTTTTTTCTAACCTGTGTCTATCACGACGTATAGAAATTGATATGGAGGAGTTTGAGGCTCCACAATGGTGTGTGCCAATTAAAGCTAACGTCATGAACTTTGACTGGGATGTAAGTTACTGTGGAAACCTAGTATACCATGTCTCAAAAGCGTTAGTTAACTGATCATCTGTTGTGCACAGGCACTGGCAGCAGAAACGCAGTTTGATGTCATCTTGGCTGATCCCCCATGGCAGCTTGCAACTCACGCACCCACTCGTGGTGTCGCTATCGCATACCAGCAACTTCCAGACGTTTGCATTGAGGAGATACCTATTCCCAAACTCTCCAAGAATGGATTTATTTTCATATGGGTCATCAATAACAAGTATGCAAAGGCATTCGAGCTGATGGAAAAGTGGGGCTACAAGTATGTCGACGATATAACGTGGGTCAAGCAGACAGTAAATCGACGTATGGCAAAGGGCCACGGATACTATCTGCAGCATGCTAAGGAAACATGTCTGGTTGGCAAAAAGGTAAGACTCGTTTCACGTTAGGTGATTTTATACGGCATGGATAGAGTGAGCTCATTTTTCTTCATTACCTTAGGGAGAAGACCCACCGGGATGCAGGCATTCGGTTGGATCAGATGTGATCTTTTCAGAGCGACGTGGTCAGAGTCAGAAACCTGAAGAGTTATATGAGATGATCGAAGAGCTTGTACCTAACGGTAAGACTTGAAGTTACGCTAAATTAGATGTCATTGAACCCATCATAATGAAACCTCTCTCCAATCCCATCTTAGGCCGATACTTAGAGATCTTTGGCCGAAAAAACAACTTACGAGACTATTGGGTTACTGTTGGTAACGAACTGTAGAAGACACTCCTACTCATGAAAATGTGTAAAAATAAAATCATGAAATGAAAACATAAAGCAAAAACAATGTCGATTTGCCAACAGGCCTCCCTGCTTATCGCTTCAATTTGGCAACTATCCTTTCGTACAGAAATTTTCATTGATTTCCTGTTTTTAGCAACCAATTGTACAGAATGCTTGCCGTAACATAATGCTTATCCAGTTTTAAAGCCATTAAACGTGCAAAATAAATCGATAGGCTGTGTAAAGGAGCAACGTTGACATTGTCTGACGATAGACAATGTGAGTAATAGACAAGCCCTCAGGTATTGGCGGAGGGGCATCGGCCACCACCTTGGCCACAGCGGAGCTTAAAGCCTAACCATAATGGATTAGCACTTTATCGACAGAACAATGGCAATTATGAAAGGATATTGACTTCCTTGACACGTCTTCAAGTTCTACTTGACATGTTTGGCCGTACGTGTGTCAAGATCTGATTGTCAAACTGGAAAATTTGCTACGCAGGATAGCCTACTATCATCCCGTGGATGCATCTTGTACATGGTCACTGTCGTGCAAGAACAATACTACCAAGCGCCAGATCATTTTTTACACATTTATTCCCCGTGTATAACACAGCCCCATAACGTACGTAATATCTTCTTCAACGATAGCTTAGAGCATGGTGAATTGAAACACTTTTCGTGACGTCACCGACCTATAAGATGGAAAAAGGTGAATTCCCTCCGATAACGCTTTTACCCGTGCAACTTGGTCTGTACGGCTCTGGCCACCTTTCAATCAATCGTTCTGTCATGACAGATTTTGCGCGAAGGTTGCACCAGCGAGAAGATCAATTCCGAGATCTCAACGGTAAAATACAAGAGTTGCGATGGGTCGATAGCCAGTACCGACAAGCCGGCGCCGAACAAGACCGGCTGACCAAAGTCGTCAACAAGCTGAAAGCTGAACTTGAGGAGCTTAAGAAGATAAGGTATGTTGCAGGTTGATGGACGTTTATATTCTTAATCATTCCACTGACTTTAAGCGGTGGTAGTCGAAAGGAATATGAAGATACTCGCAAGTTGAAGCGATTAAGTTTCAAGAGTGTTAAAGCGTCGATATCTGGTAAAATGAAAGAAGCCGTGGCCAAGGAAGAGCATGAATACCATGTAGCGTTTGAACGAGAAAAAAATTGTTCTTTACAATTGGAGAGATCGATGCAGGAACTCAACGAAGCATCTATACTTGTATGTTTACAACCTTCAGCGCGATCATCCAGACGAATATGCTTCTAACATTGCTCGTTCAACCTTCAGAGAGATCGCACACGGGTATCCAAAGACGAAGTTGAACGCCTGAGAGGTTCATTGGACCGATTATATGAAGAAGTAATAATTATCTTTTATCACTAACAAACAACAAATATCAAGGTATATTAATATTTGGAGGTGTATAGGTATTTGCTGGCTATCATGCTCAATTTCGAGCAGAAGAGAAATTGTCAACCGATTATGCGAATCTGAATCAACAATATCAAATGGTAAGTCGGTGCGGTTAGGTAGACAAATGTGGTATCATAGACCTCAATATTCTATACGTCTGTATTTTTCTGACCACATTGCTTATGATCCATCTCAGGCTGCCCGAGATCTGCAACGATTTCGTCGCTGTAGATCCGAGCTTGAAAATTCCCAATCCCTGCTTACAAGGTGTTTACAAGAAATGGTAGTTGCTCTCAATTACAATTCATACGACATGTTTACCCGTGAACCAGTGCTGGATATGATGGAGTACCAATCTCTCACCCGTATGCTACTATAATGTTAATTGTATCTCTGGTATTATATATTTGAAATTCACCATTGAAATGGGTTTATACAGGCGCCAAAGGAATTTCTCAGTTAGTCCAACAACATCTGGATGCAGCGCGTTCATACGTTCCCGAAATACCTCATCCTGGATCCCTTAATGTTATCCAGGGCAATTACTTAATCAACATGTTATTTGACAACGTCGTTGTGGATATGATAATGCAAGGTTGGCAGAAACATCGTTACGACGGATTCACACAGTATCGTTACTGATACCAAATTTATTTTTTTATAGCTCAAATACGACAGACTTACCAGATGCTCACTGTTACTAGTACCAACCTGGGTCGAGCCTTAGCCTGGGTTCGTCAATATATTCGGTATATCGAAGGATGTTATCGTAATCTTGGTCAGTTGGTTACAGTTACCAAGCGTAATCTGGACGAAGAGAGGTATCGAATCTTTAGTGAAGGCATAGCAGGAACGTTGGAGGATACCAGTAGAGATGTCTTACCAGATGAACCACCACCAATATATGAACCACCGGCGGATTATATCGATACACCACCAGCTGCACCACCAACAGACCCGGATCACGCTCATTTAGATTTGCCTCATACTGAATACGATTCTTCCTCCATAGCATCCGGATCGCCGCGACCAGAGTATAGAGAAGCACCGTTTTCACCGGTCCAACCTCCTGCTACTGAGGGCAACCTCATTGACCTTGAACCAGTCCCAATCGTTACGAGACCAGCAGATAATAATCCTTTCCGGCAATCAAACCAACCACACTAGCGATAAGTTAAGAGGCTGAATAATATATCATACTACATTTTCAACTTATTGATGCAAGCCGTAATATAGGTAGTAATGCTATGTCCATTGCTACAAATATAGTTGACATCTATAGCATATGAAAATTATTTACTCCATTTGTTTTTAAATCCATGAGTCCACACTTGTACAAAGATATGTTCTCATATGAGCTCACCTGAAATTGTTCACTCCGAAACTCTTTAGTGGCTTAGATTCCTCTGCCAAAGCTTTCGCGGAGCCAGCCAGCCTTTTTGAGTAATTTTGATGCTCCGATTGCAAGTCATCACAGGCAGCTTGCCCATACACTTGCCACTCAACTTTGCCCTACACTGTTGAACATGGCAACTGCTTCACCTCTCGCTCTCTTGCGAGACAGCATCCGCAACAACCGACCAGTCGAGCTCAAAGATAATAACAATCAAGTAGTTCGCTCGGTGGCTGATGCCACCGTGATTGTATTGGGAGATGTAGAGTTACCACGAAACACGCAAACGAATTTCAAAAAGTCCAGTTCACAGTCTGAATTCTACAGCTTAGACACTTTGATCTTCCTTTTTCTCAACAGCGAGCTTGATAACTCCACTTATATCCGAGAATGCAGAGACAAATCTATCGAAAATGTCGCCATTATTGACAGAAGACGAGCTTTAGATTACTTGACGGGGAAAGTCGACAGTGTACCCAACGTTGTTGAGCCTTCAGGAGGTAATAGATGCTTTATCAGCGAACTATTGATGGACTCTTTTTTTAAATAACGCATGACTTTTACTGGGCACCATAATGTCTAGAGAAACGATCTGCTGGTGAAGTTGTGGAGAAAGGAAAGGAAGAAGGCGGCGCAAAGCGAGTCAAGATAGCTCCAACTGCCAAAGATGGTGATAATGTTGACTTTGTAAAGAAAGTTCTTGCGCAAGAACGGCAGATCAAGACCAAAATCTCAATTTTGCGTGGCATCAAGGTTAGTTGACCCTAAGGTGCTTGTCAATCATTGCTGTTGCAAAATGTTCAATCCTAAACATGCATACCATAGAATTTCGAAAAACTACCTGCAACTGTGGCAAATATACTTAGCGGCAAAGCAGATGCAAATAAGACATCTGCATCATCTACGGCAAAACCATCTACTCAACCAAGCAAGGCTGCACAAGCAGTCGTGAAAGGCAAATCAAAACCAATGGGTCGAGGTATGTTTCCAATGACATACTATACATGTCAATTTACAGTCGTTATTAACATGCCATCTTCCTTTAGAATCCAAGATTCCAATCATGATTGTTCCGGCGGCTCCAACTGCAATGTTGACATTGTTCAATATCAAACAATTTTTAGAAGGTCAAGAGTAAGTATATCGCACTGTAAGCAAAGCGATGAGACTTTTTCAGTTATTCTAACGCGTACTATTTGCCCATAGATTTGTCGACGCTCAAGTCATGCGAGATCAAGGCATGAAGAAGCCAGAGAGAGTCACAATCGAACGGCGCAAACCAAATGGACAGGTCGTACCATACCATGTGGTTGACTCGGCTGTCAATTTTAGACAAAACGATTGGGATCGTGTGGTCTGCGTTTTTGTTGCAGGTCAACAATGGCAGTTTAAAGGTTGGAAATGGGAGAAACCACTTGAGCTTTTCAGTAATGGTAAGAAGAAACGATTTATTGTATGTACAAACGAAAGAGTTAATCTGACTCTTTTTCTCTCAAAAGTGAAAGGCGTGTATCCCAAATGGCAGACCGATACAGTCCAAGGTCCTGCTAAAGACTGGGCTGTTACTCAATTGAATGTAAGTAGTTTTATGTACCCTTTCACTCGGTCTAAATACGACACCTAACCTACCTTCCTTGCTCAGATTCATCGTCATAAGCGACACATGGACAAGGCTGTAGTATCTGGATTTTGGGACATGCTAGACAGTTACAACGCCACTCATCGATCGCATCTCAACTTTTAGAATTTCTCCCATTTTATTTTTCCTCACCTCTTGTTCATCTACTTCTCCTCTGCTTTCCTCTTTCCTTCTCACATAATAATAAAATCCCTGCACCTCTAACCAAAGCTTAATGCCTGGCTTACCCCCTCTTATACCGCCATTCCGCTTTGCTGCAGTAGAGGAAGATGTATTTCGAGGCGGCTACCCAAAGCTACGAAATCTTCGATTTATAAAACGGTTAGTAACCCCATTGACACCTACATGTGGTATGAATCTCACATGTCTAATCCTGTAATCGCTTTGCTTGATTATGTATTACTTCCCCTTCATCTCTTGTTGGTCTTTCTGCTACGATCTAGTCTACACCTCAAAACCATGCTTTCACTCTCTCCCGACCCCCTTCCCGATGAAATACAGAGCTTTTGTAACGAACAAGGCATCAAGATGATCCATTTGAAGGTTGACAAGATGAAAGAAGATAATATACCACTCACTTACTCACGCACCGTGGCAGCAATCCAAATTATCATTGATCCCAATAACCTGCCCGTCTATATCCATTGTCTCGATGGATCAGATGTCATTGGACTGGTGGTGGCCTGTTTACGCAAACTGGAGATGTGGAACTCAACCAGTGCTATGGGGGAATATCTTCGGTAATTATCCATGCTCGGTGTATTTTGAAAGTAGAGCGTCTGCTAACGACCTGTTGGTCAGGTACTTGCGGTCCAATGTGATATCTCCAGAGGTGTTTGAGTTTGTGGAAAAGTTCCACAATATTGATATCACTATTCCAACTTCGTTACCATACTGGTTATGGGGTGGCTCTGTGTCGTTTAGAAAACATCCATCTTTAAAACTCAAGTTCCTTAATCCAGAGATGATGACAGAAGAAGAACGGGAAATTAAGGATCTCAAAGAAAAGAAGGAAAAATATAAGGAAGAGTATTATCGCAAGAGAAAGAATGGTAATTATCCACAACTCCCCCACCCCTTATCTCTCATATGTCCTATGATATCCATGAATTGAATCCCTTTCTGTTCCAAAACAGACTTGCTGGATAATTTGTTGGATCCAAATGTTCCTGCTAGCCATGCTACCAATCGCAATCGCCAGCAACCACAGCCGTTCGGATCGTCATCACAAACAGCAATAGTACCATCTTCTTCTTCAGGCACAGAGAAGAATGATCTCAGTGATAGCGGACTGGATGACCAATTTAATGAATCTGATCCACGCGAACAGAACTCCGAGGACGAACTATTGGTGGATGTGGACGTTGATGCAATGATGATAGGCGACCTTGATGAGCTCAATTATTACGATCAACGAGCGACATCGGACGAAAAGCTTGATACCGAGGATATACCAGATGATGGAAAAAGAGTTTCTGGAGAAAGCAGATATCGACCTGAACCTCTCAGTCTTTTATTGCGGGCTCTCGCATTAGAAGGATTAGAATGGTGATAGAAGCGCTATATATGTATAAAATTAATAGAAGGCGTGCCATTATTCAATTCATGCGTCCTTATGTACAAAATATCAACTAAAGCCGAAAATGATAAAAATGTTTCCCAAATGTTGCCTTTCCGTCCTAAATCAATTAATCCTTTGCATATGGCCAAAACAACTTGTACCCATTCAGCGACCGTTTACCTAAACGCCTTTAACCTTGACACCATATCGCTTGGCTTCCTCCATACGTTGTTCTATGTCTGGGTTTGCAAGCAATTTCCTCCATTCATTCCAAGTTTCAGCGGGAAATTCTGCATTGGATAAATCGACACTTTCAGCCTTTCCATCGATACGGTACCGTTCAAATTGTTTTCCAAATTGGTTTTGTGAGTCCTTTTCGCCACCAGTGACATGTTGAATGAATGATCCGATATTTTTGAACGATAGTTTGGCAGACTGTAGATCGACGAACATTTGGAACACATGCGGTTGACCTTCATAGATGTTAATAGTGACATTGGTGGGTTGACTAGAATCTAAGGCTACAGCAGGGCTTTTTTGTGCAGCCGAATAAGCTGCATACATGGCTTCATCATGCAACCTCTCGGCACCTCCTGATTCAATTAACAAACGGGGAAGACCCTGTAGACCGCGAGGATCAAACACAGGTGACACATATGGCACCATTAGTGCTTCATTGGGAGCATAAAGCTGTACACGCTTGACCTGTTTCTTCTGTACCACATGATCATCGATTTTCTCTTCTTGTATGATAATCTCTGGTTCTTGTGCTGTATCCGTTGGGTTCTCGCTAGCGATATCAAGAGCATCAGGAAATGATTCTCTATGTCGTGGTAATTTGCTGAAATCTAAAGCAGCCGACGGCATATAATTAAAACCATCTTTTGGTAGATAATCGGTACCCATGTTGTTGAAGATACTGGGTAACGAATGAGTCAAGTCGAGCCTAAAATTAAAAGCCCAAATGATATAAATTAATTTGAGAGACTAGGAAAGCAGACATATGCAGGTACATGCCACTTACCATGGAGACAATACAACCACTCCTGCTGCAGCAGGTAATTGTAGATTTCGAATAGCCAAAGCGGTAGCTATCACAAGACCACCGCCGGCAGAATCGCCACCCATCACCAACTTGGAAACATCAATAGCTTTGAATCCCGCGTCTTCCGGTGGATTGGTAAGGTACAAGTATGCTGCCAAAGAATCGACTAGGGCTGCCGGGAAAGGATGTTGAGGTGCCAGTCGGTAATTTATAGCAAATGTCTTGCATTTTCCATGCTATTCGATCATGGACAATGGAGATTAGTTCTACTTAGTGAGATACTGATAATAATAGCATATCATTAAAAATCACATACCTTTGCAGCTCTGGTAGTGAGGAACCTATGTGTTTGAATTGAACAGATATGATAAGCTCCACCAGGATAGTATAGCAGCGTGGGGATGTCGATATCAGGTGTATCTTGACCATCCAACAATTCCTCAGGAATGATCCATTCACCAGTGATATTCTCACATTTGTCTCGTTGCCAATCCCATCCAATCTCCACCTTGAAAGGCTCCAATAAGGGAGCCAACTTCTCTACCGCTCTGTCTCGATATTCGTTAGGTATTGTGAATGAAATGGATTTGTAGCCCGCAGGGAGCGGAGTCTCGCGTTGATTGATCTTCTGGATATCTTCTACCGTGTAGTTGCGCATCTTTCCCACTAGATCTTTCAGTATATTTACAGTCAAATGTTGCTTTAGATTCCATTCATCGGCAGGTGGACCTGATATGTTTCGCAACGATGTAAGGTTTTCGCTAGCAGTATAATCACTAGGTAGAGATTTAAACATTTGATTGATCGGGAATTACCTCGAGTGTAATGCGTCACTACTGTACCAACTATGAGGGGTGTTCTGGGTAGAACTTCCTTTATAATGAACTTGGCCTTGTTCATTATAGATGTTGGAAATTACTGATATTGCGCTGGAGAAATGTCAAAAATCCAAGTGTGATAAATGACAACACCAGCTGAGAAGATTTGAACAGCCGACCACAGATCAAAAAAATATCGGCAGGCATTGTGCTTCGTTGGAGAAGACAGTTAAGTTGTCTTGTTGATATCGTATACTGGTCAAAGAAGCATACCGTAGCACTTTCTGGAAATTTCAACTATGATAGAGAAGCGAAACCTGTTTATATGAGAAGACTGCATACTACTACGGCGCACCTCGTCTATTGACAGCTTTAGAGCAAAATACCTATTTACTAACTTTTAATGGGAAGATACTACCCTACATTTGTAAGATTTTATTAAAATATGCCATTTATCCTAAGCGCTACGATGGATATTGCACCTTTTTGGTAGACGGTAGCTATTTCTATTTAGTGTATCGCATGTCCATGCTTAGCGCATGTTCTTTTTTAAAAATAATACAAAATCTAACCATGTCGAAGGGGAGGAACATGCAGCTTTGGATAAGACGTTTTTTCTTTCTTTCTTCTCTTTTATCTATTATCTTTCTACGTACATGTTATAGACATCCGTGGGTATACTAGTGAATGTTAGCTCTCCTTGGTGTGGAATTTCGATGCCAGCATCCAAACAAAAGCGCCAGTTGGAGCTCGCAGATGTTCGTACGACACTCGCAAGTATGAGCTGTTTTGGAAAGTACCCTTGCAATACGTGGCTTACACAAAAGCACAAAGCTAGCTTCAACTTCTTTAGTTATTTTGCAGCAATCATCACCCAAGAATCAGTGTCAGAGCCAACAATGTAAAGTGATCGTCCAAGCCATGATGCATAGGCCGCTTGCTAACAGTTGTGAACGGTAGGACAGGTGTACAAGTTGAGTGTGTATTGGTTGTTGTGTCGCATGGCATAGCAAGAATACAACCAAATCAAGGTAAATTATAACCTTGACCTACTTCTTTCGCTGATAGCCTTTTTGTGATGACCAGATAATGGTACAAAGTGAGTTCACTTCTTCTACTGTCGCTGGCGTCTAATACGCTAAATTTTCGAGTTGGTGTCAAAAAGTATCGTGTGGTTCTGGACCCAGACGGCCCTTCAATCAAGGTTCAAACTGGGCTCTCAGAAAGAACATTTTACCAATTACGGCTTCGGGATGTCAAAGTTATAGAGCAGCGCAAATTTTTTGTTTATTATTTTCGAATGTAATAAAGAGGAGCACAAACAATAATCAATGATGAGAAGGATTTCTTAACAGAAGGTGTTCTGCCTGTTATTGGTATATGAGTCACTTACTTGCAAAAGACAAGAATATATAATTTATATGCACACGCGGATTGGCGCCATCATGATGAGCGGTCGGCACATGGCATCAAGCCGTAATAAGATCATGGACTTGGCAAGAGAAATATTGACAACAAAAATTAATAAGAACCATGGACAATCATTATCTGAATGGAAGCATCTTGGAATTCTCATAGTTTGCGCTGCGTCAAATGAGATGGACCCATGATAGATGATGTCCATTCTCAGTGTGTGTTTTAATGAAAAGAACCGATCTCTCAATTTTTATAATTTGTTTCTGGCTTCCAATATTGATTATCCTTGTTTGTAAAAGACTGTAAACCCAGGAAAAAATAATATATATACTCTAACCCAAGTGCTTTTAGCTAATTTCCTTCCATCTGTATATTACATTATCTTTAGAGCAATCCGAAAACCTTTCGCTGGTCGATTTCTTTTTCTATTACTCTAAACCCTCGTCTTCAATCCATTCCAAGTTCCTTACTGTATTGTGCTGCGCACCTCCATCAACGACAACACATCCCTTTCTTTTTCCTCAACTCAACTGATATTCAAATATGAAATTCTCTGCCTCTCTCCTCGTTTTGGCTATGGCCGCTACATCCACTTTAGCTGCTCCCGTTGAAAGACGTAGTGGTCATAAGAGCCACAAGTCCACCACCACCAGTGGCAGCGGCAGTGCAACTAGCGGTCTTTTCTCAGGTATTGGTACCTGGTTCATTCCTGCTACTGAAGGTGGCTCCACTGGTGCCTGTGGTCCTCAAGAAAGCAACAGCGACCTTGTTGGTGCCTTGAATGCCCCTCAATATGGTGATATGTCCTCCAAGAGCTCATGGTGTGGCAAGAAGGTCAAGGTTACTTCAGGCAGCAAGAGCGTTATCGTCACCATCAACGATGCTTGCCCCGAATGCAAGCACGGATCTATTGATCTCACCCAAGCTGCCTTTAAGAAGCTTGCTGACCTTAATACTGGTGTCGTTGACATCAAGTGGTCCCTCGTCTAAGAAACAAGTATTAATATAATGCTAAACTCCTGTTACGCTCTCCACCAACCCTTCCCAGATCCATCCAACCTTTTTACGCCACCATATCTCTTTTTAATTTTTATTTCATTTTTGTCCATTACGACAGAAAAGAATAAAAATCAAAATATCGTAAATGTTTACATGCTATGCAAACATTTGTTATAAACATTATCTCCTCGAGTGGTTTAGCGATCGTAGTTGTTCCTGTCTAACTACCCACCTAAAAAAAGTTGGAACTCGGTATTAATTGTCAGGTACAGTGTACCAGATGAGAAAATTTTTTTTGATAACATGCCAAACCGTGCTACTGCTCCAAAAAGAATGGGCATTTTTCCCTTCTTGGTTACGGAAAAGGTGGTTTTGACATTAGAGTTGTACTCCGTCTTGCCGATCCAATATGAAACAGTATGAACTGAAGCATCAATTTTCTTTTGGCCGTAGACGCAATAGATATTCGGATAACACACATGTCGCGCATTGATTTGGCTTCGCACGTTTATAAATGTATACTAAATGTACGAGTCCAGAACTGTGGTGCCTTGTTACTATTTTTATACCGAGGCAGAATCTAGCAGGTTTGCTAATGAGCATTGTTGACAATGTGAATGAGTTATCATGTCAGCGGTTGACGAAAGGGATTGTCAGTGCAAACCAAACAAAAGAAAAATAAAATAAAATAAAATAAATGGTAGTAGTTGCCGCTTAGCTTCAGAGCAAAAACCTTACGACGTCAAAGACGAAGATTAAAAAATCCGATCTGCCAGATTCGAACTAGCGACCTAAAGATGACAATTTAACTCCAATTTGGAGCTCACTACAGTCTTCCGCTCTACCAACTGAGCTAAGATCGGTATTTGTTGAATGATTCATTCATATACTGTAGAGGATTGGTGACGTCGTCTCTCCACATTTCTATGGCTTTATTTAAATGTTACCAATATTATTATCTCGTTGTGTGAGCCACTTGTGGTGTTTCCATTGTGTAAGGCGATTGCCTATAAATTGTCCTAAGTGTTCGGACTCTAAATAAACATCTCTCTCTTCTCTACTTCTCTCCATTGTTACTCTGAATACGGATACTATCCCTTTTGACATGAAATCATCTCATCCTCACACTACAAGTCTTAACATGAAAATTGCTTAACAAAAAAATATTTAATACAATAATATTACTTTATTAAAACCAAAATGTATTCGATCCACCGTTGTCCAAGTTTAAATATTTCTCTATTGAATTTTTTCTTGACTACATAACCAAAAACTGTTAAAAAACTCATTTTGCAAATCTCCTGTTCACTTTATTCGTCGTTTTCCGTTTCAGATGTGTCAAAATTAAATAGCTAAGCCCTGGTTGGGTCTTTTTGTAAACGGTACAGTTGCGATCCTATTGCTGAGACCCTAGGTCTTGGGATTCAGATGAAATTTCTATTCTTTAGACTTTTTAGGTTTATTAAATATGCTTTTAGAAGTATATGGGCTGCTGAAATGGTTGTCTACGCAATTTAACGGATTATTCAAGTCTTTTTTCCATGGTATTAAAGTTTTTAAAAGTTTAGCCATTTTATCCGCAGGCTGCATGGTATCCAGACTGAATTGGTTTAAAAAAATAAAAAATAAAATAAGAATTAAAAACCAAAAAGCTTATGGTACAGTTTTTTTCATTCAGTATTGTAAACTATGTCTGCATCTCTCGCTGTGCTATTCACCTAGGCGTTGTTGTCAAGTAATCTTCAGTAATGCTAAAATATTTCATGTACTATGTGATCCATCAACTCGATAAATTAACATGTATTTATTTATTATATATAATGTTATTATTTAGTATGTGAGGCTGCAGCAACCGACAAGAAGATTCTCCTTGATCTTGCCTATACTGCCTTATGTATTCGGATCATAATGACGGACGCTGGAGTTAAGCATGTATACATGCACATCTGATTGTTAACTATAACCTTTATTATATTTCCACTGGTAATAAATAAAGCATTACCATGTTTTTCTTATCTTTTCTTATGGGCTTTCCATAACAAACATAGTGATTCTTTCTGTCCAATTGCAAAATTACAATACAAAGCTCTTCCGCTTGAACGGGATATCTTTACGAGACAAAAGTCATTCTGCATCAGAACAATTATAATAATAAATACAGAGATAATATGATGAATATTTACTACAATAAACCGTGTCAAAAGCGTATTGCTGACACGCTCACGGAAATGTAATCATTACTTACAGCAAAATGCTCCAAACTCTATCACAGTCCTATACCAAAATTCTCAGCTAGAAAAAAAAAGGGGAAAAAAAAAGAAAAAAAAAGATGTGCCTCTATTCATCTCGTCTTTATTTGCTGCCACAAGGAACATCTCGAGTTGCCTCACACATGAATGCTGGACATGCGTACAAAAAGGAAATGACAAGATTCTGATCCATCGCCTCTGATCATTTCATTTACACAATGTCTTGCCCAACGTCGTACTTTGAAAAATGCCAACTTAACAGCCAACCTCTTTCTCTAACCAGCGTACCCCTACAGATTGACTGGGGGGAATAAATCGATTGAAATAGGTGACTAACTGTATAATATGAAAAAGTATGATCCCAATTTAGACGCTATATACACGGAATGCTTACCCTTTGGTCGTTGGTAGCAAGCATGAGAGATAGTCCAGAGATAGGAACTATATATAATCGACACCATGTCAACATGGTTTTGCAGGCGAAATATCACGCTACTGCATCGTATGCAGCATTGTTATTAAACTAGAGTCACGCAATAGCACCATCTAGCCTAGTCAAAGGTAAGCTTATCAGTATGCATCCAGGCTCAGGCGTTCATGCTTCACTAAAGTGCTTACGAAATAGTTATGTTATGTCACTAAATCACCTCCATGAAAAGGAGTACGTGGAATGATATTATACGGAACAGTTTACAATGTAGAAAGAGCTCCAGATCGATATACGTTAGACGATATGGACGAAGGAAGAGAGACTATAAACGGCCGTGAGAGGTAATCCTTAAAAGGGTCTGACAGCCCCATCATAGGTAGGTTGAAAAGACAATACTGCCATTCATTCTTCCCAATCGTGAGAGCATATATTATATGAATAAACCATCCACTATGATCAATCTCAATACTTTGATAATCTGGTGTTGTAAAGCATAGGCAATTTTCCTAATACTGGCTTTCATTTCCAACATAGCCTCATCTGATCATGTAGCGATCAGTCTGAAACACCTTTCCACCAGCTGCTTCCAAACGGACCAATGTTTAGGACGTTCCTGCTTAAATTCCATCCATTTATCGCACGATATTGCGTCAAGGACATGAAATATGACAGCAGCAAGTTACAACAATCCAAATAAACTACCTTTTTCGATCGTCAAAGTGATGTCAGCTGCTCATCTATCAAGCAGCCTTCAAGTTGCGATGAAACACAAATGAACCTTTCTTTCTAGCCACAGGATGTTGAAAATTTATTTTTTGGTGCTAGTATTAAACCGCGGGAAGGAAATTTTGGGATATGCACGAAAACCGTCCCCATCAATTTCGTACATCTTGCACCACTCCGGGAACTCTGGGAAGCACCCATTGTCACGACTGATCAAGTTGGATCATTCGTGTCCAAGGAAATTTAATGGCTTTGATTTTTTTTTGTAGTACTCATCGGTCAGAAACGGAAGACCAAGGATTTTGGCACGGCCACTCCCGCTTCCCCAATTTCCTGATAACGAATTTTGGGTACATTGTTGAACGTGGCATAGCAATTTCTCAATAAAATATCCGTACGTGACATATTTTAACCGATGTACATGACCATATAGACTTATCGTGAAGGACAGGGAATATTTTGTACACCTCGCTGATAATAAAAAGATAAAGTCAACTTTTTAATAGGATGAATGGTGTCAATGAAATCGACTGAGGAAAAATAATAATGCGTCGGAAATACCCACTTGAGGCTCACACTCATGAAATAGAATTAGATCTTCTGAGTTACTACCCCACAATGGTATATTCAAAGCCCACTCCAAGCAAAATCTTTGATAATATTGAAGACTGAATTCTATCAATCTGAAATACGTTCTGCGCCATGTAATCCAACTACCAAAAATAATCAATTAGCACTAGTCATTGACCACCTAAATTTGCAATCTAAACGGCTGGTCTGAATTGACGCGGCCAACTTTTTAAAACTGTGGCATACATAGGGACAAATGAACATTTCTCAACCCAACGGAACAACAGCCCAACATTGGTAGCGACATGACCCGAGTTACAATATGACTGCTGGTTAGTTTCTGTGTTCTCGCACTGAGTTAATAGGTGGGTGTGTGGCATCATCATTTCCAAACATGGATGATCTGCCATACGTGGATGTGGGCGTAACATCCGACATCTAATAAGAAGGGTGAGAGTTGATCCAGGAGATTAGAATGCGATACAAGGTACTAACGATCTATTGTAATGGATGTATTCTATCCGACTGGCTGTGTTGATCCGAGCAGTTACGATGGGAACCCGATGTTCTACAAGTAATCAATCACTTCTAATAAACAGATTCATGATTTTAAAAGCTATGGTTTTCCAATCTTGAAACGGAATTAATCAATTATCGACATTGATTTTGTTGGGGAATGAATGTAGGATCATGGTATGGAAGATATCCACACTTAAGGTATTGACCTGAGATGGGCGGCGTTTCAAAGTCACAAACATATGTATTCATTGCACCCGATGAGGGCCTAGCACTTTCCGGGAATGGAGATTGTTTGGTATTGGCATGGCTTGATCCCCCAAACCCTTTTTGAAACAAACTGTTTTCGAAGAATAAGATCAAGTCGTAGAAGATCAATGAATTAGCAGGACGATATTCATAGTTAGGGCAGCAGATGGTTTTGAATACCGTAAGCCAATGAAATGTCCAACTAGTGTTTGACTCATAAAGGCAATAAAAAGAAAAATTCCCTTCTTTCATAAGGCGGGCGATTCTCACGTCTACAGGTTAAACCTATGCCTGGCGTCTTTGGTCCTGTGCTCGTACATATAAACCCTCGTAAACAAGCCTGTAGTGCCTGAAGAAGGCTTACTTTTGTTCCCTTTCGAAATTCCCAATGGCCATGCCACAGTCAAAATTGTCACAACCGCCATTGGAATCGGCGGCAACCACGGAGAAATCTGTCACTACCCTGGTAAAGCTATTCAGCGTCGATATGGCTGCCGCTGCATCATCCTCGTTTGCCGTTTCTCCTTTCATTGCTATCGTAGACAGGTAAAGTGATGATCCCATCTGTGAGTCAATTAATGCTCCGGTACAAGCTATAAACGGTATTGTCTTTGACAGGTCTATCATTGAGAATACCAACGGCAAAACTCCTTTAGTGCAGGGTCTCAAGCAAGGCTTTGCTACATTTTTTTCCCAACCTCACAAATTTATTACCACCAGACAATTCCGCCTGGTTTATGCAATTTACTTTGGCACCTACTTGACCGCTAATGTCATTGATACAAGCTGTGAGTACCTTGACCGTGACCAAAGGCAGACTTCGGCCGCAAAGTTTGTCGGTACAACTGCTATCAATATGTCTGTCTGCATATACAAGGATAGAGCCTTCACTAGAATGTTTGGTACAGTTGCTACAAAGCCGTTACCAGCTCTATCATATCTTCTCTTTGCTACAAGAGACTCGCTTACCATCGCAGCAAGCTTCAATGCTCCTCCCATAGTTTCCAAATGGATGCAGACGGAAGGCATTCTGAACAACAAGAAGATAAGCGATACTATCAGTCAACTCACATGTCCTGCTATGATGCAGGTATTCAGCACCCCACTGCATCTGCTGGGTCTCGATATGTACAATAACGCCAAAGCCACTCCCGGTCAACGCTTTTCCCTTATCCGAAGGGTATATGTTAAAACTACGTTGGCAAGAGTTGGCAGAATTGCTCCTGCATTTGGAATAGGTGGTGTAGGCAACAACTATGTTCGATCCTACCGACAACACCTTCTGGCCAAACCATGAGTTGTAGACCCCATTTTTAATTTTGGTCCAACTGCTTACTTTTTTTGACACTTCAATTGTATAATTTTTTTGACAGCAAACCCTATTCACATTATTGGCATCAATTTTTTTTTTCCTTTGTACTCCCTTTGTACCTCCATCCATTGACCAACTAGGCTGATTTTCACATTGGTTCATTCATTCTACTTTCGACATAAACCTATTCAACATGTTTCGCTTATAGAACGGTGTGTGTACAGCATACTTGGAAAGTCTTGGGAGAGGTTTCAAAAGTGTGCGCTGGTGAGAGGATGCAGTTTCTTCAGGGTTTGCCTGGTTGCATGAAGTTGGTGCGGTTAACGTTCAAGAGTTGGATGAACTAGTTGTTTGGAAAATCTCTTCAATGCACTACGAGAACACAACAGCTTTACCGACAATATGGTAAATATTGATGTTTCGATTGACTGCTCTCAACAAAAAATTGCCACGACTAGTTCTGGCGGACGGAATAAATTAGCAGCTAATACACTTTTATTATCATACCTGAGTAAGCTGCTGAATTTTGTCTTCAGCAAACGGCGAGTACATCAAGCTATGGCTGGCAATAAAGCCTCAGCCGTTGTTGAGCGGCGAAAGACGCGGTGATCCAAAAAACCACAAAAAAAAAAATCGCTCATTTATCAAGTAAGAGTTATTGGATTGGTATCAGAGAGCCCCACCAGAGAAGTGTCAATATCATCTCCAGAGTACATCATGTCATCAACGAGAGATAAATAATAAAAATGTATATTTGGAATCATTCTTTGAGATCATGAAAACAAAGAAAGAGAGGTAAGATATCGTACGTGGGTAAGAGCGGGGAGAGGTTGACACTGGCTGTATTTACATCAAAGTAGCGTCTTACAAAAAAGTCCACAAAGTATTGCAAAAAAAAAAAAATTAATAAAAGTAAAAAATAATCCGTTACTGAACGGCTACAGCCGAAGTTACAAGATTATCTACATGTTTACTACCGCTTCTTCTCTTATGATGTTTCCGCCGCCGAGGTAAGGTGGATGTGGTGTTGGTAGTGGGTGATTCTTCTTCTGGCTGATCGTTGGTTAAAAGAGAGTTGGCTATCCGAATAGCCTCTAAGGATTCTGTTGTTTCACTGGTATAGGAATAGCTGAAGGATGATGGTACTGGATCTGCAATTACAGGAGTCTCGGACGTTGACTGAGGCGGCACCATTGGCTGCACGGAGTCGCCACCATCATCGGATTCCAAAGCTTCGTACATCAACATATATGGGTTTGCATGTAATACGTCCTGCAGGGTCACTCGATCAACTTTTTCATCAGATATGCGAAGCCAAATATGATCCAAATGCCGGCACCTTTGGCATTCACAGTGACATGGCAATCGACGATAAGCTACAAAATGACCATAGCTGTGACCTCCATAATGAACAATTGTGCTTTTGAGTCTATATTTGTAAGAAGCAGAGCCAGCGCCTAGCTGTTGTTGCAGCTGGGAAATGGGTTGGTCAGGGTGCACATTAAGCTCTCCTGTTGTACAGTATGCGGAGATGTCTAGTATCTCGGGGAACACAATTTGGCACATGTTTTTTTGCAAACCGCCGAATTCATGGAATGCAGAACGAGAAATATGAAGGCATAGGATTTTTGGTGGTTTGGCAATCATGACTTGTTTAGTAGATGCAAAGCTTGGGATCGATTTGATGTTCACACTATCATCATCATAATCTTCGGATATACGTCCGCTCCGTATTCGGTCATCCAATTGTCGACACTGTTTATCAAGTTTAACCAGATGGTCAAGTAACTTGCGCTGTTCAACCCTATTCTGAACTTGTTTAGCTTTCGTACTCAGTGTAGCCATTTCCTTTTGTAGAAGCGTGAGTGTGGCACGTATGGAGCAATTGCGGCAATTTGCATCTCTGAGTTGTTCCAAGGCGGTATAGCGTAATAGGCACTGTTGCAGACTGATAGAATGCTGGAAATAGAGTGAGTAGGGATGACCATAACATATAATCAAGTTTATACTTACGGCATTAGATGGAGGTATGAGTTGTATATTATCAAAAGTAAAGTGTCTGATAGCCTCCTATAACGTCATAGCGTTAGGGTTTGGAATGGTTCCTTAATCTAATAAACAGAATAACTTTACTGTAAATCCACACTGTAAGCAGGAAAGTCGATTGGCAGAGAGTCCAATAAGCGGATTTGAAGGATAGCCTTCTTTACTATTTGGGGATCGGACGAGTACTTCAGCTAGACCATCGTTTCTTTTGTACTGAACAACAGAATTTTCCTCTTCATTCACAGCACTAGATAATAACTGAAACAGTTCTTGTGCATCCTGTTGTTCCCGATTAATCACACGCCGATGGTTGCTCATGGCACGCACGATATGTCGCGGACGGAAACATGTTCGCCTTCGACTTGGTGATGACAATAAACTGAGAGTATATAGTAAGGAAGCAGTAACAGGAGTCGAAGGTGACGAGTGGGCAATAAGGTTTAGGAAAGGTTGAATTCCGTCAGTCGCAGAGAGAGCCTTGTGATGAGGGGGAAGCAATTTTGGCTTAATATCGGGAATACTACCTTGTCAATAATACTAATAATATATGTTACCTGTAAGACGGAATTCAAAAAGCACGAATTACCAGTATTGACCAATCCGCTGATATACATTGGTTTGGTTGAGCATAGATCCAATACTGGTGGCTTTGTATCTACGGCTTGAAGCATAGCGGCCTCATCCTGAGAAGTTAATGCGGGAGATAAAAACGTGAAAAACTCCAAGATACCTCCAGGTGAGAATAGTACATCGATATGTAGGATATCAAATAATAGCGGCAACCCAGAATAATTGTACAGGTTATACAAAAACGGCCAAAAGGAGATATCTAACCACTCGGAGAAAGCATAATAAGCAGCAGTGTGACGAACTAGAGAATAGATGATGGCTACCAATGAGAGTGCAGCTGTCAATAATTGAGCGTAAAAGCTGATCTCATTTAGTAATGTTTGGATAGACTGCAATGACGGAGGCATCTGAATCTCTTCATTTGGTGTGCGTGTGTGCGTGTGTGTGTGTGTGTGTGTGTGTGTGTGGTGCGGATGGCGGTGCTACAGTATCCCAAGTTTCCAAGCTCAGCAGGCAGGCTTGGATGAGGTAAAGATCACGTGACGGGCTTTGCTCCAGCAATCAGCTGCCGACTCTGGAAATTCGGAGCCTTCGTCAATAGCGAAAATCGCGCGAGGGTGAGGTTATTTACCCTAACCCAAGTGATTGGAAAAATGCCGCATTCTCCCAAAGGCACTTGACGTACCTGAGTTCGTGCGGGCACTGTAATTTGATATTTGATTGACAGTCCCCAACTGGCTTGGACTGAAAAATGAGGGAAGGCTGCTGATTCAATCTCTATAAAACCATTCTGCTATCCTTGTTGTTTTTGTATTTCTTTTCCCTTCTTCTCTCTTTTTTTACCTCCATTATTTAATATTTTTCTGTAATTACTGGTCTTCAAAGGTTATGTATCTGATCGATAAATCAAGTAGTTCAAATAGCAGTCGTCATTTTTATTCCTTTGAAAACTTCCTCTCGTAAAGTGGGTTGCTAGCCTACCTACCGTAATTTGATCTGCTTATCGCTTTTATTTTCACCTTTTCTTTTCTTTACTTTACATTTTTCCTTGAACATATACTTCCCACCACCGCACTCTCTTGCTTGGTCGCCACAAACCAAATTCCATGTACATAAACGACATCAAATTTGCCTGTGCTACTTGCATTAAGGTAACAGATAGTTCTAACTTACAAAAGGTTAATCCTGCTGCGTAAAACTAATGTCGCACATCTAGGGACATCGATCTTCTCATTGCACGCACACAGATAGACCATTATTCGAGATAAAGAAGAAGGGTAGACCTGTTACTCAATGCTCGCATTGTCGTGATCTGCGCAGGAACAGACAGATTCATGTAAAGTGTGTTTGTATGGACCGCAGCCAATGTAAGTGAAGGAATTCGTTGACGTTTCGACATAACATGAATGGCAAAATCTGATTCCGTCTTGGCCGTTTCAGCTGAGCCATCCATCATAGCCACAGCTTCTTCTGATTCCGGCGAATTGGAGCACGCAAGTCACTGCACATGCAAGCGATCAAAAAAGAAGTCGATTCGCCGTCCCATTGCACCTCCTCTAATCACCGACGCTGCCAGTTTAAATACAAACTTGCAAACTACTCCATCACCACCTGCACCTTCTGTCTCCCCATCAATACAAGAGTCTGCCTCATGGTCTTGGGCATTAATAGCTCCGAAGCAAGATACGGATAACACATCAAGTAGTCCAAAGGACTTGGTTGCTCCTCACCCGGCTGTCGACAATAACCATGATTACTCATTCGTCTTTCACAAATCAATTGAACCCAAAAAACCGCATCAACGCAGGAGATCTTCGCTCGCTCGACGACCTTCCCCAATTGGCCCTCATAAACTGACTCGTGTTCCTTCAAGTGACTCTTCCGTCAAATCTGAACCTGTTGTCCTCTTTGCTAACGAACCATTCCAAATGCGCTCGGCATCTACAGAAAATCTCTCCAATGAATCAATGCTACAGAGCCATATGTCAACGTCTATGTCGCTTTCATCAGAACCAATGTTTCCATCCGATATTCAGAACAAGGCAGTTGATTCCCTAGATTTTTCGTTGAATGATCTTCCAGATGACCTTGCTATGCTGATCGGCAATAAGCAACCAACAACAAACGACAGTATTCAAGGTGATAGCAGTGATGATATTACCAACATTCCAGTCTCTTCTGCGTCATCCATTTCTGGCGAGTTGACAGAAGATATTCCAAGTTCATTTGCATTTGAGAGTGCAGCCGAACTGATGGCTATTTTTGAGAATGACCTAACGCAACAGCAAAAGCAACCTCAACAACCACAACAAGTAATAACGAATCAACGTCAATCTAGTCAAAATTGCTGCGGTTCTTTTGCTCCATCAAATGTTTGTTGTGCCGCCGACTTGTCATTACCCAGTGAATCTGTGTGCATTACTATTACTCCCATGAATAGCCAATCACAGAACCAACGGCCTACTACTCGTATTGTAACATGTTGTTGCGGACAGTCGTGTACATGCACTGGGTGCTTGGTACACGCAGGATCAAATTGGATGCTGGATCCGTATGCTGGTGTTCCATCATCAAGTTGTTCGTCAGATGAAGAGGATCAACTCATGTTGGATACAGAAATGGTCAATTCCTCTCTTGCGTGGCTGCCTAATGATTCTTTGTAAATACCTCTTTTTGTTTTTCCTTGCTCCTTCGATGTCCAATGCTGCATACTACATAGCCAACCTGAACAAAACGGCTCAGTAGTTGTATTTATACAAAATAAATATCCCGTTATTTTGCGCAAGCAACTAGACAATCATATTCAAATGACGCTTAGCCGCATTGTTCCGATATGATATTCCTACAATAACTGTTTATGCGGGGTAACAGTAGATAGTCCTTAATGCGCCAGATAACCTGTTTTAAATTGACAGCAGCCCTAACATTTACAGGAATTAGGCCCAATACATGTCATGACATCATGTGAATAGGTACCTTTATAACCACCTACAGACAGATGCTAGGGGTATTGGCGTGGCTTATATTGTACTGCGCAGAGAGACTTTAGAACGTAAGCACACTCTGTTTTCGAACTATCCTGATGGCGTTGTACTGTGCATTTACACAGCCGCAAACATGGAGAACGACTAGCAATGAATAGCAATCATGAAGTGGCTCCATGGAGCTATTGAAACAACTCTTGCATGTTTGAAATAAATATAATCAGATCGAACCAACACGGGCTGTAAATCAAGTTGGTCATTTTTCAGCAGAAAAAGAATTTGAATGCCAGGATTTTTTTACAGGGATCAATGTACGGTTGTAAAGCAATCGTTACACTACTTCCCCGTAATTAATATTGCTCTAACATGCAATTTTCGCTAGTGGCAACTTATAAGGTGGCTGTGTGGCTATGTGGCTTTGTATTATGCCTTGAATAATATTAACAAATCTCTTAAAACGCTTAGATATTATATCAAATTTGGTGAAAACCATCGGTGAAATCATCCTGGAAAACAACAAGAATCGAAAAGGGAATATTAGTGCCATTTCGTGACGCATCTACTAAAAATAGAATGAAATAACCATTTATAAATGTTGATTCGGTCCAACCGAGAAGCAAAGAGAACAAACTTCAATATGACAAGGATTGCTGTCGTATCTCACATAACTACGCCAGTCCGATGGATATATTTTGGCGTTATCCTTGCCATGTTGTTAGCCATGGTTGGCTACACATCGGCAGCTGGAACAAATCTTAGTATGGTGGGCAGTCCAACACCAATGTCTCCAAGTGGTGGAACATATGCCAGAAGTACAAGACTATCATCTGGAGAGTTGCTTGGAATCTATACTCATTCTACTGGTACAAACAAAACAGTAGTTGTTTGCGAGAGTACCAATAATGCAAATTCTTGGACTGATGTTGGAACAGTCATGACTGGTTATGGGGATATTGGTAACGGCTTTTTGCTGGAACTTCCAAGTGGAAGAATACTAGCAGCATTTCGAAACCATTCAGAGAACTCAAAAGGAGATATTACGTATTTCCGTATTGTAAGTTGGAAAAAAGTGCTATAGTATTTCTGTACGTTTGATTCTCATGGTTTATATTACCAGACTGTGTGCTATAGTGATGATAAAGGTAGAACCTGGAAGTATCTTAGTGAACCAGAAGGGCGACCGCCACCAAATGGAATCTGGGAGCCTTTCATGAGACTTGCTCATAATGGAGACGTGCAAATATATTATGCACGGGTGAATGCAAACAATGACCAAGATATTGTACAACGCGTGTCCACCAATGGAGGAAAGACTTGGAGCAACTTCACTACAACGGCAGGTGCAACAACAACTGGAAGAGATGGAATGCCCGGAGTCACAGAATTTGATACTGGCACAGGTAAACAACTATTGGCGATATTTGAGACCACCGAAGATGGTCCCCATACTGGACCTTTCCGGGTTAAGTCGGTCACGTCTAGCGACGATGGCAATAGTTGGGGAAATCGTAACACTGTGTATATTCCACAGGGAACCAATAACAATGCTGGGTCTCCTCAAGTAGCTACAATGGATAATAATGTGTTGGTTGCTATTTTCATGACAGATGAAGACACATCTTTGCATAACTGGACACAAGGAGCATCTGCTAAAGCGTTGGTTTCGACTGATGGTGTCCACTGGAGCAACAAAATTACAGTTTCCCCAGTACAAACAAGCTGGCCAGGTATCATACCTCTGGATACCAATCATCTGCTTACCCTCTTTGATCATCAAGGAGTCCATACTCAGGCTATGCTGCTATCGTAGCTTTTGAGATTAAGGGATTAGGAAGAATGATATTAAGAGTTACTTAGCACTGATGGCCATTTAAAATTAGTTTTGCGTATTAAATCATCCGTACATCTGCAGGTTGCTTAGCTACTCTCTTCCTTGACTTTTCCATTGTTTCGAATGTTATGTTCTATAACTATATCTGTATACCTTTTGCTTGTGTCTATAGCCCTTTCTCCGTTTTTCCTCTTCTCCATCATATAGCATAAAAACAAATTTCAAATTGCACTACCCATTGTCAGTACTGTTCATTCATACCTTTATTTTGTTAAATAACAAAATAAGCAAAATATAGTAGTGGGGGGAATCCTATGGACTAAAAAATATAGATAAATGTCCAATATTTAGTTGGCAGAGACAGTCTTCAAGTACTCAAGGCGGAACTTGTTATCATCTGCTAGGGGGCCTGAATGGTGGCAGAGTGTGAGAATATGGAAAATGCAGAAAAGAAGTAAACGGTTTTCAGCAAAGTGTTGAAGCTCTTACGGTTAATTGGAGTCCACACGGGATCTTCCTTGAAGAGACGCATGGCTTTGATGTAGTTCTTGGTGTCGGTAGTAAATCGATGATAAATACCGGCAGGAAGCACAAGCAAGTCGCCTTGCTCAACTAAGATGCGGATCCACTCATCGCCCTGGCTACGAACGTCGAAGAAACCACTTCCATCCAAAATATATCTAATTTCCTCGTCCTCGTGGAGATGTCTATGTGGAATTGGTAAGAACTCACTTCTGTATCCAAAGCAGACCAAAAGAGGAGACAACTCACTCGTCAAAGAAAGTCTTGACCTTGGTTTCGTAAATTTCGCCCATGGCTGCGGGAGAGACAACGATCTAAACACATGCATTAGATACTTTTGCTGAGACGCGAATCCTAGTTCATAACATTGCAAATTAATGCACCTGATCTCTGTTCTTGTACTTGCGTTCAGCAGCAACCTTATCCAATTCTTCAAAGGCATTGTCACCAGTAATGCGCCAGTACAAAACACCGACTTCGCTCAATTGGTCGACCGAGACAGAAATTTCGGAATCATGAAGCTCTCTTTGGTCTAATTCTGTGTTATCGTAGTAATATGCTCGCATGGTTCGTAAAGAGTTAAAGAATGGGGTGCTGTGAAAATCGGCTAGGCTTTTTGTATTGGTGAGGTGTGCGGCAGCGGACAAATAAAGATGAAAATGGTGCGATATCTTCTCATTCAAGGGGACTAGCCAATAAGATTTTATTTTCACACCACACAGCCCATTTGCTCTTGTACACCTTTACAACTTGTAAAAGCTGGTGAATATGGATTCTACAGCTCTTAGTACCCAAGGTTTGTCAACAAAACCAATAACAAATCCCGAAACCTCACCAGCAGTATAGTTATATAGTGTTGTTTCTCTCTGCAAACAAACCTGGAAAATTTTTATGCGACAATACGTGTTTACAGGTGTTTCTTTGTATTTCTCTAACCGCAACAATCATTATGCAAAACTAGTTGACTGTCACCACCTCCATTAAACCTAATTAGCTATGCAGAAGTGAGTGTTCAAATTTCTGATTGTTTTGTTTCTTGTCTTCTGATTACAAAGATACCCTCTACGTCTATCATCCATGTCGATCCTCGGTGAGTTTTTTATAACCCCCAGTATCGATGAAACCTTCAACAAAGGTTCACCGGCCTCATCTTCAAATAAACACTTTTGCCCACAAATAAACTTGCAAAGTCTTCTTCTTCTCCCGTTCATTTCATCCACCTACTCACGTCATATCTTACAGTTGCAATATATCCGTAGACTGATAATGCGACTTCAATTTGTGACCATCACGATGGCTGTTATAGGATCTGCCATTGTGCCAGTAAGCTATGGAGTAGAGAATCAAATTGCAATGTTCTCCAGCTTACCGCCAGTGGAACTTATCGAAAGCTTGACGACAAGTTATCACTACAATATTCTTACAGCCAACCAGCCAGTAGCGCCAAAACCTCAAATTCTCACATTTGATAATACAACGCATATAATGGTTTGGAAGTTCACCAAGGAGCAAAGAGAATACTTGAAGACGCACGAAAGCTTTGTTGGAATCGAAGAAAATAATATTGTGCATATTGCTCCGTTCAACCGGAATGTCAGCACAACCAATGTCGAAGAGCAGGGTAGTGATGCCCCAAGCCTGGATGGTTCGCAAAATGGACAATCGTTCAATGCTTTGCTGAATGGCACTCGTATTATCACTCAAAGGGATGTTCCAAACTGGGTAAGCTGAAACATTTGATTACTCGCAGGATTAAGACACTCAATTGTTTTAAAAACTATCGTGACCTCTATCCATTTCTCCCATCATATTAATAACATGGTCATTTGCAAACATTCTATAGGGGTTGGCTCGCATTAGCCAAAAGTACTTGCCTCTCCAAACGGATTACTCTTATCCCGAGAGTGCCGGAGATGGAGTCGACGTCTATGTGATTGACACGTAAGTAGTAGCTACATGCGTACATATTAACTTTGCTGAAGTTCATAATCTTGACCAATCCTATATAGTGGAATCAATGTACAGCACACAGATTTCGGCGGAAGAGCAAGGTGGGGAATTACCACAGTTGAAAATAGCGGGGACCAAGATGACAATGGTCACGGTACTTTTGTAGCCGGTATTATTGGTGGATCGACATATGGCGTAGCAAAGAAAGTACGCATGATAGCTGTCAAGGTAAATATTTATGTTCACCCACCTTCTCTCACTTTGAACGATTCATTTGCTCACATATAGAATTGTGGGAATTATTAGGCTCTAGATGAGAATGGCAGCGGGACTGTCAGTGACATTTTGTTAGGACTACAGTTTGTTATAAAAAATGCAAAGAAACTTGGAAACAGTAATCGGTCAATCGTCAAGTAAGTAAACACAATAATGTCTATTTTCGAGAAGATGTGTCTCTGACTTGCATTGACTTGCTATTTAAGCCTATCTCTTGGAACCCAAAAAAGTACGGCTTTGGATCAAGCAGTTACAGCGCTTGCCAATGCAGGCATTATCATGGTTGTAAGTAAAGGCTTTATAAAAGAAACATGATAACTTGCACCTCATCCCCAACTTGTCAATTTCTTTTATTTTCTTTTGCTTAGGCGGCAGCAGGAAATGGTGATGAAAATGGTGTTGGACAAGACGCTTGCGATTTCAGTCCAGCAAGCGCACGAACAGCACTGACAGTGGGTTCAACCGATCGTTCGGATAATATTGCGGGTTTTAGTAATTATGGACCATGTGTCAACTTGTTTGCACCGGGGGTCAAAATCCGCTCAACTTGGGTGGGTTCAAATACAGCGACGTATGTATCAAGCGGCACTTCGTTCTCTACTCCATTTGCTGCCGGTGCCATGGCTACATACATCTCTGAACGAACGAGACAGAACAAGACAGTTATGCAATCTGCTGATATTATTCGCGCCATTACTGGTATGGCTACCAGTGGCGTCATACAAGGTTTGCAACCAGGCAGTCCAAATTTATTACTTTACAATCGAATTAGCGATACTCTTACTACTCAACGGTCTGCTGCAGCATTTGACAGCATATCGTATTGGATGATATCTTGTTTAATAATTTCACCTATAATAGCGTTAATGTTGTAAATATGACTCTATAATATTTTCCCTCATCCGTCAATAAAATACGATGCAAACAACACGACCGAAAATACCACTCAATTGCAGTCACAGGAGGAGAATATTTCTAAGTTCAATCCAACACTGGCGGCAGCTGAGCAGACAACTCGGACAGCTCCCGCCTCTGATAATATTACAATCTGGATAAAGCAGAAGGGACGGGCACATTCCAGGAAGAGCTGGAGCTCTTTGACTTTACTGGAGATGCCATTGACATGGCTCTGAGGTTTGCTCCTTGTACATGATGCAAGTTGTACGGCTTCATCATTTACTTATTCTATTTATCACCTAGACGACTGTTAGCAAAGGTTCATCTGCCAAAGGAATCCCAACAGATAGACAGAGCTCTGGAGGCATTCGCAAAACATTACCATGAATGCAATCCTGATTTAGCCGAATCATATGGTTAGTGTTGTACGGCTATTGCACTTATTTCACCTCCCAATCTAAACTAATACCCCACTTTTTTCATACTACAAAGATTCAGCATATGCAATGGCTTTCTCCATCGTACTGCTTCACACAGACGCACATAACAAGAACGTGAAGCGCAAAATGACTCGAGATACATTCATCATGAGAACCCGACTGATAGAAGGAGGAGAGAATATACCCGCAGAGATTTTAGACGTAAGGGGCAAATTCAGTACCAATGTCTAATTCATTTATATACAGTAAAATAATGGAAACAACACCTCTCCATATCATGAAATAACCAGGTTATATATGACAACATCGTTAATTGTGAGTTCCAGTATGCGCAACCCATGGACCCTATTCAAGAACGACAGTTATCCAAAGCCGCAGATACCCGAGGGCAAACGTCATGGCTCACCAAACTAGCCAAGCAAGACGGACCGAATAGCCAGGTACGATACGTTTGGTAGGCTTGCTAACCTAGTGATGCTCCGTCCACTCATCTCCACTGCTTTAGATACCAATCAATCATGACTTGGAAGCCAACCTGGAACGGCTGTTGCCCTCTGAAAATCCGTACGACTTCAAAGGGAGGTACTTTGATATCGATGCTCTTCGGCGGGCGTTTACGCGTGCACCATCGTTCACGTTGAGTGGCGTAAAGACGAAACAAATAGGTTCACTTTCGGACGGCAATAGTAACAAATCTACAAATGATTCGTCATCTATTTATTCCAAAGTCGCTAGTGTATACAAGGATAACGGTTATATGGTTCGAGTTGCTCAAGCCGGCGTCCTCGATCGGAAATATGAACTAATGCACGGTGGCAAGCGAGCCAATGTACGCGGGTGGCGACCATTCGGTATGATCCTGAGTGGCAGCCAGCTCATCTTCTTTGCCGACATTACTTCTTTTCTGGAATGGTTTGACATACCCAGAGTCGATTCATATTTTACTGATGGGGGAAGTGTCAGTTTGCCTACGACCCCAACTGTTGAAGCATTGGCAAGCCCAGTACCATTGACCGCTGGTCAATCTACTCCCCCTCCCGAAAGAACCCCTTCACCTATGCTTCGTTCCAGTACATCGTTTGCCTCGTTCTCTCCTACTGTATCGTCCACATCTTCATCCACGCCATCGTCGTATCTACGACCGGTCCAAATCGTATCGCTGACTGATTCTGTATGCTTTTGTGACCAACAATATACAAAGTATCCCAATGCATTCCGGTTGCACACTGATGATGGGCAGCAATTCGTTTTTAGAGCTGAGAACGAACAAGAAATGCACGACTGGATGAGTAAACTAAATTATGCTGCATGTATAAAGTCCACTGGATTACGATTGCATAGCAATAGTTCAAGACATAGTCGGCATGATGATGTTATTGGGCGGCAAGAACTGATACAAACAAAAATGGCTGAATTATCTGCGGGTATCGACAATCTTTCGAGAAGGATCTCGCAAGACCTTTGTTTGAGGCGCAATCTTGTGGTTCTTGTTCCACTTCAAAAATCTACTCGGGAAAAGATCATCCAGTATGCTGAAGTTACTGGTAATCGGTTACAAGCTTGTCGATTACGTCTCAGCAAATTGGAATGCTACAGAACGATTTTGGAGAAGGAGCTTCGTAGGATACGGGAAAACGAGATGATTCGCAAGATGGTTGGCGTGTCTCTACAACGATCACCTTCTGCTGATAACGAGACACATGATCTACGAAACAGAATGAGAAGGAGTTACTCAGCTTCTCCTGGCTATCAACGACAACCTTATGATGCCAACTCTCCAGGTGGACCTAAAGTTCCCACCCGTGTATCCAGTCTTGTTGGCATCCCCAAAGGGTTCTTCTTAGAAGAAATTGAAGAGAAATCTCGACATGATCCATCTTATGAACGACAGTCTCATGAAAGCGACGCTTCAATTGGTAGTGTCAACGACCTTGAAAAGGACAATGAAAAAATAAGGCTGGTGATTACGGAACCATCAAAATTACCCGATGCGAAACACGACGCGGACAGTCCTCGTCAGCGAAGCTATAGTAATGATGAGGTTAACAAGAACAAGAGTATGTGGGATTGGACCAGTAAACTCAGAGCTCTTGGTGGTTCCCAACCGCAAGAGGACAAACCTATCCCTGTACCTGCCGTTCAAGCTCTAAAGCAAACCAAGCTTATGCGCCGCCGAAGCCGAAGTCACCCAACCATTCCTGCTGGCAGAGAACAAGATAAACCATTGTTGCAAACTAAACCTGAAGCAATGAGAGAAAGGAGCAATTCCGAGTTATCTTCTGTAGGCGATGATGAAGAACTTTGTGTCGATGAGCCTACTTCTTGGGAATAACCGCTGGCTGGACTGGCAGGGCAGGGCCACCATGCAGGCTGAGGAGCGGGCCCAAACTGTGCATTTTAACAAACTAGGCTTTATTTAATTAAAAAAAAATAAAATAAAATTTATCGATTTTGATTATACTTTTGCCATTAATAAAATGTCATTTCATTGTTCTAATATAAAGCGAAAAAAAAAAAAAAACGACACGAGAGAAAGACATCAAAAGGAAGAGGCCAGCCGAAATCTGGTTTGGCCCCAAATATTTTTATTTTCCATCTGAAAAAAAATTTGTGAGCAGACGACCCAATTCTCCACTTGGCATTCACCAACAGCATTTCATATCGGTAGCATTCCAACATGTATTGCATGCGGTACTTTGTGCCTCTACTCCTATTACCATTCCCTGATTCACCGCCGATATTCGTCATTCTGTTTCTGATTTCCTTTTTCTTGCATCAAAAACCTTGGTAATGATAAACTCCACTTAACGAATGACTACGTAAACCCCCGCCTCTTTTTGACTAACACTTGTTCAGTATATACTGTACTCTACTTCTCTTTGCTCTCTTCTCGTCTACTTGTTTCTGGGGACAAGGACGATGTTGGGTTGGACTGAATGGAATGAGATTGTTTGATGTACATGGGACGACAACCGATAAGTGGAACCCAGCATGGAAGATTCCTCTTCCCATTGGAAGTTTTGGCTCATCGTAAATGTGCTATATATATCCATTACTTGTACATGTATAATAAAAATCGGCTTAAGCTTTATTGTTGCATCTTTGGGAAACGTACCCATGTGAAAATGCCATGGGCTAGTGTACACAGGATAGTGTGAAGTTCTTTTGATTTTTTTTCCCTGTGATCGCTTAAAGCATGGTTATAGTTGAAAAAGTTGGAGTGATGGTGCTTTAATAGAATATGTTGTTTGTGCTCTATTTTGGCCCTATATTGAAGCCCATTTCGATTCTTGGCCGTTGACTAGAAAAAAAATGGATTAGTCGGTAACACCAGACAGTGCGGGGAATGGTGTGAGAAGGAAAGCTTGGTAACACTAACCAACAGGCATTGATTGAACCTATTTATTTTTGGTGAGCTACTCTCTTTTGCTTTGCGACAACTTCTTTCTCTTTCTCTCACCTCGCATTTCATTTATCTTTCGTCATGGAAGGAATCAGAAAAGCTTTGCGCAAAATGCCTCCATCTACCACCATTAAGGTGTTACGGAAAGTCTTTGCCATGCCTGCTCCAGCTGCTCGTTTGATATTGAACGATGTAACTCGGGCAAGAAAGGAACATAAGCCTTGGATTAAGAAGGTCACCTGGAATTTGGAATGGAAGGGTTGCTGGATCGGTGAGGAGATCAGTGGCCTCGATGAAGGCAGTATTCGACAAAGGATCGACGAATCCGACGTAGTGTTCTTCAACGTGCATGGTGGAGGCTTTCGTCTCGGAACTCCAACAATGTATATGGACGCTTACATCTCTTGGATTAAAACTCTTAAGCTCAAGTATGGACTGAATGCTATCATCATGTCTGCAGACTATCGGTAAGTAATCTACGGGAAAAAAATGAGGGTTTGGGGTAGAATAGCATCATGACACTCTGTGTAACCCAAAAAAAAGCCAACAAGCAATCTAATATATTTTTTCTTCTAGTTTGGCTCCAGAACACCGTTACCCTTCACCTGTAGAGGATATTGTACGAGCCTATGAATACCTTACGCGACATTTAAATGTCGAACCTCACAAAATTATCACCATTGGAGATAGTGCTGGAGCTGCTCTGATCTTGGAAATGCTCTTCATAACTCATGATCCTAGCATGTTTGAAATTGTCACTGAAGACGCCGACGACGATAACTCCACCCAACCTGCCCTTGAAGAACTTCCCCGACCAGCTGGCTCAGTCATGATCTCACCTCTCGTGACCGACGAGACTACTTCGGAATCATGGAAGGAAAACGTCAAATATGACTTTGTATCACAATACACTGCCAAAGTAATCAAAAAAGACTACTTTGAGCCATTAGATCCCGACACTCCACCGGATGCTATTCGAGTTCTTGGCATTGCCAAATTGACTACTGGTTTCCAAGCTTTTCTACCAAAACATGTCCTCGTCTATGTTGGTGATAAGGAGGTCCTTCGGGATGATGCTCTTGATGTCGCCAACAAGGCTAGGGATGATGGTGTCGACGTTGAGATCATCATGGAGGACTGCGTGCACGATTGGTTCTGTGTCCGTGAAGTTGTCAAGGACAAGAAGATCATCGAGCGTGCTGATGATAAACTGGCCGACTTTGTTGAGCTGAGTCTTCGTGAGGCTAAAGAAGCTTACGACGCTGATGTCAAGCGAGCCTCCTCTTATGATCAAGGACTGGAGGCCGTGTTGGAAGTCGATGAGGATATTCCAGAGATGTCACTGGAAACTAAAGAGACCGATGATTCCAATAGTCGACACAATATGGCTCTTGCTGCATAAACAATGGCGTTATGCAATGCAATACAATACACTACAAACACACACAAACGAACCTACAATTGAATTCCCTGCGTATTATTCTATGGCTTACTTAACGTTATCCTATTATTTGTAACTGATCTAAATTTTCTGTATATTTCATTCCTTTGTATTGTTTCTCCATGAAATCATGCAACGGAACTCATTTTTCCAGCTCAATTCTTCTCTTTCTTCGATACTGTACATAAAAGTTTATATGCTCTTCATGGATTTGGTGGTTTCTTTAGGATGGTGTCTTGCGTGGAAAACGATTCATGCCCTCTGTGTGTGCCTTTCTTGCTTGCTTCGTATCAATGGCTGCGGTTGCACACAGAAAGCGTTGCAAACAACACAATGCGTGGATGGGGCAGACTTGGTCGATTTACAGGATATACATGGATGTATCAGAGACGGTGGGGCAGGACTCATTCAATAATTAGCCCACCCTGAAGAAAAGTATAACGTACGATATCATTTTTGGGGAATGTATGCTTTGGTTGATCACTTCGCTGGGTTTTTCCGATTCTGCTTTCTCCGATAGACAAGACAGCAAATTTTGCTTTTCAAATTGTTACAGTAATTTAGCAAGGGTTCTAGACCATTAGAATATACGAATGGAGAACAGGGGTCAATGTGCTGGCTGTATCAGCCAACACCCACCAATTTCCCAGATCAATATGAGAAATGGTATTTAAGAATAGCTGTGATGAAGCTATTCCGATTTAGTACTCATTATATTTGCAAGGTACTCGTGGGGAAACGACTCTTGCCAGAATTTCATAGTACTGATGTTCTTCCACCAGCGAGCAACATTGGGTCTGGACGGATCCTCAAGGCTAGGGGAACCGTTCGCAAGGGAATAGAAATAACCAAAAGGAAGATGCATAATATCAGCCACAGTCAGATTATCACCAACAAGATATGCCTTTCCTTCCAAGAGCTTGTCATAGATGTCCAAAACCTCGATGATCTTTTCTTGATACTTCTTCACCTTTGCTACATCAGGTTCGATGCGATGATGGTATTTCTTGAAAAGTGTTTCCCAAACATAACCAGAAAAAGGGGGGGGGATCGAAGTAAGAATATTCCATGGAGATGTATTGATCCACGAGGGCTGCTTGCTCCAGATCTGTGGGTAACAATTGAGCTCTTTATATAGTACACCTGATGGATCGATTCAAATCCCCTCCGGCGTATAAAGCCGTAAGATCAGTGAGCACTAATGAATACAGACGTAAGACTGGCGAACCTTGGAGGGAAAGTAGAATGATGGCAACGTCGATAGATCAACCAATCAAATGAACCGGAAAAAAATAGGCAGTCTTTGGTTTGGAGACTCAGACACAATATAATTATTGAAATTACCTTTGTTGGAATCTTTTCAACTTCTTCATTAGTCAATTATTGTCGCCGGATAAAGTATGGGGTGGGTGGCAATGAGATCCACTCACGGAAGGGTCGCCGATTGAGACATGATCTTGAATATCAATTTCCCAATTTCTCGTTTATTACCACAACCATTGCGTGACATTACGTGTCGGGGAAGATGTTGCAACATGATCGACTTACACCAGATCATATGTGGCAAAAGCTCCCTGAGCAGCACCAGTTTACAGTAGAATAAAATAATTAACAAGGCATTCATTCATCCATTAATTCATGATCATGTCTATTTTGTTGTTCTAAGCAAGCGAAGTCTATCTATTATGTTTTGGTGATTGTGTCTGATCGGTTTGAACTTATAAAGTCCGTCTGCCAATCACATTGAAAATGAACTTTCCCCCGTATCCTCAAGGGACAGCCACAGGCAAAGCTGTTCGTAAACCCTGTTACTCTGAATTGCGTGTGACATTTGACACAATGTATACCGGGGGTGGGCTTTCGTCCACTTGAACGATTTAAACTTTGATGGAGATATGATGAACAGAATTAAGGTGTCTTATTTATTTGGACGAAACATACGTTAGGTCTATTGTAACTTAGCTTCGACGCTCCGAGAACCCTTCCTTACTATTAATGGATCACTCACCCTTCTCGCATAATTTTTGTCTTATTGCCTATACATAAATACTGTGAAACTGATACTTCTTTTACCATCATCATCATGTCTTCTGCAATATCCGCTTTCCGTTTCCCAAGTAGATCGGCTCATGTCTAAATTTCAATCTATAGATTTGGACAACATTGAAGTGTTCAAGATCACTCTGCTTTTAAATTTTAAAAGGTCCAAGTTCACGTACTTGGGTGCTGCTATTGCACTCTCTGCAGTCACCAAAATGTATCGAACCTTCGCATACCCAAGAAGACTTGCTCATATAAAGCGAATTCCATTGTTACCAACGTTCAAGTCGTTATTAGCCGGTGAATCCATGCTTGAGCGCAACAAGAAGTTTTTATTTCCTATTTGGAAAGAAACAAATGGTGTTTGCAGCCATGTATAGCCAATATGGATGGATGGATGGTCGGTGCTTGTTACAAACCCTGATGCTGTTAAAACCATTCTTTACAAGACAGGTATGTTTAAAGCATTTTCCATACTTGATAATATGTGTTTATTACTGATGTCAAGTTAAAAGATATATTTCCAAAGGTCGAAAATGTAGAACTTCAAAAACAGAGAATGTTGATTGCCAAGTTTTTCGGAAGAAATAACTTGGCTGGTGCCAATGGCCATGAATGGAAAAGAAGAAGGAAGGTTGGTACATGCGTTCATGCATAGTGGATGCATATAGTTCAACTTATAAAATACATGCTATATAGATCGTCTACCCAGCTTTCCGTCGTTCAATGCCTGCAAAAACATTTGCTGTCCTAACTAGCAGAATGTTTGAATAGATTGACAAGACCGAAGGCTCTGTGGATATACAAGGATTACTGCAAAGGTGAGATATCTATTTCATATCATATTGGTATACTCATTTCTAACCTGGTGTTGTAGGTTCACCTTGGACGCTATCGGCCGAATTGGATTTGGATTTGAATTCAATGCCACCAATTCATCCAATGATGAATGGGTATTAACATACAATGATGTTGCAGACAACATTGGTGACTTCAGATTTCTCTTTTTCCCCAGCCTCGACTCCACTTTCCTTGGACTATTTCCGGAGCGACAAAAGAAGCATCAGAGCTTGGACAGGTTGAATAAGCTTTTTGATGAAATTATCGAGCACAAGAGGGCAGAATTGGCGAAAGGTGTTAGTTCCGCAGTTGAGGAAAATGAAAAAGATCCGTTGACACTTATGATTGAAGCTGGAGGCGAAGACGATACAGTTGAACCTCTCAGTGCGCAAGAACTTCGAGACGAAGTAGTTTTGTTTTTTCTAGCAGGGTAAGTTATAGTTATGCGATCGAAGAATCATGCACCCCGGACCCGACTGTGATATGTATATAATACTTTTACGAATTTCTAGCCATGATACTACTTCTAGCGCCATGACTGCCGTTTTGTATTTCTTGGCTGCTAATCAGGTGAGAATATATGTAAATAATAGGAAGATGTGAGTGGTGTTTTGACAATAGTAATTAGGATATACAAGCAAAGGCTAGAAAGGAAGTGCTGGATATTTTAGGAGATGAAAAATTCGATGTCTGGCCAACTTTGCAACAACTAAAGGAATTTACCTATCTAACCAAGATTATGAAGGAGGTAGGTGGCAAGTTATAGATCTTTTGAATGATAGTGCCAATATTAACATGAACACTCAGGCTATCCGCTTGGCCCCACCAGCAGCGGGTCTTGTTGATAGATTAGCTACCGAGGATACAGAATTGGCTGGTACTCATATCCCAAAAGGAACCATTATCAAACTCGATATCGTTGCAATGCATTATAACTACAGCCTTTGGGAAGATCCTACAAAATTTGATCCTGATAGGTTTGCAGAAGGAGGAGAGCTGGAGTCAATGCCAAGTACTTATGCTTATCTTCCATTTGGTGGCGGTTCGCGACAGTGTATAGGTGGGACAGTTTTCTTATGATCATGATATGGTTGGTCTTTAAGTTATAACAAGTATGTTCTAGGAATGAACTTCAGTTTAGCTGAACAGCGTGTCGCATTGAGCTCTATACTAAGGAAATACGAGCTAAGCTTACCTGACGATTCCATTCATAAGGATGGTCTTGTATTCAACTCCAGTTTGCTGATTTTCACCGCAAAGGAAATGAAGCTTAATTTTACAAGGCGATATTAGACATCGAGCTTAAATACAATTTCAATGGCTATTAATAACATCACATGCGTCAGATCATTTTCATTTCCTGTTATTAAATAGCTTTCAACATCACAATGATTTACATCCATCCATCCATGTGTACATCATCTTTCATATCAGTTATTTCAATTCGTGTCCTGAGTCCGGTAAAATTGCACAATGTGGAAGATGCGTCTATTGACAGCATTTGTTTTACAAGTATGCCAATGGTAATATCTAGCGTGGGCTTTCCACTTCGTTGTATACACACGATATCTACTCTAAGTTTACTTGTATCCATCTCTGAACTGAACCAGCTGACACAAGTTAGTCTTCTAGCAATGTCACTTGTCGACAATTTCTGAAGCCAGCTGGGATGGAGTTATTGAGCTTATGGCAGTGGTAAATAGTAGTTTGTCTAAAGATCTGACACCAGTGCAAGAGAAAAACTCTCCAGCGCGATTCAGTTCGTTTGGATCCAAATTTCTGTCACATAAAACCAGGTCTTGCTTTACATACCGGCAGTCCGATAGCAGTCGCTGGAAAGGCATTTCAACTCGGCAAGCTTAAAGATGTGACATCTTTTCACTACCTAACCAAAGATCACAAAGGCTATTTTCCCAAGTACAACTGAAATAATGTAGTCAAGTTTGTTATATTGTATAACTGTCGGCGCTAAAAGTGCCGCTGCATCAATCACAGTGCTAAAAATCGCATATTGAAATTCGAAGGTACAATTCCTGCGGCTGTGTTCTGTTGGTATTGATATGTAGCTGTACATCCGAATCATCGTAAACATTATCGGTTTGACTGTCTTCCAACGGATGCGTTCTCGGCTCCTGTAGAAAATTTAACACCAGCTAATAATGAGGTCCGAACGAACGTAATGAGTTGGTTATGCGCATTTAATAAATAATTGGTACCAGGTTTACAAAGATATCTAGATACAGACGTAAGCTACTGCCATATGTATGGAAATAATCAATATTTCACACAGCATCGAAATTATATGCGGATAAATTCAGCAATATTCGTTCAAAATAGAAAGGTTCCCCATATGTAGGTCAGGAAATCGGCAACGAAAGCACACAAATACCGATTTTTTTTCTCTTCAGCCAATCTCTGTCTTTAATATTAAAGAAATCTTCTGCCGCACGCGTTCGATATACTCTCGTATAATTAGAGAAATATGCCGGATACGTAATTATTTCCAAGTCAACGAGGTGGGGAGGTTGAAGGTATATATCTGTATACAGAGCTTCAATTACCGCATGATAAATCTCGACCCATTCTCTTTTCATGCGAATGTCTTGTATGATTATTATAAATGGAGGTCGAATATGGGCGTTAGAAATCGTCAGTGATCGTCTACTTGGCATGAGGATATATCTAAAAGCTGTACATCAGTATAAGCGCTCAACTTATGTAGACCAATAACTTCAGACACTGCCTCAATAGCACCGACGGTCCGGTCACGCAAGTGGTTTGCGTTTTCCGTCATTGTGGAGTCGATGGTAAATGTTTGCACGTTTGTCAAGCTTTATAACACATTTACAAAGGTAAGAAAGAGATCAGTGGCCGATATTGAGCTGAATATCCATATTGACCTTAAGTTTGAGACTGTTTGGTGCAATACCCCTAGAGGAATTTTCACGGCTACTGGATTACCCGACAAATATTAAGTAGATATGTGCTAATAGGATTAGCGTTAAATGATTTAGAAGTCCTTTCATATGTAAAATGTCCGGTGTCCTAGTTAGACTGTCTACATGGAGGAGGGAATAGGAATTCAAAGCAATAAGTGGTTGCAGATCGTTGACGGCACACATTGTGATATTGAATTGTGTTATATTACTAGAGTAATACATCACTTGGTTTCGGTAGACATGAAGTAACAATCTTTATTCCAGCTCCTACCTCTACTGTACATGAGATCTCTTAGCGTTAAAAGTAATACGTTGACTTCATATCCGACGAGCAACAGGCTATAAGAGGAAGCAAAAATTTAGACTTATACCAGGACTTTTTGGTAGAAAACCGTATTGTGTGAATTTCAAAATCTCTGAATTTACATTGCGACGGTAGATCTTTCAAGATTCAACAATCATGCAGCCCACAGAGTTGAATTACACTGCAGAAGAGGTTAATATGTATAGCGCTTCGCCCTAACACGTTCTCAGCCGTTTACTGTGTGTTGGTACACCGAAGCACCGAGAGCGATGGGTTTCATTTGATAGCCGAAACAGTAAGAGCGGGGTTGAACTTACTGTTACTCCCAGGAAATATAATGGACCAAGCCTCCAGAATCGTCAATATTGATTTTCGACACGTTGGTGCAGGTAAGATACATTGATATTCTCATTGGTGGAGAGTGAGCTGAATGTACATTGTTGTCCTCCAATGTCGTGTGACAAGGGTTTACTCAGCTTGGCTATCATCCAAAACCAATGCACATGAGGTATAAAATATCTTCATTACTCGTTCATCCTAGTTTACGAGAAGGCCGAGCAAGGCTGATCGACAGGGTAGTATCAATAGCGATCTACATGGTAGTTGCCTGCAATGCTGAGATGAAAAATAGCGTGAGTGACAAATTACTGATGGAGAGTGTTAGGGTCCAAAAATCCAACAGATATGTTATCTCCGTTTAAGAGATGCAGATAAAGGCAGAGGGTGTAAGGCGTCAATATGGCTTGAATCATAGATTGTAATCGAAAGAATATTCTATGTTACATTAAAGCTATTACCACAGTAAACGTACCATTCATCCCAAGACCCTATCGGCTACTCCTCTCAACAATTTTTTTTTTTAAATATCTCGTACTTCCAACTCTCCAGGAGGGCATTTGTTTATTGCGTTGCCTTTGTCATTATGCAATTCCAATTAAACTTTATATCTAAATATGAGTGTAACTCTCGGCATAGAATAAAAGACTTTTAGGAAAGAAATGACCGTATTGGTGTACACGCACGCCGTAACTAACATACAAATTTTCAAAGCGTGATAGTTGATATAATGGTGATTGGTTTGTGGGATCGCCCATTTTGGATAAATTAAACCATAAATGGATACACGTGCCGGGTATTCCTTACTGCTTTTGCTGGAAAATTGTCACTGCATGATTAAGAACAGGGACAGCGTAATAGTGGACTCCTCCAATCCATAGAGTGCGTTGCACGTGGACACTATGTTTCCCAAAGTACAAGTGGGGTCCATTAGAATAAATATCGAAGGCATTAGCTCGTAGAAACCCCCCTTAAGTTCGGTCTAAAATGGTCTTGATTAAAGCTGCTGCCTTGGCCATCTTCGCTGTAGCTGCTTCTGCTGCCCCTTCATCGTCACGAAAGACACATTCGTCATGGAAGGATAACATCAAGAATGTCGTTGTCTTGGTCCAAGAAAACAGATCTTTCGATACTCTTGCTGGAGGTTTCACCTATAGCAAAGACATTGATGGCATGATTGGAAGAACTTTTTGTAATCCTTTGAACGTCAGTCATCCCCTCCAGAACATTGTTTGTTCCGATAAATTGGCCCCTGCAAATGATATCGCAAATGATGATCCCAACCACTCCGTCACTGGAACTTCCTTCGGTTTGTACAGCACTTACCACCCTAATGAGGAACTCATTAAGAAGGGTGCCGTCAAGCCTAACTTCCTCGGTTTCGTTACCGAGCAACAGGTTGCCAACGGCCACCCTGGCAACGCTTCTCGTGCTTCGGAAATCTTGAACTACTACACTTCTGCTCATATTCCCGTTTTCGAGGATATGGCTAAGAACTATGTTCTTTTCGACAAGTGGTTCTGTGATGTTCCTGGACCCACCAACCCCAACCGTGCCTACGTAAGTTTGACGTTGCTAATGTTTACCCATATTATGATTGTTTTGTTTATATCGTTTCCTCCCCCGCATTTAGGTTACCTCTGGTGCCAGCCACGGTCACGGTTCCAATGATGCTGGCTTCAACTATGGTGGTCTTCCTCAGAAGTCCATTTTCCAGCAATTGTCTGAGAACAACGTCACCTGGATCAACTACTCCAACTCCTCTGGTAATGCTGCCGGTTTTATCAAACCTGGCGAAACTGCCAGTGGTTTCAACCCTGACTCTGTCTTCTATAACTGGACCGTCACCAGCGGTGCCATTGATACTAACGTCAAGGGCATCCAACACTTCTTTGATGACGCCGCCAGCGGTAGCTTGCCTCAATTTACCTACATCAACCCTGAATGCTGCAGCTACGATTCTATGCACCCTCCTTCTCCTATCAGCTTGGGCGAGAGCTTTATCAAGAGCATTTATGAAGCCCTCCGTGGTGGACCTCAATGGAATCAGACTCTCTTCATCCTTACCTTCGATGAGGGTGGCGGTTTCGCTGATCACGTTGCTCCTCCTCACAATGTCCCTGCTGGTGATTCCTTGACCTACACTGAAACCGCTCATGACGGAAAGAATGCCACTTTTGACTTCACTCGTCTCGGTGTTCGTGTTCCTACCATCTTGATGTCCGACTGGGTTGGCAAAGGTGTTATTGAACACGAAGGTAAGAACAAGGGTAAGACCTACTCTCACTCTAGTATCCCTGCTTTCATTGCTGAGCTCTGGGGACTTGACAACCTTACTCCTCGTACTGCCTGGTCTTCCACATTTGAGCATTTGTTCTTGGACAAGCCCAGAACTGACAGTCCTGCTACTCTCCCTGCCGTTAACACTTTTTAAGAAAGTTTGTTGACGAGAAAGCATGACCGAAATGTCCATTTTATGTTATCTATATAGTGTATGCTTAGCTAAATAAATTGATACGGTTGATTTTGAAAACGACAACAGCATGGATGATGGCGTAAATGTTTGCACGATATTGAGAACCCTTTCTTTTTGGTTTTTAATTTCCCCGCTTTACATGGTTCATGCCGTAATAAGTTAAGCCTCACAAGATATACAAAATTACGATGCTGATTGCATGCTACCTGATAAGATTATGAGGTAAGAAAAAGAACAAAATTCCATTCTGCTTGTAATGTACCATCGCCATTCTGTTCAAATGCCAATACACTTGCTTTACCTTGTATTCTACAGAAAAGTCGTCTGAGGATTCAACGGCATAGCGAAAGAAGAGTTGAAATTGACGGGAGATAGAGCTGGGATATCATAATCCGTGCTGCAGAACGTCTTGTTCATTTAATCCGAGAAATTGTTCAACTCAGCTTTCGAATTCGAATCAAGTATGACAGTAATGGAGATTTGTTGCTCCGAATCCATTATAAGGGTCCTAACAAGTATTCAGGGTGTCGCTGAAACGGCCGATCGCATTTTTGGTAAGAATAACATTTTATTGTTGACCACTATTGTGGCAAGCTAACCCTTCTCATGTGAAACGTATGGGGCATCATCGCAGGAAATCCCCTAGTGTTGGAGCTGTCAGAGCGGATTAAGTATTGAGAGTTCTCGACTATATATTGACTCAGTCTGGCGCCATTATTATCGTTGCTTTGATATACTTTTCAGATCCTTAAAAGTATATTTCATAATATCATTGGCTAGGCTTAAAACGTGTGAAGTTTAAACAACAACGACTTGCTACAGGTCTCGGAGTAGACAGGAACAAAGGTACAGCGTAGTCTCCCAAAATGCGATGCCGTCAGTGGATGGTAATGTTCCAAGTTTTCCAGAAAGAAGATGGATATGAACTTAGGTTCCATCCGTATCATCCTTGGAAATGGTTATCTCAAATGACACAATAACTAGCTACTCAGGGTGACGAAGCTACCAGGTAAAGGTTATCAAATGTTGTGGACTACACAGCCTCTGTGTGGATTCGCCACCAAGGAATCCGTAAAACTCAATTTAACTTATTCATACTGCATTAAGATAATGAAGAACCAGTCAGGTACTACACGGTTCGGCAAGGTGGCGTAGAAACATCTTTACCAGGCAATGTACCTCTTCTCAACCAATTATCACCCCATTTTGCTGAAATGTTGCCTTCTATCAATACGAGACACCAAGAACAGATAGATGGATAGGAAAGCATTTTAATATTAAACGTAATAATAGAGATCTGGATATTAAGTTGCCGTTGGACACGTTCTTTGAATTCTATGTACATAAGTAATTAGTTGAATTGTGAAATCTTCTTTCTGTATTATTTTTTGTAGTCTTTCTGACGGTTGGATAAAGATAACAAGTGTGCAATATGCAAATGACTAGAATCATTGATGTAACTAAATATCTACTTTGCATTTATATATTGCCATCGTCGTCTGCGGAGCACTAGCAATGACGATTATCGAGAATAGCCTACCAAGGGACTCTGCTGGTTTGACGTTGTACCGATTAATTATGCTGGCACCGATGGCCGGGTGTAACTAGTTTAGTAACAAAATAGAGGCATTTAGACTCAATTTGAATGGACATGTGGTCTCGATGTAAACTTTCATTCAAAGAATTCGTAGTATTATACCTGGCATGATCCTTGGTGCAACTGCCATTGGCTGGCAATTAAATGCCAACCCAAACTGAGAAAGAAATGGTAGGACGAGGCTCCGCCCAACCAAGGTTGCGCACACACGTGCATCAGATGTCTTCAATGCACAGTAGTTACCTGGATTCCAATAAATATGCAGGAACTATCCACATTGGAGAACACTACATCCAGTCCAACATGGTTTTGCTCAAGGCTGCTACCGTAGCCCTCCTTGCCGTAGTTGCAAGTGCTTCAAAGCCCCAAGAATCACACCACCACGGTCATGGTGCATCATCGTGGAAGAATAACATCAAGAACGTTGTTGTCTTGGTCCAAGAAAACAGATCATTCGACACTCTTGCTGGAGGTTTCACTTACAGCAGAGATATTGATGGTATGATCGGAAGACGTTTCTGTAATCCATTGAACGTCAGCTTCCCTCTCGAGAACATTACTTGCGCTGACAAGTTGGCTCCTGCTCATGATATCGCTAGTGATGATCCCAACCACTCCATCACTGGTACTTCCTTCGGTTTGTACAGTACTTACCACCCCAATGAGGCTCTCATTAAGGCTGGTCACCTCAAGCCAAACCTTCAAGGTTTCCTTACTGAACAACAGGTTTCTAACAAAGACTACGGCAATGCTACTCGCGCTTCTGAAATCTTGAACTACTACACTTCTGCTCATATTCCCGTTTTCGAGGATATGGCTAAGAACTATGTTCTTTTCGACAAGTGGTTCTGTGATGTTCCTGGACCCACCAACCCCAACCGTGCCTACGTAAGTTTGACGTTGCTAATGTTTACCCATATTATGATTGTTTTGTTTATATCGTTTCCTCCCCCGCATTTAGGTTACCTCTGGTGCCAGCCACGGTCACGGTTCCAATGATGCTGGCTTCAACTGGGGTGGTCTTCCTCAGAAGTCCATTTTCCAGCAATTGTCTGAGAACAACATTACCTGGATCAACTACTCCAACTCTTCCACTAACCCCAACGGTCTTAACCTTCCTGGTCAAAAGGCAAAGGGTTTCAACCCCGACGCTATCTTCTACAACTGGACCATCGCTAGCGGAGCCTATAAGACTAATGTCAAGTTCCTCAGCGAGTTCTATACAGATGCTGCCAGTGGTAACTTGCCTCAATTTACCTACATCAACCCTGAATGTTGCAGCTACCAATCTATGCACCCTCCTTCTCCTATCAGCATGGGTGAGAACTTCATCAAGGGTATCTATGAGGCTCTCCGTGGTGGACCTCAATGGAATCAGACTCTCTTCATCCTTACCTTCGATGAGGGTGGCGGTTTCGCTGATCACGTTGCTCCTCCTCACAATGTCCCTGCTGGTGATTCCTTGACCTACACTGAAACCGCTCATGACGGAAAGAATGCCACTTTTGACTTCACTCGTCTCGGTGTTCGTGTTCCTACCATCTTGATGTCCGACTGGGTTGGCAAAGGTGTTATTGAACACGAAGGTAAGAACAAGGGTAAGACCTACTCTCACTCTAGTATCCCTGCTTTCATTGCTGAGCTCTGGGGACTTGACAACCTTACTCCTCGTACTGCCTGGTCTTCCACATTTGAGCATTTGTTCTTGGACAAGCCCAGAACTGACACTCCTGCTGCTCTTCCTGAAGCCAACAGTTTCTAAGATGCTAGAGAATGAGATAGTCTCAAGCAGAAGTAGTGAATCATCAATTAACCACAGTCTTTTATAATTAAATAAAATGAAAGCTGATAGTAACCACTGGCTGCAATATCCTTATGTGGGACTGTTGGGTGAAGTCGCGAATTTTTAAAATTATTGATCGCGCGAGATCGCGTTTCACCGCGTTGTACAGGGACTTTTCTCAATTTTTTTTTTTTTACCGTGCTTTTCTTCTTCGTAAATCCCCACTCTAGTTTCCAATCCACTACTTGAGTACCAGCAATAATAGTAGTAGGATGAGCTCTTTAGGTGACGAGTACTACGACATTGATTCCATCCTGGCTGAACACGAGGCAAGATAAAACAGAATAACTCCAGATTGCAAGTAGCATGATCTCCGTTATTCGATTACCTAACGCGTTGGGCATTTTCCTTCTATTCTTACAGAAAGTTCCTGGGAGATTCAATGATAGCGTAGGCGCAGAGCTGAATTTGACTGGAGAAGGAGTTGCGGTAAGCTAATCTAAGCAATGCTGCTACAATCATGCATTCTGCATGACTGTCCATAGCATTAACGCGGCATGTCATTCAGGTACCTAGTGGGACGAAGGTGGAGTTACCGTACTGGCTTGCGGAATCCCTTGTAGAGTTCTAGTAAGTGTGCTATATATTGATACATGGAGATCAGACTAGGTTAGGTCGGGTCAGAGTAGTAACATCTGTTTTCATTTCTTAGCCAACGTGACGAGTAAGGCTGTCCAACATCCATTACCAACAGGCAGTGGTCAGCTCTGACTAACACTTGAATCATTAGGACTCTGTTCGATATGGAAACGCCTAGGATATACAACAATCGGGTCCGCAACGCCATCATTGCTGGACCTACGTCTGTTGACACTCGAAGAATACATCCTTATTTTCATCGACTTGGCATCAAGTTTGTGCAAAAGTTTGAGCAAGAGCAACTTGCCCAAGTCTTGAAACTGGCAAGTATACTTTGCTTATCTATAGTATGCAGGTCAAAATTTGGCTAATATACAGTCGTCGCGTCGTTGTTTATAGTCTTTTAGAAAGCGGCTGTATATGATCCTGGATCATGCTCAGACCGTCCTCAATACCGATTCTTCCCATTTCACGCGAAAGCTGGATGAGACAGAGAGGCAATGTATGTACTATGAAATGGATTGAAGGAACTTGGTACCCAAGAATTTACTAATAGAGCTATCGTAGTATTCAAACTCGCACATGATAGCGCTGCTGCAATGAAGAGCTGGCAAAGTGGGTCGAAACCTTTATTGCAATCAGTTGTCTCTTTATAGATCATATATAACCTCCACCTTGCTGTACATATACTTTCAAACAACTTCAGGACGTCATTGGTAGATAGTCGCAATCAGTCCTCTCTCCTAAACATAATACCAGGCATCATGAAATAAACTAGCGATATACGATGCTGCTTTTAATTTAAACAGGTTGGATCAGAGTGGTAAAAAAAAACAAATCCTTTACTGTTGCATGATAGTATATATATGAAAAAAAAATATGTGTAAGTTGAGGAAAATAGTAATAATAGAGTGTTCTGACATTAAAGAGGAGAGAGTTGGAGGGGAAAATGGTTGAAAAGGAACAGAATTTGGGAACTTGGAGAATGGATTGTCTCATTCTTTTTTTTTGGTACGCTTGTTTGTAGTTGTTAGCTTGAAGTTTCTATCTTGCATTTTTTGGCGAATGAATGGAGTGAGCTTAGGTGCTTGCTTCTAGAATCAATCAAATGAACGCTTGTAGGAAAAGCGCACAAAGTGGTGGAAAGAGAGAGGGGAGGGGTTTGTTCTGAACTATCTTATCCAGGCGACTCTTGTATAAATGCGACAGCAACGGAGATGTTTGTGTTGTCTCTAAACGTAATGGATGCGTTCTTCACATCCTTGCTCGTTTCAAAGTTCATCCTCACTCGCAATCATACGAAGGCTTTCCTTCACTTTACCGTCTTCATCTCCAAAAGTGCCTCCAGTGCCAACTCTTGGAGATTTTCTACCGTTGAGTCCATTGTGTTGATGAACTCGAAGTGTGTTAGATTGTTCATAGCCCATTTCATCAGCCCAAGCGCGAATAGCATCGAGCATCTCCATAATCTTTGCCTCGTTTCCTCCAAAAACATCTGAAATGAAATAAAATCCCACGTATAGATTAGCATACACACCTGGCATATTTATCCCAATCTTTCTAAATATCATGTACTTGAAATCCTCAGGCTTACCTTTAATCGTGTATCGACCGTCAACAACAACACCTTCCCGTCCCATGAACTTGAATGCAGCAACAATATTGTCTAACATAGCCATACTGACACTTCCACCCTTTTGAGGCTGTGGCCGTCGAACTTCTTTGCCACTGAGTTGTTGTAACAATTGAATCAAAGTATCGCCGTTGCGGAAGGCGTTGGATAGATCAATGACTTGCTTGCCCGGGGGAAGATGACTGTTGATCCAGGTTACATAATCAATGGGAGCCCATGAGCTACTATATGGAACGTTGTTTCGCATGACCGAAGGTGCATGATCATGGTGTGGATCAATCAATTCATCGTCGTCGTTACTGAGTTCATACAAACCCGGCTGCTTAGGTTGTAAGTTCTTATCATCGTACCAAACTTTTTCCTGTCCGTTGGTTGGTAAAGAGGGAATATCGTGTTGGTGGTGTTGAGGCATATTATGATGTACAGTAATACCAGATTCGCGTGTCTGATTTGAAGACTTCTGACGGAGGCTCGTCTTGTGGCCAACAGCTGCAGGTGCCATATTCTCATCTTCTTCCATCAATGCTGGTGATAGCATAGATTTGTTAGGACCGCCATTGACGGTTCGACTTTCGTTCTTCTTGTACAAAATCATGGACGGTGGTCGTGGGCGCATTTTTCGAGCAGCTTCCAATGAAACAGTTGCTACATGGTTGGAAGACATAACAGGTGCTGAAAAGTCGCGGGAGATAGTTGCTTTCATGAGTGCCTTGACCCATTCCCTCAACTCAACGTCTCCATCAGTATAGAAGAAGAAGGTCCTCTCCCTTTCATGTTTAGCCTTGAAACAGTATTTGCCGGGATTGATATCTTCATCAATAGAAACCTTGTATCCACGCAAATTGATAATGCCCTTCATGCGTACATCCCGAGGGCTTTTGAAGTAGAACAAGTTGGGTCCTTTCAGAACAAACCATCTCCTATTCCAAGTCTTGTACTTGTCACTTTGCTTATGCAACCAACCCTCCTTCTCAGGAACCTGTCCGGGTTCTGGTAGAGGGAATCTCTGACCACTAGGGGCATCCACAGAGGGGCGATGCATCACTTGACCTTCAGGTCCACGTATACCACTTGGTTGTTGACCAAACTTGTTGGATTCCTGCCATAAAATACAGCTTTTACGTAAGCAAGGCTATAATACCATATATAACCTCAACCATTTTCTGACACTACTTACATATTTGTTTCGAGGTCCATTGATTCCATCAGATGGGGTTCTTTCCAACGATGTTGAGGATTTATCCATGGGATCTGACCAAAGATCGGACATACTTTGGTTGGCGGCGTTCGGACGAGGGATGACGGTGAGCTTTCCAAAGGTAGGCATAGTAGATCGATCGCCACTGAAATTTGTCCCATTTGAACCAACTGTTGACATGGATTGCTTGGATGAAATAGTGTTAAATGTATTTGATCGAGTGACAGAAGGGATTGTACCCGTACTCTGAGGTGACAAGGGTCGGTTAGATGGAGATAATCGACTTGTGCTATACTCTGAAACATGATCGTCGCTCAAGAAGCCTTTACTACCACCACCAAATCGGCTCTGCTGTGAATCTGCCGAAATGGATGGTTCAGGTGATTGTGCGTTGGATGGTGGAGCAGGCGCTCGTCGCGGAGGGCCATGTTGTTGAAAGGTATAATCTTCCAGAGCAGTGGGAATGCTAATGGGCTGTCCACCGGGAGTCAACTTTTTAGGCGTAGATTGATTCTTTTCGTTAGTGTACTTTGCAAATGAAGGTGTTGATGCAGATGCTTTGGCGGGATAGATTTCGTTGACTGGCGTTCCGTTTGGAGGTACCGTATTGGCTGTTGGAGCCTCTTGTGCCGAGTGTTTATTCTATAGGGAGGAAAACACCCCAAAAAAGTCAATAATACCATTCTTTGGCCGGGTTGATTGATGAAAAATTAAGTTGAACTTACATCTTCATCAGAAAGACTATGAATACTTCCACCACCTCCTTCCTGTCGAGCTACCTCTTCTTTTAAAGCGGAAATGGCAGTCATAATTTTATATCGTTTGCCATACGTGTTGATATCAAGTTCCTTGAGCGCATCAATGGTTAAATCCACAAGAATGTCACCACTAATTTCTTGACCTATAGTAAACCCAAGTATAATTTTTTTTTTGTTTTTTTAGATATCTCCTTTTCCATAGTAATATGGGGAAACGCGATATTTTCACTCCTATCTCCCTTTAAATGACTCCCTTTAACAAACTTACTTGTGAAATTGGGGATAACGGAATCAAGGCCAACTGACGTTAGCCACTCTCCAACTTGTTGAACATTCCATTCTTCAGGAGGTCGACGACCCACCATAAAGATAGAAGTTTGTGTAGGAAGGTGTGAGGCTGAGGAAGATTTTGTTAATGAACCTGCGCGAGACTTCTTTTTCTTTTTATGAAGAGACGCTTTTTTGGTGGAGGAGGATGTAGTGGGTGTAGAACGACTCGACTGGGCCTGAGGAAATATTTCAGATGATGGAAGAACTTTGATCTGCGTAATAGCGTGATCGATTTGCGTTTCCAAGTCGTTGTTGTTAATATGATAGTGGTCTTTACGAATGGGCTGTGGAGTATGTGGGGCTGAATCCATTTCAAGCGGTTTTTCATAAGATGTATAGTTCATTGGAAAGAGACCCATCTCGCCCTTTGGATTTCGACCCTACAGTACGTATGCAAACGAGATTAGCTGCTTTTGCTTTGTGGATCGGGAGTACAGGGTATGGCATATTTTATTACCTGCCACCAACCATCTAAGAACTTTTCGTCCTTTTCAATCACGGTGATGGGGTCACCAATTCGAAAGGCTATTTCGTCTGGGTTCTCGGCCTCGAAGTTGTGAACGGCATAAACAACTTCCATTAAGGACGTTTGGAATGAATGACTGAAAGGAATGAATGAATGACTTTGAGGGAATCTGACTTGCAAAAATTGTCAAAAAGGAAAATCGACAGTCAAATCAGAATCGGCCGCAATTAAAAAATTTAATGTGAAGACGAAAAAGAAAAAAAAAAAAAAAAAAAAAAAAAAAAAAAAGAAAGGGAAGGAAGTCGGGATGGGATGACGTTGCAGTTTCCATGTGATCCTTAACGCTCGTATTAATCCTTGCTTATTAACATTTGGTTTATCTTGCTACTTCTTCTTCTTCATTGCTTAAGCTTCTATAATCTTTCTCTGCCTTTGTTCATTTTTCAATAAAGTCAAAACACTACCCTACCCACACACATGGGCCAAAGTGCCTCTGCTCCTGTTTTATACAGCGCGCCAATCATACAGACCAAAATTTAGCTTTAATGTGATTAGCCTTACCGAGTTTGGTTGGATGCAATTTTCAGCTTGACACAAAACAGTTTATCAACACCGTAAGGCACACTTCTTCCTGCCTTAATGATCGTAGCTTGGAATACTGCGTGGCTTAAGTCGCTCGAAGTTAACTTAATTATCAATCAACTCATTGATCTCCTTTGACTATTGTACTATATATTATCGGGGTCCATCATCGGTGCTTTCAGTGAATATTATTAACTGACGCCTACCCAGCTTCCTTTCTCCGCTTGCTATCAACCTGACGATTACCCAATACAGCTTGTCTGCAACCAAAGCTTGATGATGATTTGTGAAAATGCCATAGAGCCATGGAATTCTCGTTGAACATTCGATTGCATGCTCTTCGTACAATCCAATCAACGGTGCAATGAGAGCGTCTTGTAAATCTGTTTTTATTGTCACTTACTATCTATCTTGCCTACAGGTATCCGCGACGCGGCGCGGACTTGTGTTGCTTCTTGCCACTCGTTCCGGCAATAGGAAATGTAAACGGTATTTGTTCCTTGCTTCCACTCCAAGCAGGTACGTGGGTTGGCTCTGGGTCTACTTTGATTTCCCGATATCTTTGATGTAAACTATATCCTTTGGTAGCATCGTTACTGTGCTTCCAAATATCAATGTTGTGGTTGCCTTTGCAATACCGAAGTAGATAATCGCCTACATCTAAACCCCTGAGTTTGATCAGCAATTGACGTAACATTTCACTCTCCTGAACTGGCCGCCTATGGAAATTAATTGCATTTAGCTGGTCTGTGCCTGATAAAAATTACTAGACTATCCTGAGCCATACCATCGATCAGCCATGATGTCCACCATTTCTCGTCGTTCAATGCGGACCAAATTGTTTGTAGTTGGATCGATCCGCCCTTCATAGATAGGTGCATGTCCCTGCAGAAACGATGTCATCCATTGTCTCGCACGGTCCCCGGCTGTCATGGTCTCCTTGTATCCCATATGAATATAGAAATCCACCTTGGATTTTAGAATCACCATTCGAGTTTCACTACTAGCATTTGCCTGTATCGATATAAATAATGTGAATAGAGTAATTTAAAGTTGTCCGATGATGGTCATAACTTCTCTCACCTTTTCACTTTCACCAATGAATCCATCTGCATGCCAGCGTACCAACAAGTTGATATCGCCAAATGTCCAAAGGTTGTAAATAGCATTTTCATCATTTGTTTCCTTATTTTTAGCTTCATTTACAGCATGATCTTCAGATACATGCGAGTCAAAGGTTGGATCGGATACTTTCATCAAGGATAAATGCTTTGATGAGTCCACTATAACGAGTTCAAAGTCAGCTCATGTCCATAATATACCACACATCACCAAAATACATACCCCCTGTTCCTGGTTTTTGGCTCGTTTCCTCTACCGTCCCTTTTCCTTGGTGTTCTATTGATTGCTTCTGATTTTGATTGAGAATAACACTTTTGAGTACTGCATCGTAAACAATTTCAGCTCTTTGGCGATTGTTCATGCATGGATCAGTTAATGGGTCGTCTATATATACAGTTTTGTCTTTGGATAAGGTCAGTCATGTATGTCCCAAATACACTGGAGGCACGATATTTCAACTCACTTGGTGTTGTATCCGATGACTTGGTCTCCGCAATTCTAAAAGGAATGTCCAAATCATAGTCTCGATCTTTTTCTAATGCCACAATGGATGAAAGGGTTTTGGACGTGGCCACAACATGGACACTATGATCAGTGATCATTTTGGGTATATTTGAATCTTGTGTAATCGCAATCTCAGGCTATAACAGCACGATATTAGTAATCGGTTGGTTCGCTTCTCAATATCTGTTTATAGCATGCAAGCAAATTTACCGTTTTGACATAGGTATTGGCGTCAGTTTGATGAGAAGCAAAGTAAGTATCTTTGAAGGGAATCGCCATTGGTGACTTTGTTGGGAATTCGCAGCGATATAAGCTTCCCTGTCGTTTTAACAAGTTTTTGTGAACCAGAATGGGTTCTTGTCCTCTCAATACTTTGGCAAAGACATTGATACTCTTTTGGAACTCGTAGGTAGCCTATAGTCGACACCGGAGGTAATTAGGATACAAGTGAAAAAAAAAAAACATGTGTCTATTAATGTCAATTGCCAATCCAAGTACTCACTGGTAAACGAGCCACCCTATCTCGTTCCAAGTCATAATGTTGATCCAGAATGCGAGAAATGTTTGGGTCGATCCTGCTCATAATATCAGTGTCACGCATTTGAGACAGCTGCCACTGTAAAAACTCTTTTCTCTCCTCTTCAACTTCCCGACTCATCTTTGCATGAGAAGATCTATATTCAGCAGAAACAAGAGATGGCTGGCACCCAGTGGTAAGTAAATTGTGTTGAGAAAACATTAGCTTTGTTCCCCTTTTAACCTACATTTGATTTCAATAGCTCGCTAGTCTGCATGTATCTGAGATGTTCCTCTTTGCTGAATCTTGACATTCTAGGGTATTTATTATGTAAAAGGCGCTCTCCAGATACAGAAAGCGGTGCTCCAGCTGACGCCGCTGCAATAGCCAAATCATCCATAAGCTCTGAATGTGGTCTCTCATTTGATGTGATATTTGCACTAAAATCTGTCGAAGATGATTCCAAAGTATTTTTCGATTTAGCCTTCAAATCTATCCGTGATTCATTTTGTGCCGATATCGAAGTGAGAAGACCACCAAGCACATCGTGGGCATCTCCTTCTGGTCTGGGACTTGGGGTAGCCGCTGCTTTAGGAATTGAAATAGCTGACTGAGTTTTACTCGAACTGGCTTCCGAAGTCATCTTGAACATTTCAAAGGGTTTTTGAAGATTATAAATAGATCTAGCGTTGTATTCGATTTGACGGAAGAACAAAGCGTCTTCATCTTCTGATATATTATTATTGCATTTGAATGGGGTAGGTGGAGGAGGAAGTTGTGCAGCATGGCGTAAAGACCCTTTGACAAGGCGTCCTCTCTTTCTCTTTGGAGAATCAATGGCTGTCATATCAGCCATTTCATTGTCAGAGGTGTTCGGCGTGTTCCCAGCAGATGATGTAGGTGGTAAAGTTGGCGATATTTGTGACCGTAAAGTATCAATTACTTCCATTGGAGTCGCGTAGTTGTAAGATTGTATCGGATGACTAGATGAGTCTGCAAGTTCATCTAACTGCATCGAATCGTCAGCTGATATGGTATCTTCTGTAGCTGGTGGAGTACTGGGAGGTTGTTCTACAATGGTGTTCCTTTTTTTTGACGGAGGTCGGCCTTTTCGTTTTAGAGGCGATTGCTGTTCCTGTGCCGATCTCTGTGGTGAATTAGAAGGACTATCCTCTGTATCACCAACAGATACACTAGGAACATTGCGATTTCGAAGTTCAGGACTCATTAATGGAGTTGAGCAACAGTCATGAATAATGACCCACAGCAAAGCAGACAAATGGGTCAAAAAATATTTTTAATTTCTTGACAGCACCGCTAGACACGACTGCTTCAGAAAATTTTATATTCCGAACTGTTGTATTGTGGGTCTTGAAAGCTTTTGCAATTTCTCCTCCTAATGCTGGACAAAACACGTAAAATATCCTTTCTATGCAACGGAAACTTCTTTTGAAAAACCATTATACTTCATCAAGTGGATCCTGGCATTGTCCACACACACTCATCACTCATTATTTTTGTGTTTACTAGTGCTCGAGCGATGATAGAGTTATTGACTGTTCATAGAAGAAAATTTTACAATTACCCTCGAAATAAACACAGTGTAAGTGAACATAATCGCAGGATCCACGATTCGTATAATGAATTTATGACGTTCGGTGGCGAAATTATCCAGTAACTATCTACTAAGATTTATTTGAGATGCTGACCAAAGAACACGTAATATAATAAATGATAAGCTGTAAATATTTTGGCCCAAGTCTTATACTGAAGCTGTGTCGTATGTGCAAAACCGAACTATCACCATTGTTGAGCAAAAATTCAATTTATTTTTGGATTTCGAATAAATGTGTCCATAGTTTATCCTAGGATGTAAGTAGGACCGACTACCCAGTCGGTTAATCTTTGCACCGAACACAAACGCTTCTTTGCGCCGAAAACAAACGCTTCTTTGCGCCGAAAACAAACGCTTGATACAAATGGATCGCCTACCCTCAAGATAATTTTTATCCTATTACCGTATATAAATACTGAGAAAACTGATACTTCTTTCACTATTGTCATCATGTCTTCTGCAATATCTGTCTTCCGCTTGCAAGTAGATCTTCTCATGTCTAAATTCCAATCTATAGTTTTGGACAACATGGAAGTGTTCAAGATCACTCTGCTTTTAAATTTTAAAAGGTCCAAGTTCACGTACTTGGGGGCTGCTATTGCACTCTATGCAGTCACCAAAATGTATCAAGCCTTCGCATTCCCAAGAAGACTTGGTCATATAAAGCGAATTCCATTGTTACCAATGTTCAAGTCGTTAATAGCAGGTGAAACCCAACTTGAACGTAACAACAAGTTTTTATTTCCTAATTGGAAAGAGACAAATGGTGTTGCAGCCATGTATGGTCAACATGGATGGGCGGTGGTTGTTACAAACCCCGATGCTGTTAGAACCATTCTTTACAAGACAGGTATGTTTAAAGATTTTGAATACTTGACAATGTGCGTATTACTGATGTCAAGTCAAAAGATATATTTCCCAAGTTCGAAACCATTGAATTTCAAAAACAGAGAATGTTGTTTACAAAGTTTTTCGGAAGAAATAACTTGGCTGGTGCCAATGGCCATGAATGGAAAAGAAGAAGGAAGGTTGGTACATGCGTTCATGCATAGTGGATGCATATAGTTCAACTTATAAATTCATGCTATATAGATCGTCTATCCAGCTTTCCGTCGTTCAATGCCTGCAAAAACATTTGCTGTCCTAACTAGCAGAATGTTTGAACAGATTGACAAAACCGAAGGCTCTGTGGATATACAAGGATTACTGCAAAGGTGAGATATCTATTTCATATCATATTGGTATACTCATTTTTAACCTGGTGTTGTAGGTTCACCTTGGACGCTATCGGCCGAATTGGATTTGGATTTGAATTCAATGCCACCAATTCACCCAATGGTGAATGGGTACTAACATACAATGATGTTGCAGACAACATTGGTGACTTCAGATTTCTCTTTTTCCCCAACCTCGACTCCACTTTCCTTGGGCTATTTCCGGAGCGACAAAAGAAGCATCAGAGCTTGGACAGGTTGAATAAGCTTTTTGATGAAATTATCGAACACAAGAGGGCAGAATTGGCGAAAGGTGTTAGTTCCGCAGTTGAGGAAAATGAAAAGGATCTGTTGACACTTATGATTGAAGCTGGAGGCGAAGACGATACAGTTGAACCTCTCAGTGCGCAAGAACTTCGAGACGAAGTAGCTTTGTTTTTCCTAGCAGGGTAAGTTGTAGTTATGCGATCGAAGAATCATGCATACCGCACCCGACTGTGATATGTATATAATACTTTTACGAATTTCTAGCCATGATACTACTTCTAGCGCCATGACTGCCGTTTTGTATTTCTTGGCTGCTAATCAGGTGAGAATATATGTATATAATAGGAAGATGTGAGTGGTGTTTTGACAATAGTAATTAGGATATACAAGCGAAGGCTAGAAAGGAAGTGCTGGATATTTTAGGAGATGAAAAATTCGATGTCTGGCCAACTTTGCAACAACTAAAGGAATTTACCTATCTAACCAAGATTATGAAGGAGGTAGGTGGCAGGTTATAGATCTTATGAATGATAGTGCCAATATTAACATGAACACTCAGGCTATCCGCTTGGCCCCACCAGCAGCGGGTCTTGTTGATAGATTAGCTACCGAGGATACAGAATTGGCTGGTACTCATATCCCAAAAGGAACCATTATCAAAATCGATGTTGTTGGACTGCACTATAACTCCAATCTTTGGAAAGACCCTACAAAATTTGATCCTGATAGGTTTGATGAAGGAGGAGAGCTGGAGTCAATGCCAAGTACTTATGCGTATCTTCCATTTGGTGGCGGCTCGCGACAGTGTATAGGTAAGTCAGTTTTCTTATGATCATGATATGGTTGGTCTATGAGTTATAACAAGTATGTTCTAGGAATGAACTTCAGTTTAGCTGAACAGCGTGTCGCATTGAGCTCAATTATAAGGAAATACGAGCTAAGCTTACCTGACGATTCCATTCATAAGGATGGTATTGTCTTCGGCACCCATTTGCTGATTTTCACCGTAAAGGATATGAAGATTAACTTTACAAGGCGATATTAAACATCGAGTTTAAATACATTTTCCAAGGTCATTAATGGCGGCACATGTTCCAGATCATTTTTTATTTTCTTGTTATTAAATAGCTTTCAACATCACAATAATTTCCATTCATCTATCCATGCGTACGTCGTCTTTCATACCGGTTATTTCAATTCGTTTCCTGCCACAATCAAGTTGCACAATGTGGACGATGTGGTTTGTACGTCTATTCACAGCACTTGTTTTACAAGTATGCCTTGGGTGATCTCTAGCAAGGCTTTCCACTTCATTGTAAACACACGAGATCTACTCTACCTTTACTTGTATCCGTCTCAGACCCAGCCAATATAAGTTAGTATTATAGCAATGCAACCAGTCGACAATTTCTGAAGCCAGCTGGGATCGAGTTATCGAGCTTATAGCACTGGTAAATGGCAGTTGTCTAAGGATCTGACGCCAGTACAGGAGAAAAACGCTCCAAGATGACTCAGTTCGTTTGGATCCTAAATTTCTGTCACATAACATCACTTGTTGAACTATCGTAGTACATGGATTAGTGCATTCAACTCGGTAAGCTCAAAAACGTGCCATATTTTCACCACTTAATCGAAGATCACAAGGGCTACTTCCAAGTACAAAATAATGTATTCAACTTCTGCGATGCTAATATTAATATCATTAAGAGAGAATCTGCAGAATCCACCTAAGTACACAAAAACAGCCACTAAATTCAAGTGAATCAATATAAATGATGTCTATATGATATTGACACTGGATTGCCTAGTTTTACAGTCTCACTGCTTCATTTCGCAATTTACCATGACAGTAATATACAACTTTTATCGACCTGGAAAGACAATGGTTATCTCGCTTATCCTCTTTACCCTAATATGAAAATATGCGATAATGCAAGAAATCTTTTGCAACTTGAATAGATATCTGATAAAGCTAATGCTGGAGACGAATAATGATACTGTTGCCTATCAACTTTGATGGCTGGTCAGTGCACTACCTTGTTACTGTGAAGTCCACTGCATGACGGGATGTGGATTCACAAAATACCAATAATAATATTGAGCTCTAACGGAAACGGAATCGGAATGCTGGAGAGGTGACCCTTTACTGTTGGTAAAATTGATTGGTTGATCCAGACTTGAAACACTAGAAGAAGTCTACACACTGTTATCCTCCACTGTCTCCCAAGATGTACATGATTTCTACAGCCTCACTCTGATCTATCTAATTTGGTATTCCGTTTTCCTCTATGGGTTGACTGACGCCAAACTCTTGTTCGGTTGTCTCAGGATGAGACTCCATATACTGAATGCAGGCATCATGTAGAGTTTTCATGAATCCAGGGACGCCTTGTTTTGCTGCCCAGTTGATGATGCTGTTTGGTATACTTCCCTAATAATAGTTGAAATTATATCGATTAGTGGGGGGGGGTTGTTTCGTGGCCAAAAACATAGCATCGGCTTTGATCTACCTTTGGATCATCAAAATAGTCCAACTGAAACGAGGATTGAATGGTTATTTCCTTTTATGATTAATTGGACAGGTGGCTGATCAAGAGGTTTGTAAGTGACTTTACCTGCACTAAGCTGCCTCCTTTTCCATCATCCTCTATAACGATATTCTGGCGATAGTTATCAATACGGATAACTCCATTGGTCGGAGGCTCGAATATTGGAACTTGATATGATTGCACCGAGTCGCCTTGGATGACCAGCAATGCACGATCTGGAGATGTCTGAACCTTCTTTAACTTCATCTGATACACATAGTCACGATTGCTGAGGGGCCATGGATATTTCATGACGAAGTGCAACACCTCTTTAGATCCTAGCTCCTTGTAGCAGAGCATATTCTTATCCCACTTTTGTCGAAAGTTTAGATCCAGATATACCTTGGAGAGGACTTTGGCTGATATATCAGGATAGCCGCCAATGACTCTATACTCAAACAAGGCAGGTTTTGGTTCAAAACGACGTCGGTAGATCGTAAAATTTGTTGCTTGTACGAAGAATTCCCATGGTGTTAGATCGCAGTTGACATACTCCTCAGCATACTGTGAAAACGATTCGTCAGTGAACGTAGCCATTATATAAAGGTAAGAAGGGAGAGAAGCCAAGCTCACAAAGCACTGGGAGTCATCAAATTCAGCGACTGGAAAAAAATTCAGCGTCCATGCAAATGGGTTGAATACCACACGTGGGGTGTAGCAGTTGGCACAGACGCTACGTGGCATATTGCGGCTGTAATGTCAAGTTGAAAATGTTATTTTTAAAGAAGGGCAGGGTTAGGTGAATGGGTTGGAGACAGTGGTTACACTCTGTGAAAAAAGATTACCTCGTTGTCATTTTTATGTTTCGGCTCCATCCCCTCCGTGGTATGCATTGGATTATCAATCATGCCTAGTAAATATAAATAACCATGAATACAGTGTGCCTGTCAACGTATGGCAGAACATTGTTAAAATGAACAGTACTGGACATGTCAAACATGACCTGTTAACGTCGTTGTGCTTGATACATCGATGATGGGAGGAGATCCGATGTAATATATAAATCCTGAAGTAAAGGTCATTATGCCAATGCAACAGTAATATTTACGCAAGTCTCTACTGTAGTTGCGTCGTATAGATAAAAAGGACGCTCCATATTATGGTCACTGCATGACGGATGTCAAGTATAGTACTACATAGCAAATGTTTGCCAGGTCAAAAATCCTGAACAGCTACATAGTGTTAACATGAAAGGTCAAGTTGCAAAGGTACAAACGTTTATGTGATGGTTATCATCAATGAAATCATGACACGTATGGCCCACTGTAGGTGGCCCAAGTTTGTCCACGGGGGGTGGGGGGGGCATAGCCTTTGAATGACCCGTATACTGTATGGTATAGGGACTTAAAATTCATGCCCCAGACAAGTATGGTGGCACCATACACAAAAGGAATAACGTTCCCAATATCATAAAGCGGTGTTTGTTTTTTGATTTCCTTTTTATAAGATCTATTGATACTATATGTATATAATAACTTTTTTGCGACTATTAATTGCTTAGGAATTCGAAACAAACAGGAAATGCGAGCGTAGAGAATACAATTTTGAAATACAGATGAGGGAGAGAGGGAAAAGGAAGAATAGTAATATATAGGGGAAGGGAAATATAGGAGAATGAGGGAGTTTGGGATATTATCGTTCAGCTTAAACTTTAGCCGGACAGTCTGTATATTACTGCCGTATTGTATTAAGATCCTGCTCGGATGTCTTTGCGTTCTTTGGTGTAGACATGAGTGGTAATCGTTTTCTTGGCAAGTCAACTACAATCCTTCGAGCTTGACTACTTTCTTTACAAGTACTTGTACAATACCAACCACCACGGGTCCATTTCATGCCTGACTCTAAACAGCCACAGTGAAAAGCTCGTGGACATCCTGCACAACGCATCAAGTTTCCTCGCTGCTCCCGTTCCTGACACGATGAACAAAAGAGTTGAAGAACGGGAATCACTCTATCATGTACTGACTCATGTTCGAATTCTGTCAAGTTCAAACGAGGTAGCTTGCATGCAAACCCGTAACCTTTATAGTCACAGCCATGTTTACTATGGAAAAAGGGAAAAATATTTAGAGTTTAGAACACAAAATTGTTGGTTTCTTAAGAGACTTGTTGATGGTCTGAAAATGTTCGGAGCCGAAAAATAATAAACTTACTTGCATAATGTGCGCTTGCCCCATGGACCTGGTCGCCAGTTAACACCTTCGGTAGTTCCACAGTAGCGACACCAATCCACATCAGCTTCCGTAAATTGTTCGAATATGGTTGGTCCGGTGGTGTTGTTTAGCTCACCCACTCCAGGTTCATCCTCGGAGGCTGAGCTCCATGAATTTCGCCTACTGCTGGACCATGAAAAGGCGGATGGCGATGGTGAACGGGCTTCTGATTGGTCAACATCTTCATCGTCGCATTTAGCACGCTTGTCACTAAGTTTAGAATATTTTAGTTTGTATGTGGTGGAAAGATTTACTTCCGCTTTTTCTAGGATAGCTCCCCTATCTTACCTAAGTTGATCTTGATCTGAAGGGTCTGATACGGTGACGAAAATGGGTGAGGTAGGTGGAGTATCAACTCGAGATAACACATCTGTCGCAGAACGCTTTCGTTTCCGACATAACATGATGGGTTCTGAATCTTCTGAATCAGAAACAACAGCAGGAGGAGTTGGAAGGTCCTCTAATAGCTTCTTCTTATTATCCTTAACAATGCCTAGACCATGTATAGTTGAGTGTTTGTGTAATTTTTGCGACAACAGGCCGTCAACTCCAAATAGGCTGTGCGCCTCCTCTAAAAGGAAAGCTGGATCTTCTTGTTGCACCATTATCGGAGTTGATAATGTTTCATAATCGCTATCTCTCTCCGCCGCCGCTGGAGGTGCTGGTGCCAGGAACACATCACGCTTAACAAATTCATGAACGTCCCTGTACATGGAGTCGTATGTGATAGTAGCGTTGGAGAGGGTGTGATGGATTGGAGATTGGGTGTAATAGAGGTACGCCTGTTGTGTACATACTAGATCCAATTTGCATTGTTTGCACAGGGTAAAGCTCTTGGCACTTTGCTGCGTATGAGGCTGACAGCACATGCATACATCCGTATTGATGGTAACTTCCGTATCATTCACAGGTTTGCATGGGTCGTTCAGTGCCAGATCCTGCAATATAAAGTGTTTGGTGGTGGCGGTCATGGATGTGAGTTATTTAGTAAAGAGACTTGAATAAGCGGGTTGAAGAGGAAAGAGGATGTAGGAGATGAGATGAGAGACTTTCTGTCAATAGAAGGGAAGCGATATAAATATAAAGCGTCGCAGCGCAATAATATAAAGAGGGAAGAAAGAAGAAAAGAAAGAAGAAGGGGGCAAGGAAAAAAGATAAAGCTGGTAATCAGTTTGTAGTAGGTTTTTGTTTGTTCTGCGACACACACACAACAATTATGAGGCCAATATTTGCCTCCAGCTAACTAGCCAGCCAAAATCCACCAGCCAGTTATGAACGTTTTCGTAGGACCTTTTTTACCCCTCTTTCGACTCCGTTCAACACTCATGATAGGACCAACAAATGATACATGGTATTCATAGTATACCCGAAGGTATTTCAATATCGTTATCGATACAATAATTCTTTCATCTTGTCTTGTACGTTTCTCTACTGTTGGATGGAGCCACGTGTGGCATGGATTGAGGCAGGTTTTCACCCAAAATGGGGGGTTTAAAAATAAAATTTCTTGGGTTTTTTTGGTTCAGTTGAAATCCCCTTATTGTTTACTGCTACCTACCTATTCCAACCCTATTAACGTCATACGTTTACGACATTTGCTTGTGCTATTTTATTACATTTTCTATGATGGTATTTATGATTTTGAGGCTGATGAAAGGTCAAGAACGGACAAATTTTCTAACCGCGTTGCGCTAATTTCTCATGACAAGGTTCTCAATATCTCCATAGCCCTCACTGCTTTCTTTTTGGCCACTTGCTGTTCTTGCTTTTGCTCCTGAACTTTGACATTCTGAGCCTGTTTTTGAGCCTTGGCCATCATCTTTTCAGCGTCAAATTCATCATCATCGTGATCGTCTACACCACCTGCTACTGGCTGGTCTGTTTCAGACTCAGAGTCGTCTTGATCGGGGTATTGTTGATGGATTTGGGTGGCCTCTTCAATCGTAGCCTGCAAAGCCGTTAAATAAGAGACACATCACAAGATTGATAGATATCTCATATGATACGATAGACCTACCTGTCTTGCTTTTCCTTTCAAATCCTGGATGTATGCCAACAAAATGGTAAAATCTTCATCACTTATCTACACATAGCACAATGAAAAAAATATAAACATGGTGTTGCACAGGGTTAATTGAGTTCAGCCCTTTCCCTTTTCTCCATCCAATCGCAGCCTTACCTTAACCTCATCGTACAAATTAGCCAGCAGCCAAATTTGTCGCACCTTTTGAAATTTCCATGATGCTCGATCTGACTTCCATGTCCGCAAATAGTCAATCGCTTGAACAAAATTATTTAAAATAAAACCAATGAAAAAAGGTTAACGTTCGGTCATGGCAATCTTTCATCCATCCTGTGTTAATTGTTACCTGAATTGGTTGGCAGAATTGATCCTGTGCTGTCATTTTGGAATATCGAAGCAGTTGACGTCGTCGTCGTTGCTGAACCTGATCCTTGCTTACTAGCACCTTTCTTTTTTTTCTTATTCTTATTCTTTTGATTTTCCTCCGGTACAGCGCCAGCAACTTTCTTCTCAATCACCTCGTCATTGTCGCCGAAAGTGACGTGCGTTCCAGTAGCTTTTTTTTGCGAGGCGATCGCCTTTCTGGCAGTCATGGACTTAATGAGAGCTTCAGCTGGAGTGAGCTTTCGCTTCTTTGCATCTGGAGCATTGGTTGTGTTGGAATTAGTCGTTTCTGAACCAGTGCGCTTCTTCTCTGCCTTGGTGGTGGATTCCATGGCGGGCATGGTGCAAGCGATCTATTCAATTTCTTTTGCATGCCAAAAAAAATCGAAGAAACTGAAAAAAAAAGTCGAACACAGTCACAACCAGAATTCTGGTGTTGAACAATATCTTCTTGACAGCTTTTCGTAAGGCAATATACAAATGAAGACACCAATAGATTACAGTATTGGTTGTTAAGAACATATACACAGTTGTTGTTAATCTTTAAAGTTCTTAATGTTCCAAATAAGATGGTATTTCGTATCTTGCCCTGTGCGCTCAGGCCAATGAAAAGTAGTTCCTGGTATTCCATTGAATTGCATAAGACCTGAATATAGTCAGATTTAGATAATTCATTTGCGTGTTCAAAAAATCTATAAGTTGACTATTTATTAAGTGCGTCAAAGTGCAACCCACCTGTGCTATTCTCTCCACCATTACATTACATGTAGTTATGAGAGAGAAAAAAAGACAGATCGTAAGGTATGATAGTATCAAAATATTAAATTCATCAAGAACATACAGCTATATTAAATTTTATGTTATTCAAAGTTGAATAAATGGTCAGAAGAGTCTAGGTTTTACTAAGCTCGAGTGTGGTATACTCGCAAAGAACAGGGTATGATGACGTCGGACATTTATGGAAATGTTGGACTTTGAGGCTCTTGACCTCTAATAATTGAGCCGTCTCTTGTGTACAATACCATTACATTTTATTATATAATGGGTTAGTGACATTCAACTCATCTGCGGTCTACAGAATCAAGGCGATTATTAATGACAATTTCATTGTAGGCAATTTATTTAGTAGCCTGTTTTCAAGACTCTGGGGAGAGAAAGAAGTTCGAATCTTGATTTTAGGTCTCGATGGCGCTGGCAAAACCACCATTTTGTACAGACTTCAGGTGAATGTCAAAGAATCACAAACTTGAACCTGTCATAATGTACTGATGACGATCTACCTTGTTCATTTATTTAGATTGGAGAAGTCGTTACCACCATTCCAAGTAAGGTTCCTATTTCGGGACCTGATGACCAATGTAATCAATCCAACTAAAGTCAATCCTCTTTCCACTCTACAGCCATTGGATTTAATGTCGAGACGGTGTCATACAAAAATATAAAATTCCAAGTATGGGATCTTGGTGGTCAGACTAGCATACGGTAGGGCATTTGCGACTTTTGGCATATTCATTTGCGGGTGCCATTTCCACACCACTCAACCGATTTTTCGATTCGCACGTGTAGGCCGTACTGGCGCTGTTACTATGCCAACACAGATGCAGTCATATATGTAGTAGACAGTGCCGATAAAGACAGAGTAGAGACATCCAAGGAGGAATTACATGCCATGCTAGAAGAGGAAGAACTAAAGGATGCTGCGTTATTGGTTTTCGCCAATAAACAGGATATGCAAGGAGCAATGAACGCGGCAGAAGTTTCTGAAGCACTCGGGTTATCGACTTTGAAAAATCGACAGTGGTCAATTTTCACTACCAGTGCGGTGAATGGTGTCGGATTGAATGAAGGTTTAGACTGGTAGGTGTTTCCCAAATAAGTATACCTTCTTAGTTTCCGTGTATAATAGAAGATCTGATCCGTGGTATGTTTCTGCTCTCCTTCCCTAGGCTTGTCAATATCATCGAAGGCAAGAATAAGTAAAATTTGAGAATCTGGTTAATTTTTATCATAAAAATACAGTCTTTTGTGTTCGAATATTCGTTTCTGCTTATGTAGTTGGCACTGAGTGCTTATTGGTCAATAGCAAACTAAATTTATCAACAAAGTCGTCGGGATATCTGTCTAAGTTGGCGAAGTCTGCAGTCATATCCGGTTGCTTTTGTGAAAACATATCATTCTTCCGTCGTGCTCTTAAATGTTAATCTACATCATTTAATCAAGTGTCATTTCTCGTTTCTCCAGCAGCCCTCTGTTTTGTCTTACATTCAATCCTGTCAAGTACAACAATGGGGTAACTGTGGCATGGTGTATCCAGCTTTTGTGATCTCACTTTTATTAATATTATTGACAGTTTAAGATGGCCAACCTCACTACTTGGAAATAAGGATTAGAAGTTCAACAATCTTTAGTATAATTACCTATACTAGTTTCCATTTTTTTGTTTTGAATAAATCCCATGGTTATATAAAAAAAAATCACTGTTACTATATGTCGATAACTCCTTTTGCCACGTCAGAAAAATCACGCGTCCCCATGTCTTCCAATTTCTACAGTCCTCCAATTACAGCATAACCTTACTGAATCGACGCTCGTATTGATAGCCTGGGAGTCCATATCCAAAGTTGGACACCTCTTCTGTGCTTTGCTTTTTCAAAGGACTGAAAATCTGCTGGTGATTGCAGCATACAAATGTTCTAAACCATGCATCTTCTATCCTCACCAAGCCGGCACTCATCGTCATAGCTACTGTCCTCCCGCAACAAAAACCCATGATTATTTTGTTTTAAAACCATCACGTTATTTTTTCTTCGTAAACACAAACGTGAATATCAACTTCAGATCGAAATTTCTGATTATTTGCATATTAACACTATTTGAATATCGCAAATACAATTTTTGATTATTACATAATTAATTATTTTGTCTCTGAAAGGTCTTGTTGCCCGCCGCCTACCTGAACAGGATGTAGCGGGTGGCAGCCTGGTTTGTCCAGGAGTACCAGTGATCCTTCGGGAGAGGGTACAAATATACAAATAGTCATTTATGTTTGCATTTTCATGCAACATGCAGTATTTAACTATTGTCTTTCAAAATATTCTTACATCTTCACCAATTTGCTGCGTTATCAGTGAGTATGTATGGTTCACTTTCTTTCTCCCACCATGCATCACTTACTAATGATGGCGAAATAATTTCAGGCTCTCATCTCTCCTATGTTAATGGATATATTTTGATAAACGTGCAATCATAATGTGTTGCGTATAACGATAATGTCATTTTGGGACAAATTGATTCGAAAAAATAGCCAGTATTAAATGATTAAGAAATTTGGTTTTGGCATTTTGGTCTCTGTCATGTGAACAAGCCTTTGGTCTCAAACTGCATTAATCACCCAACCGTTTTTATTCTCGTGTTGAAATTTTTCTCTTGTCTGTATTTCCTACCATATGACTTCCAGCCAACATCCTATAGCACGGCAAGACGTAATAATGTCTTCAGCCGATAAGCAGCATTCAACGCCCGAGAATACGTTCACGATCGATCATCATCATCGTAGATCATGCGATACTGAGCGATTCTCACCACCGCCAAGACGACATTCTCACCATGCGCCAGTCTGCAAGTTCGACACTGGAAAATGGAAAAATGCAAGGAATTGCTTATATGGATAGTATACTAGACATGAATCAATGTTTTCTTACTTGATGTTTTACAATAGGAATTTCGTCGAAAGTCGGTAGACTCTCTACCGCATGAACAGCGATTCAACGCTGCTCAACAACGGAGAGGGCTAAACGTTATGGACACCACCGATGAGGATCGGGAATATGAAGAAGAAAGACAAAGGGTAATCATATTTGTTACTAAGTATCCTCATGTATGCACCTTACAGCGCCAGCATCCCGCCTAGACTAACTTGACGCCGTTTGTCACAGATTGCCGAAGAGAGCTTACAAAAGGAATATGAAAGACACTGGTCACTAATGGAACAACACCGTTATATGACTGATTTGTATAGACAACAACGATCAATCACTCCGCCTGCTCAGCAATTCAATACTGTTCCGGTAATGATGGAAAGAACTCCATCAACAGCGTTCAACGGTCAACTGTGAACGGCAACCCATAACAACCAAGTACGGCTAAAAAGAGTTCACCATATTATTATTTGTTGTCATCTATTGGCCATCAGATGCATAATCTTAACCGAATAACTTGTTGCGTTCGCTTCCACATTCTACCCTGTATACTCTCCATTCGGAAATCCTATTTTGGGCATGCCTGTTGCTCTTTTCGTTTTATTCGTTTTCATTTTGGACGCCTTCTGTAATATACATTTCTTTCCTTAAAAAGCTTTTTGGTTTAGCGTTCTAGCTTAATGCTCGTACAGGATGGGGGAAATCAAAAGGTGGGGGAAAAGCTAAGTGTAAAAGAATTGAAATAACGTATGGCCAATGTGTCAGAGGATGAGAGAGATAAAAAGGAGTTTGTCTAGACATTTGGTCATTGGTAACCACCACCTTGCTGTCCATAATACTGCTGATAATATTGATCCCATTGACCATTTGCGGTTGTTCCATGGCCAGCAGCAGGTGCTTGAGTATAGCCCTGTTGGTGCCATCCTTGATTTCCTTGTTGATGATACCCGCCACTGCCGCCTCCGCTACCATAACCATAAGCTCCAGCTCCATATGCAACACCACCGCCAGGAGCACGATCTTTACCCCAAGACAACTGATAAGAAAGACAAGACAAATATTTGATTAATATCATATGCTTTGTCAAACAAAAGAGGAATCATATTGCTTACTCTGGCAGGTCTGCCACCAATGTCTACACCATTCAATGCAACGATAGCATGTGCTGCGTTTTCATGAGAGTCCAAGCTAAAAGAAATAACAGTTCATCAGTAAGCATTGGTTAAAAGAACATTGTCTGGAAATTATGACGCTGCAACTTACGTGACAAACGCGAATCCACGTTCAGCCTGCATACGAATATCAGATACGTAACCATAAGGCTGAAAATAGGGGGCAAGGTCGTGTTGTTGGAAACCATGAGGCAAATTACCAATATATACTGTAGTTTGATGAGGAGGGGTTTGTGCGAGAACAGATTCATAAGAAAGACTCTGAGCTGGAGAACCACCAGCTGCTCCAGCAGCCTTTTGGTTAGCCCAATTGCAACGAATAGCACGCGAACCTAGCCATTCGCCGTTCATGGTAGAGATAGCTTGTTCAGCATCAGCCTTTTCTCGGAATGATACAAAACCAAAACCGCGTGATTTTCCGGTGTTTTGATCCCACATTACTCGAGCATCAGACATAGTGCCAAAGGCTCCAAATGCTTTGGATAGAATTGAGTCGTCGACTTCCGGAGAGAGGTCTCCAACAAATATATGAAAATGACTTGAGGTATCTTCCTTTTGCGTTGCACCCTGTACAGCCCAGTTAACTCTTATTTCCTGTACGTGAGAAATTGAAATTTGTATGAGTACTTGACAAGGTTGGTGCATTCCATAGATTTCTGTACTTACGGAAGTGAAGATCTTTCTTCCATTCATAGCAAGGAGTGCTTGCTCAGCTGACAAGTGATCAACGAATTCAACAAAGCCATAGTTCATTCCACCGTGTTGATACTGTGCATGTGTGAATTAGAAAAAAAAATTGAGTAAAAGTGAAGAATCACCATGAAAGGTTAGCCATGTTTTAGGGGGAGAGGTGGACGATACTTACATTGCGATCCATTATGATTTTTACATTATCAACTTGGCCCACCACAGAAAAGATCTCATAGAGCATGTAGTCTGTGACACGAGAATCAAGATTACCGACATAAAGAGCTTTACAACCTTCGTTTGTGGACATGTTGAAAAGCGAATTTGTAAAAGGTAGCTAAGCGCCGGAAATCCACCAAAGAGAAAGTCGTCAATTCCACTACCATCGCTTGTGACTGTTAGCCTTTTCGAAATTTTCGCGGTTTCCAAAATTTTCCTTTGCAACAAATACGATAGAGAAGAATCCATTCACTATTCACAATGTCGACTTCAACATTTCATGACAGAAAACAAAAAATTATCTCTGAGCTTGTCGAGGACATGAATCCCGATAACCCTGACAAGTCTCCTAAAGGGTATATCGATGCGCCAATTTTGGATTTAATGCGGCTCATCAATCAACATTCGCAGTTCTATACAACAAGCAGCTGTTCTGGACGAGTTGCAATCTATTGCGAAGGCGTGGACGAGAAAAAAAAGCCCTCAACAGCCGAAACGGAGATTTCCAAATCTACTAAAGGTGGAAAGTGGCTCTACGTAACGCATGATCCCGTTTTGATACCCAACAACGCTGCAGACAAGGATAAATGGATATTGCAATTGTTATTTGGAGACACTTACGAGAAATTGACCATGGATCCAATTGAAGACGATCAAGCCATCATGAATCAGCAAATTATATTCTTCAAATTCGAGCCTTTGGTATGTTCTACAGTTTCATGACATCTATCCGTATGCTTCATCATAAAGCATCCAAATTAACGAAACGAAACTCCCCCAAAAAGATATTGCATGTGGAAGCTGAAACTGCTGAGGCGGCACACGAACTGCTTGGATTGGCAAATGTAATTGGGTACCAGAATAGCGGCATAACACCATCCAGAACGCGGCACATGCTTGCGATAAGAAGCACACATAAACTCGACGTTCCTATCGCGACTATAAACCCTACCACTCAGAAAATCCATCTACTCGTCAATACGTCTTATCTCTATGTTCTTCTTCGACTTTCTAACCAGAAATTCAACCAGAACATTGAACGTATGAAGAACTTTGAACAGGGTGTCCAGTCGCAACTATTGACAAAAGATCAATTGGAAACAAAGGAGCAACGTCGAGAGCGTAAGCGACGAGAAGGTCTGGAACGACAAAAGGCTGCTGGAGGTCACACACCAACAGAAAGTGATAGAACTGCACAAGAGCGGGGTCAAATGATGATGGATTTGTACGATGACCTTGAAATCTTTTGATTTGCTGGCTGTAAAATTGCAATTTTCGTAGAATATATGGTATGCATTTAATATCTCTATTTACATCACTGTTTTGTTATCGTTGTCTCTTTCTTGTTTAAAAGAACATGTTTATTTGATTTTCTATGTTACATCGTTCAAACATTTGGAATGATTTGGGAATATAAAGGGTACGCCAGATTTATTACTTGCAAGCAAAAATGATCTTAGACTTGTCCAACTACTAGTCCACTAACGACGGCCTTTCCGACGGCAGGTCAATTGGACGGATCCAGCAGTGAATGGCTGAACAGTTATGACAGTGTTGCTAGTGGCACCTGTGTAGACGACGTTACCGTGGCAGTTGGCGTCTGAAAGAAATTTGAAGTGAACGTCGGCAATATCGGCATTGATGGTGGAAATCTTCAGGCTTGGGTCAACCTCATAACATCCTCCTTCTAAAATAACATAGATAATGTAAGTAATCATGAGAATGCCTGACATGGAAAATATGAGATATTACATACTTGTGCCACCAACAGCGTCGGTCTCCTTGTCAGAATTTGTCAGGTACAGTTTGCAGCTGGAGTGAGCCGAAGCCAAGCTAACAAGAAAAGCAAGTACAAAAAGACCAAACTTGAACATTGGATAGATGAAAAAGATGGAAAGAGTTATAGGAGACGTGGAGAAAAACGTTCTATTCTTATATTAATAACCGCAAGGGGAAAAATTCAGGTAATCCTCCATCCCTCATCCGGTAAAAGCTGTCAAGGTCCGGCATATCATGATGCACTAATGGCGATCGACCATAACGGTATTTATAGTACAAAATGTAACGTATTATCTAGTCGGAATATGCTATAATGATGGCGACGGAGACGAAGAGGAAGGAGAAGAAGACGATGCTAATGACTGTTCATGCTGTCGTTTACGTTCCAATAGTACGCCTAGACGTTTTTCCTAATACAAATAGAATCGACTTTCAATCACACTTGTAATGTTAGGATTCTCGACAGTTGATCTATCATGCTTACCTTTTCTTTCACTTTATATGCTTCTAGTGCATAAAAACCTACTGCAGCTCCAGTTAATGTCCCTATGGAAAGCACCATGACCTGAGTGAATTTAGCCATTTGGGGGTCTAACGTTGTAAGTGTGATCGATTACATATTTTTGGGTGAAATTTTGAGGCAATTGTCACGTCACGTGCCTGATATGTGAGAAGTTGGTGAAGACAGTTCTGGGGGGTCTTGCAAGAAAGCGTCTCGACACGTAAGCCTGAATCAGTACAAACAAGATCCCGCTTCCAGGTCACACAATCGTCAAATTCTGCTGTATCATACATACTTAATCAATCACGTATGGCATCCAACAACGAAAAATTTCCAGTTACCAACAAGCAGGCGGCCAAGATAATACAAGGAATTCACACAGAAGTACTTGTTTCGGGATTCCAGGATAAAATCTTTGTTGTTGTAACTCAATATGGACGCATTGGTAGTATGGTAAGAGCTAATATGATATCTGTATGTTCTACCAAGCAGTTACTCATGGTACCAAATGTCTATCCTTTCGTCAGATCCATACCACATTTGATATACCGCCAAATCTTGCACGCAGTCCAAGTACAGTACCCACTACCAGCAAGTTCCTCATGAACTCTGCATCATCCGAACTTTCAGACCTGTATGTCTTATATGCATCTTCCATATCACGAGCTATTGCTACTCATAATCCACGTGAAAGCCGGCCAGTCGTTCTAGGGATTGCGCTTAAAGATACAAACAACAATCAATCACGGAAAGAACTGCATGAAAGCATTATGGAAATGATCAAAGATTCGGTCATTTAATCATAGTGACTATATTACCAAGCAGTTTGAAAAATCTTAGCCAAGCTTGCCAGTGTTGGATACGACACTGTTTTTATTGACCTAGAAATTGTGGACAAATCGATCATCCCCTTTGTACATAGCACAATAAAGAAATATCACTACATATTCCAGTGATTTAACCCTTGCCTTTCTATTAAAAATATTCTTTGAAAGGTGTTCAATATTAGTTGTGCGTGAGATATTAATGCATTTAAAACAGTAACAACTTTGTTTCTCTGGATATTGAGTTGAATATATCACAAGCTTTGTTACGTTTATTTGGTACCATGAATGTAGCGGTAATGCCTATGGCGATATTCCATCATATTCATAGCTCATTACTTTCACATTGTTACTCGGATGCTCATACCATAGTCCTTGCTGGAAAGGTATCTTTGATTCTTGCTAGTCAAGGGACCGGACCACAGCATGGACCACAGCAGGACAGTCACATTGAACGCGCTCGCGTGACAGATTCGCGTACCAGAGACCTTTTTTTTTTTTTTTTTTTTTAAGGAAAACCTGGCTGAAGGAATTCAAACGACGTTCAATCTATTCACATGAGCGACTCTGAGAGCGATTTCGAAGCATCCGCCAGTGATTCTGACGGCTATGTTGAGCAAGCTCCACCCACTCCAAAGGTAATTACTACTTATACTTGCTTTTGCGTAAAGGATGAGCTAAATTCAATGATGTTGCGCATATAGCCAAAGAAAGCAGCTGCAAAAAAGGCAGCTCCAAAGAAGACTGAAAAGAATGGCAATGTAGCATCGATGCTTGGAATTAGCATGGCAAATGACGAGAATTCAGTTCCAAGCAGTCCAGCAATATCAAGCGGATCCGGTACCCCTAAATCCAAGACAATCGAAGAAATTTATCAAAAGAAATCGCAGTTGGAACATATCTTGCTTCGTCCTGATACATATATTGGCTCCGTCGAAGAGCAAAAGCAAGAAATGTGGATATATGAAAACGAAAAGATTGTCAAAAAGGAGATTTCCTTTGTGCCTGGTTTGTATAAAATTGTGGATGAAATTCTCGTGAACGCTGCTGACAATAAGGTACGCATGTATTCGGTCAACATGTTCAGCGAGTGTATGGATAGCTACTAACGATGGACTAAAGATTCGTGATCCTCAAATGTCGGAAATACGAGTTGAAGTTGATCGCGCGGAGAATCGCATATCTGTTTGGAACAATGGTCAAGGCATTCCCATCGAAATTCACAAAGAGGAGAAAATCTACGTTCCAGAAATGATCTTTGGTCATCTACTGACTTCTTCAAATTACGATGATAATGAAGAAAAGCTCTTTGGTGGACGTAATGGTTATGGTGCCAAACTGTGTAATATCTTCAGTACAGAGTTCATCATTAGGACAGCTGACAAGGAGAGAGGACTCAAATATGAGCAGGTGTTCAACGATAACATGTCCAAGAAGAAGGCACCAAAGATTACAAAAAACAGCAAGGGTGAAGAGTACACAGAGATCATCTTTAAACCGGATCTCAGCAAATTCGGCTTGACTGAGCTATCTGAAGACTTTGTAAAACTTTTGCAGAAGAGAGCCTATGATATGGCTGGATGCGTTAAGCGTGAGCCTAAACCTATCAGAGTAAAATTCAACAAGGAAAAACTTCAAATCAACGACTTCAAAAAGTATGCCCAGTTGTATACTGATTCCGGTGAAACAAGCGACGAAGCAGAAGCACAGAAAAAGAACATAATATTCGATGATGGCGCAAAAAACGAGCGATGGCAAGTTGGTTTTTCCATCAGCGATGGACAGTTCACGCAGGTACTACATCTTCACACTTGAGCAATTCTTTGGTTTATATCTTGACTGAACTCATTTATTATACTTAGGTCAGCTTTGTCAATAGCATCTGTACGTCCAAAGGTGGAACTCACGTCAATGATGTAGCTGATAAACTTGCAAATGTGATCAAGAAAAAGGTGGATTCGATGAGGAAAAATGACAAGAGCAACGTCAAGACTTTCCAAATCAAAAACCACATGTGTTTGTTTATCAACTGCCTCATCCCCAATCCGTCATTCGACAATCAGACAAAGGACACAATGAATTTGCATAGATCCAAATTTATCAAAACAAGCGAGTACGTACCGAGTGAAGGATTCATCAAGAAGGGTAATTTATATTTTTCTTTAGTAGTGCCTTGATGACCACTGTGCTCACGTCATTTCGTTCATAGTACTTAGTAGTGGAATATGCGATAAAGTCATCAAGTGGGCTGAGTTCAAGCAATCGCAGCAAATGAGCAAGGCTGATGGAACCAGAATTGAAAGGTATTAGAAACGAATCCTTTCTTTAAAATTGATTGCTCGATATGTGTATACTGATTTCCGCACAGACGTATCAATGTTCCAAAGCTAGATGACGCTAATTTAGCAGGAGTCAAAGGACAAAGCAAACATTGCACATTGATTTTGACTGAAGGTGATTCCGCCAAAGCGCTAGTGTTAGGTGGTCTGTCGGTTGTAGGAAAGGACAAATTCGGTGTTTTTCCTTTGCGCGGTAAACTGTTGAACGTACGCGAGGCTTCTCAATCACAAATTATGGGTAATGCTGAGATTCAACATATCAAGACTATCCTTGGATTGAAGCATGGTAAACAATACACTAGCGTTGATGACCTAAGATATGGTAGCCTAATGATCATGACCGATCAGGTAATCTGAAAAGCCTACACTGCGCATAATGATTATGTACGGTAACTTACCACTGTTCTAGGACCATGACGGCTCTCACATTAAAGGGCTAATCATTAACTTTATCGATCAAATGTTTCCATCGTTACTGGATATCCCTGGCTTCTTGCTAGAGTTCATCACTCCAATTATAAAGGTATAGTTAGATATAAGGTAGTGTTGATGACTCGTATCATTTCAACATCTAATAATTTTGTGTAGTGCAAGAAGAAAGGATCAAATGAAACGATTCCGTTTTACACTATACCCGAATATCAGGCATGGGCATTGGAGCACAACAAAAATAAGCAATGGATACCGAAGTATTTCAAAGTCCGTAAGCCTTCTTAACTGTCAACCAAGCCTGTAGGTATCCACTCACCGTACGAATGTTCATATCCTCTAGGGTCTGGGAACATCAGACAAGAAAGATGCTAGAGAGTATTTTAGAAATTTGGATCTGCACAAGAAGACTTTTTGTGTGCCTGAACCTGGCGAGAGGCAATTAATCGACATGGCATTCAACAAGAAGAAGGCAGCTGAGAGAAAAGACTGGCTTTCTCAATATGAGGTTTGTGTTAAGTCGAATGGTCAAGTCGCTAAGCCTATGTCTGCTAATCTTATGTATTTAGCCTGGAATTTTCATGGACAATAGTGTGAAAAACATCCGTATATCCAATTTCATCAACCAAGAGCTTATGCTCTTCAGTATGGCAGATAACATTAGATCTATCCCTTCCATGGTGGATGGCTTCAAACCTGTTCAGCGCAAAGTACTCTTTGGTACAATCAAATCTCGTAAACGCGGCGAATTGAAGGTATGTTTATTATCTCTGATGGTGAGCTAATATTAATAGCAGCGCTAACGAGTTTTCAATAAGGTTGCACAATTGGCATCTACAGTAATGGAAATCACAAAGTATCACCATGGAGAGCAAAGTGTCCAAGCCACGATTGTAGGTATGGCGCAAGACTATGTTGGAAGTAACAATATCAACTTGCTAGTACCCGCTGGTCAGTTTGGTACTCGTCATGAGGTTTGTACTCTCAACGGTCATTTTGTACATTGAGCTTTTCCAAATTATTGAAAATCACACATAGGGAGGAAAAGATGCTGCAAGTGCTCGTTATATCAATACCAAATTATCAAAAATCTCCAGAACTATCTTCCATGCCGACGACGATCCCTTGTTGCAGTATGAGATTGAGGAAAACAAATCCGTTGAACCAAAATGGTTTATGCCTATTCTGCCCATGGTTCTTGTTAATGGTGCGGAAGGTATCGGTACTGGTATGTGTTTGGATATATATATATATATATATATTCTTATCATTCACTGTAAGTTTATTAACTGATCTGGCTTCAATTTTAGGATGGAGTACCTCCATTCCAAACTATAATCCAAGAGATATTGTGGATAACTTGTTCAGAATGTTAGACAACGAAGAGATTGTCCCGATGAGCCCATGGTATCGTGGTTTTAAGGTAGGTGCTTCTCGCTTGTGTCTATCCACGACATCGCATTCTAAGCTACCACTTCGTTATAGGGTGAAATATCAAATGCTGGAGATAAAAAATTCAGTGTTTCCGGAATCGCTAAGGTTAATGATGATGCGACTGTTACGATTTCTGAATTGCCCGTTCGAATGTGGACTCGACCATTCAAGGAGTTACTGGAAGTTATGCGTGATCCTAAAGACAAGAAACCCGATGTGACTATTCAGGTGAATACGACTGTACCATTTGATGAAATAGTAAAGATGATTCAATCGACTCTTTTTAACCTTTTCATGTTTAGGACTTCTTTGACAACTGCACAGACAGCTTTGTAGAATTCACTATATACCTTTCGGATGATGCACTAGCAAAAGTAGAAAGACAGGGGCCACTAGGTGCTTTCAAGCTCCAAAGTAATATCGCAACCAGTAATATGGTCTGCTTTGATAGTGAAGGACGACTCAAGAGATATGAGTCGGCAGAAGCAATTCTGAAAGAGTTTTACGATCTGCGTCTATCTTACTATCAGAAGCGAAAGGTAAATCCAGCAACTTATGAATTTCATAGGCTGATCACATACAAGCAGTACTAAATTATCTATTTGCTTCAATAGGCTCGTTTGATTGAAAGACTCCAAGACGAATACGAACGCCTAGACAACAAGTCCAAATTCATTGAACTCGTGATTGAGAAGAAGCTTGTTTATGTGAACCGTAACGAACAAGATGTCATCCGAGACTTTGAGAAACATGGCCTCAAACGCATTTATCCCAAAAAGGATGCAAAACATGACATTCTCGCCCAAGAAGATGCCGATCAAGAAGAATATTCTACTGATGAACAAATTCCATCAAATGGTGATTCAGGCTACGACTATTTGTTCGAGATTAATGTCAGAGGATTCACTCGGCAAAAGGTGAGAGTGCATACTGGCAAATATTATTGTGTTAGTAAATATGTTCTGACATGTAAATTAGCTGGAAAGCCTTCGAAATCAGCGTATGAAGAAGATGGAGGAGATTCAGGTTTGCCTTGACAAGTCTCCAAAAACGTTCTGGAGAGAAGATCTGAATAACTTTATCAATGAATGGGAGGTACGCGGATTTACTTATTCATGACACACGATGGCTAATTGAGAGGTTATATTGATGTTATTTTTATCTTCATGACAGGAATTGCTTGAAGAAGATGCTAATCTGGCGGAACTGGCCAAACCAAGGAATACGAACAGTAAGCAACGACGGTATAAACCTAGAGCACCAAAACCGAAGAAGAAAGAAGATAATGCTATTAAGGTGGAGACTCCAGAAGTAGGAACACCAGATTCTTCTACTAAATGTTAGTATTATTGCGATTAGGTATATTCCCTCAAGGAATATCATCACTGATGTTTGATTTTGAGCAGCCAAACCAGACAAGAAAGCAAAACAAACGAAACTTAATGGCATGTTCAAAAATGCTGTGGATGGAAATACATCTAGTCCAGTCGACGATTCGCCATTGATTGGAGGCCCGGATATCTTCATGGATCAGCTCGAGTCCATGCAGGACATGCAGTTTGATTATAACTTTGATGATCCAGGTAGGAACAAAAGTCGCTAAGTGTAAATCACGTATTCGTTTTATTAACTTATTTCATTTTATAGATCATTCACCTCCTGTCGATGCCTCTATACCAGCTTCTCCTGCAGATGCAATTGCTGATAATACTGCAAGCGAAAAACCCTCAGATACTGATGCATCAGCTTCCACTTCACCGGTCCCTGTTATCGCTAGTCCAACGATTGAGCTTCCAGAACCTACCACTCCCAAGGTGACTGATACCAAAACGACCAAGAAGAGAAGCCGATCTGAAGGTGATACGAATTCAAAATCGAAGAAGAAACGAACAAATAACAAAGATGACTCTGGTACATCCGTTGGCTCTGTCGAGGAAAGCACGCCTGACGAAGAACCTGACATAAAGGCCGAAAAAGAGAAGCCGGCAGCCCCTACTCGTGCACCACTTGACGATCTTGACCCGTTCGATTACCCATTTGATACCACACCAATTCAAGCACCTATTAAAAATAACAAGAAGGCTACTCCTGCTCCCAAAGCTAAACCTACACCAGCTTCGATATCATCGAAACCATCCAGAGCTGCAAAATCCAAAGTTAAGTATGTTGAAATTGTCAGCGACGACGATGATGGTGACGATGGAGATGCATACCAGGATGAACATGACGATGACAGCGACTAATTATAAAGCTATAAACTAGTTGCCTTGAAGGCATTAACAATGAGAAATTATAAATTACTCTTGCTTATTATGGGATCTAAATTTTTTTCATCAAAGTCTGTTCTCTTTTATTCATACGGTTCAAAAGAACCTCAAGCTGGGATGAATCTGTATAAAGCAAAAAACCAAACTGCAGTGCATCTGTTATTCAAATAATTGAATTATGTATAGTTTAGCAAGGGTTCTCAGCACTGGAGACCTTGGTGTTGAGAATAAGTGCGACGATAAGTCCATAAAGACCCAAGACTTCAGCGAAAATGAGAATCAAAATCTACAAACAATATGTTAGCAACATAAGTCAACTTCCGACAAGACGTGTGTTGAGTTGCAAACGTACCATTCCGACGAACATACGAGGTTGTTGTGCGGTGGCACGAACACCAGCGTCACCAGTAATACCAATGGCAAAACCAGCAGCTAAAGCAGAAAGACCAACAGACAAACCAGCACCAAACTGAACGAAGCCACTATAGAGAGATTGCTTCACTGCCACTATAGTTCAAAATAGTTAAACGTTAGTGAGGTAAGTTAAGGCGATTGTGTCAAATAAAGATCATTCACTTACATCCACTGGATAAAAGTACTGCAACGACAACACCATAAATACCCAAGATACCAGCCATGACGACGGGGACGAAACATCTGATAATCAAGTCAGGACGAAGGACACCAATAGCAGAGAGACCGACGCCAGCCTTAGCAGTACCATAAGCGGCACCAAGACCTATAAATATTCGTAGGAGTATTTAGTAAACGTGTTATGTAAAGATATTGCGGTGTCACGGTATTGTAGAAAAAGTGAAACTAAACAAAAAGCAGACGATTATGCAATATTCGCTAATGTAGTGGCGAACTAAAAGATCATCCATCTGAAAACGCGAAGTAATCACGTGGTACATCTACTACAGCTACAATCACTATAGAGATGATAAAGAAATGCAAAAAAACTTACAGCAGAAGACAATGGCAGCTGTGCAACCCATTGTGCCGAAGAAAGGTGCGTAGACAGGACTGAAAATACGGAAATAAGATGAGTCGAATCGTTATACATTAAAAAGTTCGTTCACTTGCAGTGATCAAAGCACGCACCAGTAATCAGCCATTTCGATAAATGTGTTGTAGATGTGAAGGGCAAAAGACTTCGCTTGGTATGGTTCTTTCAATCTAAGTTCACCCAGCTTAAAGTCAAATGTCAAGCAATTTGTGACGTAGCACCTTTCTCTGACAAAATTAACGAGCTCATAAATGCTCCTGCAGCAACTTTTGAATCAGCGGCTCATCATATTAAACTTGAGCGTCTCACACTGTAGTGCAACAAACGAATGTGCCTCTTACATTTTAATGACGCAAAACTATTACTACAAGCATGAAACTCAAAATGGTCTTGTATACATTCATTGCAAATGGTTGAACGACGTCTCTTTGGAAGCTGATCCCACCCAAGTCATATGCGAAATATCGCTTTCTGATACAGCCGCCTTCTGGTGCACTAAAGGTATGTAAATTGGTTAATTATATCCCTGTTCTTTAATTCGGTATTAATAATACCTTTCTTTTAATCAGTCACTATGGAGGACATCCTTCGTTTCAGATCTTTACACATAGATATGGAGTTGTGGAAACAATTGATCCAAGCGGCACTTGTTGGAAAATCCGAGTTCAGAGGAGAGCCTTTGGAACGAAGACTAGATTTTACACTTGTTAAATGCACAATTTCATGGATTAGTCGTTTGGAAGGCTCTATAGATGTAATTCCGTTCCATTCCTTATATTATCAACGCCAATAGAAGTGACCAGAGCCTAATATCCTTTTCCAGCTGCAAATTGCTGAGGTTACTTTAGAGCGAAGTCCAGATGAAGAGACACCTAATCGTTGGAGATACTTATTAAATGATCTTTTCAATGACGAAAAGTCGTTAAAGGTAGGTCTGGAACGTCATTTTTAAAATATGCTCTTTCTTCTAACCAATTGATCTGCTTGTCTAGGATTCGAAGGAAGCCATGATGACTAGGATAAAAGGGTTGGAAGAAATGTGCGAGCAACTGAAAATCGCAGCAGAGAGAATAGTTCGTGGCAAGTTGGATGCTGAACTATTGCTTATGGATAAGGCAAGTGTGCCATAGCATTTCCTAGTTCCAACAAATCCGTTCACGACTTTAATCTGGCCTTAATATAGTTCAAGCTTATCCTGAATGCAAAGAAACGCAAGATAAAAAATCTAACTACAGCACTTCAGAATGCTGGTATGTGAAGTCTTTTATCTAACCTAACGATTTAAATTTACAGTGTTTCTTATATACTTGATAGATCTTTTACACACAAGTGCATCAGAAGTAGGTAGTTCGTCAACCTCACCTGCTATTGCATCCACATCTGCGCCTATTTCAAATACACCAATCGCAGCGACCAGCAAAGGAAAAAGCAAAAGGTGAGTGATATTGCTCTAGATACCACTAGTAATAACCGCTTATACTTTTATTGATATTTCATCGCTTAGGAAAAGAACCCAAAGTCAGGAAAATGCGCGTGATGGATCTTCCATGTCTCAGACACCGTCTCAAGCAACACCCAAAAAGATACCAAAAAAGTAAGTTCATTTGATGGCAAGTTCGAACATATGGATAGCCTCTGATATTGTTATAGGCGAAAACGTTCACTATCTCGAACACCATCACTCGAGGAGCTCATGGCAGATTCACCTTTGAAACCAAGCTTACAAAGTGATCACATTGATAAGGCCGACTTGTCACCAAAATCTTTTCATGTTAGTAATGATAGCAATCCTTCCTACTCATCGCCCAGCCTTAAAGCTATATCAACATCCGATAAAAACCTTCCAGCGGTGCAAGAAGAGGAGTCATCTTCCATAACAAAAGTGGAGAATGATGGTGAGGTCGCGTCGTTGTTAGACGATGATGAATTTGTTCTTCGCCCTCGAGCAGTCCGGACTCCTCGAAAACATAAACGCTGAAATATATCGATTCCCTGTATTATACTCATTATTATAGACTTGTTTACCTTAATTTGAACTTCTAATATCGTCAGATGTGAAAGTGAAAGATATTTCAATATGAAAAGTAAAACGTGAAAGTAAGTGAAAGTCCGTTGTGTTATGAACTATTTTGCATTGTCTTTGTCAGAGATTTGCTTATGTTTATTTTGTTATTGGCGCTTTGTACTGAGATGCGAAATTTGCCCGTTTTCGAGAGAGATTACATTTGAGAGCATAGTGCTAAAGACTTATATCATAGAGACCATTGGTGTTTGAAATCCAGGTTAAGCCAAAATTGAAAACCTGCTATCTGAAGGGCACTGAGATGGTATTTGATATGGAAACCAGTTATTTTGCAACACTAGACGGACAAACCCTCGTAAAAGCTTTCGTTTCTATGCATCAACCAATTATTCACAAAAACAGTTGCTTGACAGTGCTTCCTTTTCCAGAGTCGTCCGCCAGATTTTCCACCAATAGGCGTGCGTTAACACTAGTGACAGGCAAACAAAAAGGGGGATACAATCCGGAAAATGATAACATAAACGCCAATAGACTGTTTAACAGCAATCCAGAGATATATAATGAGAACTAAAGCATATGGATTTTGATTTTGTCTTCTCGCCAGTATATGGCATTGAACGACAATGAGCGGCCAGAACTATTCAAGCGCAAAGTTCAGCGACGCCGAGGAAGGCATTGGGCCAAGAGAAGCCCAGGTGCCGGCTGATTAGTCCAAAGGTGGTGCGGGACCCTTAACCAGCTAGAAAGTCCTTACATCAGTATACCATAGGTACTCGAAGACTGCGAACCTGCTTATTGAAAAAAGCTGCTCAGTCTTTGGACGTGAGGCAATTTATTTTCGGAAATACATTATTCAGTAGAGTTATATATATTAATTAGCGTTCTGATTGATCTCATAACAGGTTCATACTACATCTCGCTACAAGGTAACAACAATTTTCTTTGCCGACACTCCTTTACTTAAAAGATCATACCCTTGCTGGATATGCTCGAGTCCGTGGCCAATCACTTCTGGATCTGGGGCGCAGATATACTGACCAGTCTCCAATGCCTTTGGAAGGAAGTCTCGAAAAATAGCAGGACCAACCTCGTTCTTTTTGAGGTCGCTGCCATAAACAAATTTGGTAGTCACACCTGTCCACATAGACTTTACCTTGATAGTAACACTGAAAGCGATAAAATGGGCCATGATTGGAATAAGAGCTAGTCCTGACACTTTTGAGGAACTCGGTCCTATACCAGGTCCACTCACGTCGGTTACGAATTTTGATCCTTTGGTTTTGCTCAGAATATCAATACAAAGAGAGACTGAATTGGGACCAATGGCAATTGCGCCTGCCAGGGTCTTATCCTTCAAGGCGGAGATCATATCCTGGGCCACAGTTTTCTCATTGTAGTCGAATACTTGACTGGCGCCCAATTTCTTTAAAAGTTCAAAATTTCTTGGAGACGCGGTGGAAAACACCTCGTAACCTGCCGCAACAGCCAACTGGATCGCGTTACAACCAACACTGGTAGATCCACCCCAAACAATGAGCGTCTTGCTTGTCGACGGCCGTGCGGGTACGGTTGGAAGGTCCAAGCCCAGATAGTTCTTTAGGAACAGACCGGAAGCTGCAGTTGCCAAACCTAATGGAATAACAGCAGCGTATTCATAGCTTAAGTTTGCGGGAATTTTAGCCGCAAGATCTGCTGGTACAACTGTGTAATTTTGGAAGGCGGCTTCGGCTGGGTTATTACGATCTTGATCGGCACCGCAAGCAACGGCCAGGACGTGATCACCGATCTTGAAACGGGATGATGCATCGCTACCGACCTCGACTACTTCTCCAGCAAGATCGCAACCAAAGATGAATGGATATTTCACCCAGGTGAAAACAAGGTTGCCCATTTCTTGAAGTAGATAGTCTACGGGATTGATAGCCACCGCACGATTCTTCACAACGATCTGGTCAGCACTGGGCGGTGTATAAGGTGCAGGTTGTACTTGCAATGGCTTTGCTCTTTGGGTTAGTGACCATGCTGCAGTGTTTGACGGAGGCATGCTGTTGGATGATGACAGGGACAAAAGGAGACCAGGCATTTTTATTATAAAGGTATGGCAGCACATCACGGATAAATTATACCGCTCGATCGACTCTGCTGCGCGGGTAAACCTGAGATGGAACGCGTAATTGCGTCTAAGGGAGGAGAAGAGTGCCGAATCAAATCGGACTCTCAAAATAATTTTTTACAGGCATCTTCGCCTATAACTTCGGAATCTCAAAATTGAAGTGTATAACCTTTGTTATTGTTTAATCTTGAAGCACAGGTATGGGGCTGGTTATAAACCTGTATTAAACTGACACGTTGTGTAAACTCATACCCGGCAATTTTTAGCCAATGCCGGGTCTGGCACTGGTTTTCGGAACACTGCACAAAGTATCAACACAATGGAAAATTCGGTGGAGGTTGTAGATCGAACGCTGCAAATTTTTCTATTGCCATTCTGACAAGTTGACAATGTCTCAAGGTCCTTATATGACACCCTTATAGTTTAAAATGAAGAGCAGTGAGCTTCCGCCGTAGGATTTCTGGTTCAACGCACGGTTGCTTGGAAGAATATAGTGAAAGACACACAGTTTGATGCCAGGCTACTGTTACTGTGAGATTCTCGGTATGTTAAAAACACGATGACTACGAGCACCTTGATGTTTGTGATGTTCAAGAGATAAGGTGGAAGTTGGATGGTCGACAAGAAACTGGTGTCGCCACATCTCACAAGTGTGTTATTCGAAAAGGTCTCTTGAATATAACAGTGAGCTGCCAGTGTATGGCTTCTTTTATTGATGCAACGGAGGACCAAAGAGAGATTATGACAGATTAGAGAGTCAATAATCAAAGTATGATGTAAAAATATACAAGTACTGAAGTGCATATGATTTATTTCATGGCAACCAAAAGACCATACTGGAAGATCTTAGTCCTATGAAGCTATTGAAGTATCATTGCAGGCATTAAAGTCAGGCACTGGCTGCAGTTCAGTAGGTTTAGGAACTTGATTGTGCTGGCAGAGGACGACTACTTGCTGCGTCAATTTTGAAAAGACCATTCCGTTATTGCCGTTTCATAGGGTCTGTTGTTGCAGCCTTACGTCGTATTGTACATTGAATTTGAGCAACTCGATAGTGGAGCTTGTCTATTGCTATGAGACATTAAACACAGAGTTGTACATTTCTCAATGGTCGCTTCGGTACACCTTGCAATACTTGCCGTTCGGTATCCGGAACTCCTAAAATCCCATTCTCCACTTGAAAAGGTTTCAAAAGGGCGGACCATTCCATGAAAATTGAATCAGACCCTTACACGTGGTAAAGGCGTTAGCATTTGAAAGTACAACAAACAAGCGAACATACTAAGCGTATTGTGGCCATTATAGACAAATTGTAAAGTAGAAATTAGTGGAATAAAACTTGATGGTTCAGACTTTGACAAAGGTCCTTGGACAGCACCGCGAATAGCGTGTATATTTTGTCAGTTGCAGCATGACAGGCTGTGGACCAGACTACGTACACAAGGCACGGCATGGACGTGTAACAGCAAGAAAGGAGCAAAAAGAAGGCTGTGGACCACACAACGGCGCAAAGCACGGCATGAACGCGTAACAGCAATGAAGAATTGAAGAGAGCTGTGGGCCATACTACGTACACAAGGTACGAGCGTTAGCGCCAATCCAGCAATGAAAGGGATGCAATGAATGAGAACTCGTGAGGCTAAAGAAACGCCGACGTGAGATCAAATCACAAACTAGTGACAGAAAACGACTAATTTGCGTATCCAATCTTCTTTCCAAGGGAAAAAACAGAGACAGGTAGATAATAGAGAGCAAGAAGTACACCAAGGTTTATAGAACGATTCGTCGAAGAAGAGATATGTATAAACAAGGTTTTCAATTCAGATCTACCCGGTAAAGTCAGTTATAGAACGAACGGTACGAGAGAGATATAGAGTTAGGCGAGAGAGAACGAGACGAGACGGAAAGAGGGTAACCACCGTCACGAGTAGAAGTAAATCGAAGGACCTACGTTTATTTTCATATACTGTAATTTTAGTCTGCGGTTGCGTTATGTCCAATTGGATTTCGCGGTGGCAACGAAAGCAATTTGTCGTCCGGTACAAGCCTTTTTACGCTTGAGGAGCAAAGGAAAAATTGAAAACATTATGCCGTGGAACATTATAATTGAGTATTCAATATGAACAACTATATTGCCGTTACTCAAGAGCAAGACATGCTTTCAAGCGTAAGGGATAGTTCTTCTTCTATTGACTTTGACATGGTAGACTTTGGGAATTCTGACGAGCTAGCACATTCATATCAAGTTGCCGATATGGAAGTTGAAAACGAAAGGATGGTACTTCTAACCTGTGAGAGTCATCAACTCCCGCAAAGGCCTGATTTACAACCATTGATGCTCACTACAGGGAGTTAACGCAGTTCCACTGTGATAAATGGCCGTATCATGTCTACAAAAATGATGCAACTATGCTAGCTACGTTACGCTCTGCATGCTTGGAATCTCTGATATCTATGGAAAGCTTGCTCTTAACTCGGTTAGTTGTCTAATCTAGTTCGCTGGCTGGTCTTCTAGAATTCTCCTTGTCTGCTTCTCTCTATCTTCTTTTCGTCTCTTGGATATCTTTCTTTTCATACGCTCTTGGTGAGTGATGTCAACCCTTCGGACTAGCGTTAATTCAGGCCCATTGCATGAAATCAAAAATCTCTGGATCTATCTGTCTCGTTTTCTGTGGTGAAGTTCTACAAGCCTTATCACTCAAGTTAGAAAGTGTCTATTTTCTCAATTTTCTTGATGATTCGTATGCTCTCTTTCCTATTTGACGTCTCGTTCCTTGTGTGTATGTCGAGCATTTTCCTGTGTCAATATGAATTACAACGCTAAATGTTAGCCATAACCTGAGTAAACTAATCGCAGCATGAAAGCTTAATGCTAAATTGTTGCCATTTGGTCTGTGGTCTCCACATGGCTATGATGAAAGACCTTTTTTTTTGGCGTACACTCGAGCACCTCCGAATGAATCCTATTCGCCCGACGATCACTAGCCATTAGGCCATTATCCTGGTACTGACTGGCTGTTTCCCTTTATTGTTGTCTTCTTTCAAGTTCCGTTGTTCCCCTTTTTTGTTGTCTTCTGTCAAATTCCGTTGTTCCTTAGTCCATTGTTCTTTGTTCCACAACCTTTTGTTTCTTATCTTTCTGCCCACCACATATTTCGTAAGTATTCGAGTCGTCTAGAATATGGAACAATATATTATGCTCAATTCGTGGTTCATAATTAGCCATGGTCGTCAACAACATGTTGGTCGATTCACTGTGCTCATCGCTCAACACACTCTCTCTGGGAAGTCTTTCGCTTCCAGAAATAATAAAAATAAAGAAAGAGCGAAGATTAGCTGAGAACCGCTTGCGGGATGCTGTTGAAGAACAAGGACGGCAAAGATGTAAGTGCCTGAGATAATTTTTGAGACATGAACAGCTTCCTAAATTACTAGACAACAGTAACTTGTTCAAGTTGTGGACAACGAGGGCATGGAAACCGAAGATCCAGACAATGTCCGAACAATGCCAGAGCACAGCGTAAGCTCATCAAATATGCAACGACTTTAACTAAAATAGTGATCTAAACTTGTATGTTGATTTTAGGTGCCGAATCTGCCAATGCTAGATTGCAGGGAAGACAAACTCGGACTGCCAGGAGTGCCAACCCCGACTTTGTGCCACAACCCTGTCCATCATGCAACTCGACAGAGCATAGTAGCACCAGGTCAAAGCTATGTCCTTTTCATTCAAAGTCAACCGACGAGCTTCTCGAGGAAGCAGTTGGCAAAAATTTCGAACGCTTCACAAGGAAATGTCCGTTCGAAAGTGTCGTGAGGAGTACGTATAGGCAGCCACTCCACGACGCAGTGATCAAGCTCTCAGGGTATCTGCGATCAGTGGTTATTCGATCACACATACTGGCCAATGCTTACCTTCTCGATCTGCAGGGCAATATCTCACCACCCATTTTTTTTTTCTCAAAACTGCTTTTATACTGTCATGCAGATTGTGCTCAACAAGCCAGTAACAACAACAAATAGGTTTATTCCAGTAGATGCACTGCAAAATGTATGGACAAGTTTGACCAGGCAACACCCGTCGTTGAATTCCCCTCCCCAAATCACGTTGCGGCGTTCTGCTGATGTTTTGATAGAAGCTGCTGTTACTCTGGCTACAACCTATTCAAATCATATTTGTTTTAAACTTTGAACAGCGAGTGAAAAATTATTTGCAAGTACAAGATTTCAGCCAATTTTCCGGTAAAAATTTATTTTGATGGTGATAATAATTTCAAAGAATGCTACTGATAGTATCATCGTAGACTTTAAAAAACGCTTTGGTTTGGAGACTCATTGAGAAGTATGACCTTCCAAGAATTGCAACCGGCGATGGTGATTGGCCAGAGGATTGGCCAGAAGATGCTTCTCTCATTATGGTCGCAACCGTTGACTATCTTTGTAGTCAATTGGAATCACTGATACCGCGGCCACTCAATCAGGAAACATTATCGGCTTCACCAGGTGAATATATACCTGCACTCAAGTTTATGTTAAGGGACCTTGAATTTGTTCATCAACAAGCCGAAAACGATGAAAACTTCGATCCCAAGGATCTACCAAAGCTATTCTCAATTGGGCCACTACCTTCTATGGGATGGCGATTCATTTCGTTGACCGCGGGTCTGCTGGCTAGTATTTTGCCTTCAATCCGAGCCCCTCAAAGTCCATCAGACTATATCAATGTTTTTTATGAAATATTCGACTTTCAGCCACTTCGCATAAGAAGGTAAAACCTTTGAAAGCATGTTATGGTCAGATACTGGAATGCAACGTCTGTTAACTTTCAATAACTTAGCCTTGATGAACTCAGATTGAAAAACCATAAATTCGCCTTTGCAAGAAGGATACTGACTGACGGTCATGCCGTGAACTTCTTATTTGCTCGCAAAAGGGGTGGAAAAGACATCAAATAAGAAGGTGCTCAACATCTGAGTACTATTCAATGACCGGATCTAAACGTCGCAACCAGATTGCAACAGGAGAAGAAAGAAGCGGGGATTTTAAGGATTGAAGAATCTTGGCCAACCGGCAAAACATGTAACATCCGCCAGTATCAGTCGTACGTGGCCCATTTACTGAGCAATTTCGACGAATTGTCAAAGTTTTATGACATATCAAGAGGAAAGATGAGATTTGACAACTTTCAAGGTGTGCAGCGCTCTCAAGAGGAGATGGCGAATATGTTGGTAAATGGAGGAAAAAAATACAGCAAAAGCAGGCGTAAAAACACTCAAAAAAGTCGTAGATTACGGAGGAGACATAGAAAAAACCGAAAAACTAAAAAAATTTCCGAGAAGTGGAGCCAGATTTGCAGTTCTGACAATGATGACATGGAACTTTCAGTTCGTCGCTTGGTCAATGCAAGGTAGTGTATTGAATGTTTTGAAATTAACTTGGGTCAAATTTATATTCACAATGTATGCGTAGAACTTCATACGCCAGGACACCCATCAAACATTGGTCAAAAGAGCAGTTCACAAGGTCTGATAAGCTTCCAATGATTGTTTTTGGCAATGCAATGTTCAACAAAGACGGCGTACCCATGCGAGGCCAAAGAGTGGGTGTTAAAAACATCCTATGGAAAACATTGAAAAGAAGAGAAAGGCAAGGTCACTTAGTTGCAATAACAATTGACGAATATCTAACGTCTCAGGTAATTTATGCAAATATGAAATTGAGGGAATCCATTTATGCTAAAACCTTTAGGTTTGCCTAGATTTGTAATCACTGCCGCAACCGTAATCTTCAAAAAGTCAAGACTGCCGATGGCGTCTCTCACCACAGTATCCTAGTTTGCAATCACTGTCAGATACTGTGGCAAAGAGACATCAATGCGGCAAAGAATATGTACGGTATTGCGATGGCTATGTGGACTGACGGCTGCAGACCCAACGAATTGGCACGGCCACAACAAGAAATCGCTGCTCAGAATGCAGTTTCTCTTTGAAAAAAGTGATTTAGATCTTTACACTCTCCAGTGGTAAGTGAAATATATATCCATCATCATACATATCTGTTCATGGACTGACGTATACCTTCTGTTATACCTAACGCAAATGTTATTTCTTTTGAATCAAATTCTATTGCGATAGACAGTAGACGACATAAGAGAAATTTGATATACTACAAAAAGAGATTGTCGCGCTGAATGTGGGTGGTACCTTCAACGCGGTTTCAAGTGAATGAACACTCCCCATCTGTCTTGGTCAAGCTTCAAAGCTACGAGATGTCCTTTTCCGGTAGAGGATATATCTCGAAGCATATTTTCTTTTCTCCCTGCTTGGGAAGATAAAATCAACTTCGCAACCGTGACCTTTGGAACCTATGGTCTGCCCTCCAAATCGAAGAAACCCTGTATTTTCGCCAGAAGATAGAGTTGCGCGACGGCCAACTGCCAGAAAATTTGCCTCTTCATGGCCTAAGAACTATCGCAAGTGTTCATCTTGTGTTTGAGACAGAACATATTACCAGAAAAAAACATCCAGCAATTTTCGGAACTCCTACCGGCGCTTGAAAGTTTGCAGACCGTCTACAGTGACGAAGATGTCGAAAAGAAGAAGATAAAAGTTGTGAATCACTGCCTTGCACCACACGGCTTAGAAGTCTACAAAATTTCTGCACCGAACTCTCAAAGGTATAGCCAAAGTTCAATGCATATTGATAGACAATCGCTAATTGATCACCTGCTACCAGATGCACAACGGAGCGAGATCGAGCGACGACGCCAACAGCTCAGATAATCACGGAAGATCAAATCATCAGCGCTGGTTCTGACGTGGCAGTGAAGTATCGTCTGCAAGATATCTTCATCACGCCGCCATCTGTGAGATCTATGGTCGAACAGTACAAAGAAAGACTGTTGATTGAGTACTCTGGGAACGGTATGTCTACCTTTTTGTGGTGTTTTGATTGCTTCTGCACCGAACATTCCTTTATTCTTCCGTTAAATGCTCTCTCGTAGGACCGTTGATTGCACGAAAAACACAAACGAGCCAATTTAACTCATACGTACCGGCCAGCTTGCAAAGGTCGTTAGATTGCAGCTCATACGTGACCCTTGGAGGCTAACCTTGAGGCCGAGTTCCTATCTCTGCGGAATGAGACGCAACTTTCCACCATCCATTCTCTGGTAGAAACAGTGGCCAAACCTCTGGTCGAATGCGTACTTCTTCCTACAAATTATTGGATCTTGGTAACTCAATTTGAGGTTTACCTCCCCAACCACCAGCTTGATGACTGCTCCAGGGATGAACGGCCATTCACATACCACCAAAAGTCTTCGCTCTTATACAAACTCGTCAGGAAGGAAAGCAAACGTGGCAAGTTATCAGTGGTCGTTTTGCTCATCTAGGTTTGCCGAAAACCATTGTTTTGCAGTGAACTCTTGTAATTTTCACCGTCATCCAGTCAGGGCCTCAAAGCAGAGAGACATAGCGTGGTTAAGCTCCTTCCTACTTGAAAAATTTTTGTAGGATGCTATGACTGGAGAAGAGATCGAGGTGGCCAGAAGTGGACTTGCGCAAGCTCGAACGATGAAGCTATCGTCCTCTAGCTTGAAAAACGATATTGCATTGATAGAATCGGTGCTTGACACCTTGACGCAAGCTTCAATTTCCAGCAATGAAACTAAGTCCTTAGATAAGTCCTTAGACAGGATGACTATAACAGGTTTGGCAACAGGTTCGCTCAAATATCATGTTCAAAAACTGCGAAGCTCCATCGTTGAAAAGGAGATGGCCATGTCTATCTTGCTATGACAGATTACATTGTCCTAATGTAAATATCAAGCATCATCTCGTAATACATTGATTTAACATTTCCCGACTGTATACTCAATTGTTTTACCTATCACGATGCCTTTTCTTTTCCGTACCTGCACCTGTACCTGTACCTAGAATGTATGCTCAAACTTGCGCTCAATAAATGTATATAGTCCTTTCTCTCATCTTCATAGAGCGTTGTACGTTAGTAACTCGAGTCAATTCTGAAAGGTCATACTGTAGTTATTGGTTAGAGCCTCTTGATTCGCAAAGGCTCATTTATACCATGCTTGCTATGGTGGGGGCTATTCTACCAGTGGAAGGCATTCCGCAACTGCCGGACAAGGCTAATGAGAAAGGACCTTGGCTGCCTATCTGAAAAATCACCGCTCATAGCTGGAAGATAAGGCTCGCGACGATATCGCCAAAGCTCAAGACAGACAAGCAAAAGTATTATAACAAAAAGTCCAAACAATACAAGTACAAAGTAGGTGACCTCGTCCTGAGGAAGAACCTCACAAAACAAGCTTCCCCAAAAAACGATGGACCGGCCCATAACGTCCTCGTTGATAAAAACAAAGCCAAAGAAACATCATGGAAATTACGGCTACCACATGAAACTCATATAACAACCGCAAATGTTGTAAGACCGAACGCTACAAATTCAGTATACAGTTCGTGGATCCTGGGATTGTGTTTACATCTTCTGAGTTTATTTGGAGAGTAATTATAAAATTTTTTTACAGGATAACAATAAACTCTATTATCTCTCGAGCACCGGTAAACACAAAAGAAAAGGGTGGGTGGGTGTGGACATCCCAGGATCCACGACCCGTATACTGAATTTGTAGCGTTCGGTCTACGGCCTCCGCCAAATTTTCCAGTATGTGAAAGTATGTGACGGTGTTTTTAATATGAAAGAAAGTGAAAGTGATAATTGTTATATTGCGGACTCAAATAAGCTGCGAAGGAGCTTGTAAATGCCTCAAGAGTTTGAGCAAACATTGAATATATCCTTTGACCTCATTTTACGCAACTTATTAGGAACGAAAGGTGTAATTTATAAATAAAACAGACCAAGGAACTTTAATCCAGAGCATATCAGTAAATATTTTAAGCGATTTGGATATTTTATTATATGTATTTGACATGCTGGCAAAGAAACCTGAGCGGATGTAGCAGTAATGCAATGTTATATATACTCAAGTGATGGATTCTCTCTCTGATTTGCGAGTTCAGAATTCCTTTGTCAATGATTTATAAAATTGCCTCTTCGTCACAAAGTGCTGAATTTTGGTGTGGGAGAGGGCCTCAAATTTACTTAAGCGAATTTCGTTTTGACCCATCAGTCCATGTCTTCACACTGAATTATAGCAGTGATGATAAATTGAATACATTGAGCATATGACGAACGCTATACATGTTACTTTTCAGAAACGTCATCTGCCTTCATCATTTCATTCAGACTGTCGATAAATTTTACCGCGGTCTAAACTTTATACAGCTTTAACGCCGTGGAGAGAATTCCGTCTATTGAGAACTGGCCGGTTTGCCACACCAGAATAGGTGAATGGGAAATTTTACAGTTTATACATGACACAAAATTTGTCAAGTACCCATGATCAACAACAACCGTAAACGAAAATATAAAACTTCTTCTTGTACAACTGTTCGAACTAAATTAAATGTGTATATCTACAGATAGGTGTCTGTGTAGCATACTGGAGGTGAGATATATTTCCTAAGGTGAACAGAAGACAGCTATTTCCTTGAATAGCCCGTTACGATCCCAACTGGCCATAAAAGAAAAAAGAAATGGCCGCGTCTGGTGTTAGTAAACAACAGAGACTTTGGTTAGAAAACCTTGAAACAGACAAAATTAGCGTTCGTAAATGAGCTTAACTGAAATCAACGCGACGGATCATTCTTTATTGGTTGGTGAAAATCGATATAACACCTAATTTCTACTTCTCTAAATCAATAGTGATTTATCTTCTTTCCACTCTTTGCTAAACTCGTCCGCGAATATGCTTGGTTCGAAGATTCATACCTTGGTTGGCTTGGGTAAATAATACTTCTTTCTCAAGTGCGATTGTATGATAGTCGGAAGCATTTTGCTAATCAATAAGGCTAAACAGCTGGTCTGTTGGTTGCCAACTTGCCCTCCATTGTAACTGCTGATGATGGTAAGATCAAGAAGAAATAAATTAACTTATTCTCGAGATCATTATCTGAACGGGATTTTCCACTTTCAACGTATAGTTTCCATGACTCTTCCTGTCTGGAATCACCCAACTGGCATGAGTGATGGGCCAGTTCCTCAGGTCACAGCCTGTGCCAATCGTGGAAACATTGCAGTCACCTATGTAGGTTTCCTCCATACTTAAGAGATTCAATGTATTTGTTTCTAATAATATAACTGTAGAATGAAGGACCAAGTGATGTTACTTCCAAGGTTCTTAACGGACTCAAGAACAGCCAAGCAAAGGCTAACTTCTTTGTTAACGCTACTTGGTTGTATACTCAACAATACGCTATGATACTCCAACGTGCTTACAACGACGGACATTTTATTGGTATGACCTATCGCGTACCCTCCGATAATCCAGCTTCCATGAGCGACTCTCAAATTTCTCAAGATATCATCAACACTGCTAAAACTATTGAGACTTTGATCGGTGTTTCTCCTAAATATGTCCGCCTCCACTACACAAACACCCCTGACACTCGTACTGAACGTATTTTGTCAGATCTTGGATTTACTATTGTCAGCTACAACTTGGATACTATGGATTACAAGTTTAAGGAGAATCCCGCTGGTGTTGCCGATTTGTATAAGACCACTTTCCAAAAGCAGCTGGAAACCTATGACAGCAAGGGCTCCTTCATTAGCGTTCAGTATGATATTCCCGATACCGGTAGCTACCTCGCTATTAACGATGTTATTAGAACTATTCATGAAAATGGATATACTATGGTTCGGTTGGATGGATGCTTGAATGACAAAACACCATATAAGACCTGTAAGTACTCTTCATATTCTTTAATGATATCATAGTACATTATCATCAAATGTATTAAGATTTCTTCTCATTATCAGCTCCCGACTCCAAGACCTTCGTCAGTGACAAGTTCGCCTTTGGCACAGCTGGCTACAAGCAGGGCCAGACCCCATCTTCGGCTGATACTAACGAAGTTTCTAATACTGTTGAAGGTGAAAGAAAGAAATCTGGCTCAGCTGCCACTGTTAGTGGATCCATGGCACTTGTGTCCCTTTGTTTCATTGTTGCTTTTGTCGTTTGCCAGCTTTAGACTTCAAACTCACAATCAAAAAATTTCATACGCGGTACAGCAATGTGACTGTCAGCAAATGTGCTCTATTTTTTTTTTTTTTTTTGGGAAATCTTCCTGACTTGACCCAGCAACTTCGCTGTTGTATAATAAATATTCGCAATGGCTAGCATACCCAGTTACGCTGGAGAATGGTCTTCATTGGAGGTTCCGCTAACCGATTCTACGTAAGAATGAGTACAAATGTGAAATAGCAAATATCTCTACTGAATCTCTAACTGAAATTCGGCTCGTCTAGTAAAGAGACTCTGGATGCCATGGGCTTTACGCAAATGACGCCAGTCCAAGCGGCAGCAATTCCGCTGTTTATGAAGAACAAGGATGTTGTTGTGGAGGTATGTAGCATAAAGAGAATCATCAATTCCATCAATGTTCCCTTATTTATCTGTTACAGGCTGTCACTGGATCAGGAAAGACGCTTTCATTTGTTATCCCAGTTATCGAGAAACTCATGCGCAGAGAGTACACCCTTAAGAACAATGAGATTGGAGCAGTTATCATCACTCCAACTAGAGAGTTAGCACAGCAAATAAACTCTGTGTTAGAAATATTCGTCAAAGATCACCCAAAGAGGAAGCAACTATCGCATGCTCTATTCATTGGTGGTACAACAACTTTGGCAGAGGATGTTGGAATTTTCAAGACGAAGCACCCGAGAATCCTTATTGGAACTCCTGGAAGGTTAGAGGAGATGTTGACAAAGACAGCCAAGTTAATCAACACCAAGGAGTTGGAAATGCTCGTATTGGATGAAGCTGATCGATTATTGGATATGGGATTTTCACAGCAGCTTTCATCCATTATAGCTAATCTTCCCAAACAACGTCGAACAGGTCTTTTTTCAGCGACAATGACTGATGCCATTACAGAACTTGTCCGTGCCGGATTACGCAACCCTGTAAGAGTGGTTGTAAAAGTTGAGGATTTACATCACCAAGGCAAGGAACAGCGTACACCAGCGAGTCTCAAGATCAATTACCTCGTATGTGATCCGGATCAAAAAATGTCTCAAATAGCTCGACTACTGTTGAAGGAATTGGATGACGTTAGTGGAGCAAAAAAGTTTATCATCTATTTCGCCACCTGCGCCTCTGTTGATTACTTTTACAAAATCATGTCCAAGCTTACCGATCTCAAGCCATTCTCAATACATTCCCTGCACGGACAAATGGACACGAAGCGCCGAACTGCAACGTACTCCTCATTTGTTAGCCTTCCGGCTTCGACTCCAGCTTTATTGCTTTGTACAGATGTAGCTTCACGCGGACTTGATATTCCAGATGTCGACTATGTTATTCAATTCGACCCACCACAAGATCCAAAAGCATTTTCTCATCGATGTGGACGCACTGCTAGAGCAGGTCGGAATGGAAAAGCAACTGTATTTTTGAATCGAGGCAGAGAAGAAGTGTATGTTGAGTTCCTCAAACTCCGTAAAATCCCCATGGAGTCCGCACCATATTTGATGGAAGACTTGTCTGAATATCACCACAAGATTCCGCAAAACGATGACGAAAAGCAAATTACACCCGAAATACCTGATCCATCAATACCCAAGTTCATCCGTGAAATGCGACAGATTGTCAAAACGGACCGTGACCTGCATGATAAGAGCTTCAAAGCGTTCACATCTTTCATTAGAGCTTACTCCAAGCACGATGCAAGCTATATTTTCCGAGTAAAGGATCTTGATCTTGGAAAGGCAGCAACAGGATATGGCCTTCTCAAGGTTGGTATAGCCATACTGCCAGTTATTTGCGAAATTCAGTTCTAATATGTTGTTACTTTAGCTTCCAAAAATGCCAGAACTCAAGGGAAGGACAGATGTCGTTTTCGAAGAGGAGGACATCGATGTAAGTATGGAACGACCATCATATAATAAGATGAACATTACGCTGATAGATAAAATTGAATGAATAGTGGGATGCTTTCAAATTCCTTGACAAAAACCGAGAGAAGAAGCGATTAAAGGAGTTGGAAGAGTACAAGAAGTCCACGCCAGCACCAAAGCTGACAAAGCCAAAGTATGAATCATACTATAAACCTAATTTAAATTTGAATGCTGAGGTACTAACACTTGTACCTTTCTAGGGTTAAAGCATGGTCTGAGCAGTCGGATGCCAAGGATCGCAAGTTGGAACGAAAATTAAAGAAGGAGCGAAAGCGGGAATATTTAAAACGACAAAGAGAAGATGCAGCCAACAATGAGAAGGAAGCAGCTATGCAGGATGACAACGACGACGATGACTGGGACGAACTTGCAAAAGAGGAACGAATGGCTAAGAAGCTCAAGAAAGGCAAGATCAATCAAATGGACTTTGATGATGCTGTATTTGGAGCAAGCGACGATGACGAGTAAAATATCCACATTAGAATCTGCCGTTCGCATAATTTGTTTTCATACAATTGTATTATATATCAATCATGTTCTTTATTTACGGTGTGAATAGATAGACTAGAAAGACCATTATCCCAGGTACAATATTGTACAAAATTTCCATTATTGTGTAATGTTGCTTCAATCTTGTTTCTTGATGGCAAACCTCTGACTCAAGCTGAGCACACGTTCTACCAGTTCATTGAACACAGCCTTTTGTTGTTCTGTAGCTTGAGTTGAACTAGGACTTCTAGTACATCCTTCGGGGCCACCTATTACACACATTGAGAACATAGGAAACGGAGTTAGAGAAATGCTGACCAGATCAAGCTGGTCATGAGGAAGAATACTGTGAATAACATACCATTCTGCCACTGGAACTCATCAGTGAAGAAGCCAAGCGAAATATCTCTTCCGTAGATATCATCGCTCCCTATTGGACTCTCCAATGGTAGTTGCTTAAGTTGGCTATGGAGATCTCCCAAGAGAGTGTGAATCTCTTGGCTAGAAGAGTATCCCAGTTAGGCACCTAGTTCGATTGAAAACAATGGTAAACCACAATGGGAATGACTTACGGAGTAACCTCACCACTTTGTTGGTGATAGTCGAATTTACTTCCTGGCTTGAGGGTAGAGTGGGCGATCACAGCGCCATTCGAATCGCCAGAGATTTCAACGACCTGTCTAAGAGATAGGCAAACAAGCGTAAGGATAGGGCTTTTCACATATATAGAGACTTAGCGTTCAACTTACTTCACGGTTGGGCCAGCAAATCCTCCAACAATTCCTTCTCTAAGAAACACTTTGAAAACCATAGCAGTAGATGTGTATTGTACGAACAACAAACAAGACAAGATAAGAAGCAGTTGCTTCAACATATGGTGAGCGAAAGTACAGAGCAAACTCCGTCTTTTCGGAGCTGTATTTGTAAGGTCACGCTGCTTATTCAAATTTCGAGAGCGTAAGACTATTATTCAACTGTGCAGTAGTATGGCATGAGGATATCAAAATGACTCTCTTCCTTGATATTCTTCTAAGCTCAACTAATTCTAATAAATGTGAGCTTTAACAAAGAGCAAACTAAATGTCATAGATGTTTGGTTCAAGCGATGATATCCCCACAGATTGAGTACCGCAAGGCCAAAACTCGCGTTAAAAAGTACGGGAAGATCCTCTATATACCCTTCGAGAATACAAGTGAAAGATTTGTTATAAGAAAAATAAGCGAAAATATTTTAATTAAGAAACAATGTGAAAATGCTTGGAAGGTATCAACAATTGGAACGATAAAGTGGACGAGTTCTGCCTTTGGAAGTTTCAATAGTATAGTCGTTGAGCAGGAGATGCTGCAAGGTGATCTCAATCTGCCGCCCGCAGTCGATCACTAGAGCAAAAAACGTGGGGAAAGTTGTACGTAGAGAGTAATCCTCAGTGCAAACATAATGCCAGCTATCCAACTATCTCAATGCATAGGGATAACTCGTCCACCATAAATCGCAATCCAGGGACGAAGGAAAATACACAAGTCCATAAATCATTCTTTTATATCAGTAGCCTGGAATTTTATCCATTGTGATGGGTATATGGTTTGCCACAAACTGTGCGCGCATAATTGAACCCTGTGTAGGCGAAGATAGTTCCAACTCTACAGAATATTTCCACCAGACAACGCAAGGTGGAAAGTTCTGAATAGAAGCGGACAGAGAGATTCGGACAGCCTAAGATATCGCTGAGAATTTGATGATGTCTTTGACAGACAACCCAAAGTTGACTTCAAAGCTCTAAATAGTTCCCTGAATTCGGGTCTAGCGACGCACAAGTGGTTTAGCCACCCCAATATTATTACTAAAGGTGTATTACCACCTGCTGCTTGCCAAATTCAATTTTTGGATCTGTTACTTTTCAAAAGTTACCTCTATCAAACCGCAGCTTTATCATTAGGTATCTGACTCACACTGCCTTGATGGTAACGGCCTGGTACGTCATGAGCATTGTGACTACCAAGCCACTATATATAAAAGGTGACGTCGACCCCAGCCAAATTTTTTAGTCCAACAGAAAAAAAATTTTCTTCCCTCCTCACACTTTAGCTCTTCAAAATGGGTAATGTGATTTCCATCATGTCAGAAACAATAACCTCTTTTCTTGCTTTACTCACTAGTTACTCCTTTCCGTAGGTAAGGAAAAGACTCACGTTAACGTCGTCGTCATCGGTCACGTCGATTCTGGAAAGTCCACCACCACTGGACACTTGATTTACAAGTGCGGTGGTATCGATAAGCGTACCATTGAAAAGTTTGAGAAGGAAGCCGCCGAACTCGGTAAGGGTTCCTTCAAGTACGCTTGGGTTCTTGATAAGCTCAAGGCTGAGCGTGAGCGTGGTATCACCATTGATATCGCTCTCTGGAAGTTCGAAACTCCCAAGTACCACGGTAAGTTTATATACAAATTTAAGGGTGTCTGAGAGCCTTCATGGGAAGCTTCTTACTAAATTCAACTGTTTCGTTCCTTACAGTTACCGTCATTGATGCTCCTGGACATCGTGATTTCATCAAGAACATGATTACTGGTACTTCCCAGGCTGATTGCGGTATTCTTATCATTGCTGCTGGTACTGGTGAATTCGAAGCTGGTATCTCCAAGGATGGTCAAACCCGTGAGCACGCTCTTCTTGCCTTCACCCTCGGTGTCCGTCAACTTATCGTTGCCATCAACAAGATGGACACTACCAAGTGGTCTGGTGACCGTTATGAGGAAATCGTCAAGGAAGTTTCCTCCTTCATCAAGAAGATCGGTTTCAACCCCAAGTCCGTTCCCTTCGTCCCCATCTCCGGATGGCACGGTGATAACATGTTGGAAGAGTCCACCAACATGCCTTGGTTCAAGGGTTGGACCAAGGAAACCAAGGCTGGTTCCAAGACTGGCAAGACTCTTCTTGAGGCTATTGATGCCATCGACCCCCCTACCCGTCCCACCGACAAGCCCCTTCGTCTTCCTCTTCAGGATGTTTACAAGATCGGTGGTATCGGTACTGTTCCCGTCGGTCGTGTCGAGACTGGTATCATCAAAGCTGGTATGGTCGTCACTTTCGCCCCCACCATGGTCTCCACTGAAGTCAAGTCCGTTGAAATGCACCACGAACAACTCGTTGAGGGTGTTCCCGGTGACAACGTTGGTTTCAACGTAAAGAACGTTTCCGTCAAGGATATCCGTCGTGGTAATGTCTGCTCTGACTCCAAGAACGACCCCGCCAAGGAGGCTGCTTCCTTTACCGCGCAGGTTATCGTTCTTAACCACCCCGGTCAAATTGGTGCTGGTTACGCTCCTGTCCTCGATTGCCACACTGCTCACATTGCCTGCAAGTTCGCTGAGCTCGTTGAGAAGATCGATCGTCGTTCCGGTAAGAAGCTCGAAGACAACCCCAAGTTCGTCAAGTCTGGTGACTCTGCTATCGTCAAGATGGTTCCTTCCAAGCCCATGTGCGTTGAAGCTTACACTGACTATCCTCCTCTTGGTCGTTTCGCCGTCCGTGACATGCGTCAAACCGTTGCTGTCGGTGTCATCAAGGCCGTTGAGAAGGTCGACAAGGCCACCAAGGCCACCAAGGCCGCTGTCAAGGCTGGCAAGAAATAAGCAACTCGTTACTTTTTTAAAAGATTGCATATATAAAAAAACATTTAGTCAGCTTCAACATGTATTTAAACAGTGTTTGCGGAGAGGAGGGGGGGGGGAACAATTTTAGTTGTAAGGTGTATCGATAATAATAAGGTGGAGAGTTCCAAGCTCCTGCAATGGTTGATGTTCAATGTGTCAAATCAGGTTCTGAAAGCTTCACGGTTTGTGTTGCAATATGGTGGGAGTTATTTTATCAGATTTCTCACACTTGTCACTTAGTGGGAGCCAAAATAATATCTCAAGCTCAGTAGTTTCTGTTATCAAAGGCATACGTATGCTGTGAATATGTTGTCTTGTCGAAGATACTACTCTGTAGTGTCTGACATACTAGAGCATCGATGGCTAGGTGTTGGCGCAAGTGGGTTCTCATCCAACTCTCACTAAGAAGAAAAAGAGGTTCCTGCATAATTTTCAATGGCATATCGCCCAATTTTTTTGTTTCTCTCAATTACCAAGCCATACAATGCAAAACATAAAATACGAATAATGCACCTCAATGGAATGCTCACATATCTCACATATCACAACAACATACTATTGATCATAAGGTCAATCAAATGAGAGTGATCATGAGTGATTGAATTGTGGAATACGAGTTTTGGAAGCTATGAAATGTGAAATAATATTAATGTTTTGACAATTCTCAATTTACAGGCTATGTTTATGTTTGTAGCGTTGATATTACTGTAATTATGCGTTGAACTGTGCGTGAGCTTTTCATCATCCCTACTGTGTTGAATTACATACAAAAAATAGCCTCACTCTCCCCAACAAATTATTTTTTCAAACGGAGTTGAATCTTCTCTGTTTCAATAAATTACGATGCGATTACAACTTTGATCAAGTTAATCTAGCAGTCAACATGGATCGCTGATGGGTTCAGTATTTGGACACCACTACGTACCTCGAAGACGGAATGATCTCCATTAGATACTTCTTTGCAAGTCAAAAGCAATTGTTTGCCAATCAAATTTGTAGCATCACATCTTTAAGTATACGATATAAATATTCGTCATACTGACGTTCAGAACTGGCGAGAAAAAAAAAGTGAAAAGGTATTAACTTTGAAGTGCAAGAATGGGAAATCCCATCCCAAAGCCAATCAAGCCCAAAGTTTTGGAGACATCATCAGATGATGTCTAAACATAACGGATGAGCAACACGTGCCTCGCACTGGACACCATCCGTCGCCAATAAAATGGCAAAGTAATCCCACTCGTTGCTTCGTTTGTCTTGTTCCGCTCGATGCTCCACTCTAATCCTTTAATCAATCCACCAACGCTAATAGAGACGACAGAGAATATACGATACTTGATTGTCGATTCTCCAAGTCAAAGTACCTTGCCAATATATCTACAGGTACATCAAAGTTTTTGACTCACAATATGCGCGGTCAAGGGGAGCTTGACATTCAGTTACTGCGACTTTAACATATCCTACTTAGGAATTTGAACGGTGGAACGTAACTGATGTAGTTCGTTGCTGTGAGCCCACATATCCAAAGGAGATACTAGAGGAGAATGGTATCCAGGTTCATGACTGGATTTACGCCGACGGTGACCAACCGCCTGGTCATCTGGTCAACAGTTGGTTGAAACTTATTCGCCGCACCCGAACGGAGGCTCTGGAAAGGAGGAAGTCTGGCTCAAAGCTAATCCCTTGTATTGCAACCCATTGCGTTGCTGGTCTGGGCCGGTTAGTAGCAAAATGACATGGTAATGACTCTCTAAAATGGAAATTTACCAAGCAAAATTTTTTTGGGTTTTGATAGAGCTCCAGTTTTGGTTGCTATAGCATTGATAGAGGATGGCATGTCAGCATTGGATTCTGTAGAACTCATTCGTGAGAGACGACGAGGGGCTATCAACAGTAAACAGCTGCGGTATCTAGAGTCATATAAACGAGAGCAAGAGGCTGGAAGCTGTCGGGTCTGTTGACTATATGGCTGGATAAGGAAAGAGATTCAGCTGGAATGGCCAGAATTACGCCAACCAAGCCAACGGCCGAAACGCCTTGAAACAGAACTGAAGGGAGATGATGATACCATTGTTTCATCCCTTGGTCTTCAACATCGTTATCACCGAGTGAGATTTGCAAGCACCTCTACCGCAGATACGCTGGTCGATAACAAACCTTCAATCGTTCTGCGAAACCGCTACCAACAGCTCATTTATAGTTCACCTTTCACAACTCCTAATCCTCCAACGACCAGCCAACCATTAGAATCCGGTTCTTCTATGCACCCTATCGCAACAATACTTATTCATACTTCATTACACTTTTTCTTTCCAGCACCCATTGTACAGTTATTCTCCCGCTTTTTATACATACGACAGATACCCTTGTAGCAATTTCGATTCCCTTTTCCTAGATATATTGTTATTTTTGGATTTGGCGAGGCGGATATGCAGGCACCCTGGACTGAGATCCAATTTCTACTAGCGTACCATGCATGGGTCAAGAAGCTGTTGCCATGCTGGTCAAGCCATTTTTTGCTGGAAAACGTATATATATAACAATGCATTTTGCAATGCATATAGATTCAACTGGTAGAAATTGATGGGCTTGGCTCAATCATGATTGGCACTATGGTTGTTTGCAAAGTGATACCGCAACCGTGATGGTACGTGGAGAGGGAATAGCCACAATGTCGAGGATACCTGCACATTATATCACCACAAGAGGCATGCCGTTGATATTGACTAATCGACATTATTCTGTCTCATTTGTTTCTTGAATGACGCTAGTACAGCATGCTTTATACCGATCACCATTTGTATGGTTTGCCTCATTATTATTTTTTTTTTCTTGATATCTTCCACTACATATCCAGTAATATACCATCTATCTGGTCCCAACTGGTTTCTCTCGTGCAATGAACTACACAGAACAATGCATTCGCTTATGAATATTTTGTGATAATCCAAGTTAGTGTAATTTGACTGACTGGCGGGGATGTGGTGTCTCTCGACGGTCAGATGTCCCAGGATTGTGGGGTAAGTGTTGTAATGAAGATGAGAGATATATTCCAAATAAGACATAAGCGACAAGCTCATAGTTGTCGTAGACTGGATATTGTCTTTGGCATAGCGCCAGTGCCATTCATCATTTGCTCTTTAGAGGTTCCAGCTTATCTTTACAATACCAGACAGTTACTGTCGATGATTGCATTTGTGAGCAAGAGAACTGATGACCCTCTGATCCGACCTCGACGACAGGATGCTCGTAAGTTGTTGAGAAGCTTGTAACAGAAAGTTCATGTAGTCAGATGCAAGTACAAACTTGCTATTCAGTGTTTTACCATCTGAATCTTAGAACACCGTCACAAAAATCAACGGATACTTAGACCGCAATGTTTTTGCTTGTGTGCAAGCGGGCTTTACTGGTGGTAATGATAGAGTAACCAGCTATGAGAGGAAAGCACCAGAAATATTTATTAAGCGATATGGATATTTGGGTGGCGAATGTGAACGCCGTGTACTGTCGAGTCCACCAGGAGTACATATTCAATGTATGTGTGATACTGTCGAATGCCGGTAGTCTGCGCTGTTGGCAAATTCTCTTCTATCTCTGCAAAGTCAGTCCTTCTTTTCTCATTTTGAATATCGTGAGCCTTAAGACCAAATCGTACGTTAATGGAATTACGGGTTGCATACCTGATTCCAATGTTGTCGAAATAGAAAACTTGTTCCCAGATATCTGTATTGGTTTCCATTTGGTCTGAAGGGATGTTGATTTTGGCTGTAACGTTGAACGCTTTTGCAACTTGTGGTCGACAAAGGAGTTTGAGAACTCGTTCATCGATCTTAAAATTGTGAAGGCTTGTTCCTTGGGCTTGAACCGGTTTCCGTATAGTATTCCGTTGTGGACATACATCTTACCTGATCTTCTTTTTGGCCAGGACCATAACATGCAGTGGATATTTGATTCGACCAGGGTCGACCGTGACTGGTTGAAAATAATCATCGATTTCATTGGCTGTAAAGTCTTCCAAGTCCAGTTGGACATTGTGAACTTGTTCGTCAGATGCCTTTTTGCGAGCAAATAGGAAATTGATCGCATATCCGTCAGTAGTTATCTTGTTGGCAGATGCGATTTTCTGGGTTTTGCAAGCCAATTCATCAAGGCGGCTGATTTGGGAGGTCTTTGGATGAATTTGGAGAGCTGGATGTTTTTGGATACCAGGAGATCTTTCATTCTCGGCATGCACTCATCTTGTTCGTGACTGTTTGTATCATCAATACTTTTCGCTGGAGAAAAGTTGAATAACCACAGTCCTGTTGATTATGATTAAGATCCACGGTGGGAAAGCATAGGTACCGTCTGGCCAAATCTGTTGAAACGCTCCATTCGTAGTGCGTTTGGGTTTGGCTTCCGAGAAAAGGTATTGTGGTAGCTGGTGGATTTTCTTTCTCGTAAAGAGCACCAGAAAGAAAGTTCATCATATCCTGACGAAAAATAGAAGGGCAGACCATCTAATTGTATGTCCATCAAGAGATTGGCCATGTTGACGATGTAATACGTTCTATTGAAAATTTCCAACTCTACTTTCTTTGATCCGAAAGTAATGTCTTTAACCATTGTTTGATGTCTTTTCTCATTTTCGGCCACCAGAAACGTTGTGCAATTACAGGTACTATACTTGCTAACCCTAAATGTCCTAGGCTTTCATGTAATCGTTGAATGGTGTCGGCTCGTTTTGCGAAAGGTAGGAAAGGTACGGCTTATTTTTTTGTGTCTTCTGTTAGTACTAATCGATGAACTTGGTCGTCTTTGATGATGAAATGTTCTTTGTATTTTTCATAGGCTCTTCTCGATCTGGTAAAAATCAGTTTGATGTATTGGTTATTCGTGCTGCAGATGCTAGTCTTTCCGGCTCAGTTGTTCCGCCATGATATTTTGGCTCCCTGGTAGATAAACTGGAACTATCCGAATTGCCGTCCGCTAGTAGGAACTCCTTTATGTTGGTTACTAGTCTCCAGTTGGAGATTGACAAAATTACTTGCTTGTCTTCTAGCGGTGGAATACCAACGGTCCTTATCTTCTTGCGTTGGTTCAGGTTTGTATCCGGAAGATCTCGCATAGATACGCAATTCTTGTCGCCAGCTGGTGTATATGTGGATATCTGTGGGGCCTTTGTTTGTTGATGACAGCACATGTGGTGATATTGTCCGTCCTGACCATGATAGTCTTCAGCTTCCACAAGATGGCATAATGGTCCAGAGATTGTAGTACCGCAATGAGCTCCGGTCAGTTGATTGAAGTTTGTTTTTCCTCTAGCTGCCAACGACCTTGTCCTATTACAAATTCCCGTCTTCAGATTCGCGAGCCACGAAACCCCCAGCCGTAATCGCTTGCGTCTGTATCGATGACTAGATCGGACTCTTCTCTGACTATGGTTCTGCCGTTCCAAGCGCGCCGCCCTCCCATAACTTTTTCTCCCACTATCTGGCGGCTGTTTTAATGTCGTCATAGACAGTTATCTTCCACTCGTTGGAGTGTGTCAAGTTTGCTGGATGATTCAGGCCTTGCTACATCTGCTTGATGATTGGCCTGGTGTGATGCTTGGCCGGAAAACCCACCACCATGGTCGATTTCAACAAGCCTATATACTATATATGGCAAAACTAATTGATCAGCATCGAAATCTTGAAAAGATACATTTCGGGCATCTAATGCATCTACATCCTCTGTTAATTTCACGGTCTTGCAAACAGCGACCTTTTAGCTGATTTTTCAAACTGGTATGTAAATGTTGTCTAATGGTGGTGCAAGAGCAAGAAAAAGTTTCCATGCGCGACCCGATGGACGTGACTGGCATGTACAGACTGGCTCAGACAACTCAAACGATTTCATCCACATGTGGGTGTTATCGGAAAAGAATATAAGAAATAAGAAAACGATGTTTTTAATATTTGAGAGACAGGAAATATCTACAACATGATGGCGTTTATTCTGATGCTAAAGCGTTCATGAAATACGCTCCAGTGCTTCGAGGATGACGATGCTGTTACCACGGATAACCTAGGAATAAATGGCAAAAGAATCAGCATTATTCAACAGGTCAGTGGATGAGTTGGCAACAGATAAAGCTGCTTACCACCATGCCGATATTGTGTTTTTCAGTGGGACTAACTTCTTCGATAGTATCGTCCAGAACAACGTTCATGAAAGGGTCGTAACCTCGCAAAATTCCAGTGACTCTTCTAGATCCATTGAGCTGTAGGGACAAACGCTTATCCATATATCTGAAAGAAAATGGCGACGTATCAGTTTCATTGTAAACTCTGTAGAATTTTGTAATCGAGAAAGATGTGAACAAAAGTTTACTTTTTGAGTTCTGGAGTCGCAGCTTTTGCCGACATGGTTCCGATTACCTATAATTGAGATGATCGAGGATGTATGATTAGTTTGGTGCGACTAATGAAGAGTTGGATCAAAGTCTATGCGGACATACCGATTTGAGTGTTGATGGATGGAAGAGCGAGCGAAACCGCGATATGTTTTGTGGGTTCGCAAACAGTCCAACACGTGACCGATAAAAACTGAAAATTATCTGTGCGAATCCGCCAAATTTTCAATTCAGGCACTGGCGAAAAAAGAAAAAACGAGACAATAACGTGTTGGATAGTAACTGATGGTCGACCACAGAGCAGAACTGAAGCGACGATTTCCTGGTCGATCTGATCAAATAGACACTTTATTGAGTCTAATGGGAAAGGTAACCTTATGATTCTCTTTACTGGTGAATCTGGGAGAAACGCTTCAGTCCCATTAACATTACTACACTAGCCTTCAGATCCAACTGTACCTAGCATCTTAATATATGGCCATTCTTCGTCTGGAAAGACTAGTCTGGTTCGTGCTTTACTCTCCCAAACAATTCCACGAAAACAATGGGCATATATCAATTGCGTCGAACGTCATACTCCTCGAATGATCTTCGAACACGCTGTCAATGAATGGTGTAATTGGGTGCCATCGTGGGATAACCAGTTCAACTCGATTGTTCGCATCGACACTTTGAATGACTTTTTGTGTATTTTGAAAGAAGGAGTGCCACTCAATCAGCGTACTACGGAAATGATTGGCTATAGGGAAACACGATATCTGGTGAGTGAGCTCAGATTATGCCCATGCAGGTCGCTTGTCGATGTACTGATGCTTGTTGATCTACAAGGTTCTTGATCGTGCCGAGCGTTTACGAGATATGGGAACTACAATTTTGCCTGCACTTCTTCGACTTTCGGAAATTGTAAGTAGGTTTGCAATATTTCCCATAAAAACTTAGAATCTACTCATAACCATGCCTTCCTACAGTCACAACGCAATATCTGCGTCATATTGCTCTCAACCATTGTATATGAAAAGTTTCGAACAAAATCTGGTTCTTATGAGCCACTCGTCATCCGATTTCCCGAGTATTCCAAAGAAGATACACTGGAGATTTTACGTCGTGATTTCTCAGAGGACGGCATGGATGTTGAGGTTGAAGACAAGGGTACCGTGCATTTGAGCGACGACTTTTTCCGATCTTTCTCAGAAGTGATCTATTCGATCTTCTTTCAAAATTGCAAGGACCTAAATGAGCTTAGACACCTCGTTGCTCTATTGTTCCCTCTGTTCATTAACCCAATACGTGAAGGAAGAGGTATGTGTGAATCAAGGTGTATAGTAACGGATGAATAGTCTCTAACGATTGTTGTAGCTAAACCTCATGAGACAGCCAAATTGTTCAAGTTGGCTCAACCATACTTTGCCGAAGCAACCGACAAACTTTATCTTCGTGAAATCTCTAGTTCAGAGTGGGCTAAACGAACCTCGGAAATGGCAGATGCAGACACCAAGAATTCTGAGACAGTGGATGCATCGGTTATAGCTGCTATAAGAACGAATGCGAAAGGTAGAGTATAGATGTAGAGCACGTACTCAGAAGCCTATATGCAGCTGATACATTTTCGTAGGCGATTTTGATCTACCATATTATACCAAGTTCTTGCTCATAGCTTCGTATCTCGCTTCTTATAATCCACCAAGATTTGATGTGCGATACTTTGCAAAGGTCGGTGATGAGAAGAAAAAGAGAAAAAGAGGTATCCAGAAACTAGCGTCAGACAAGACTGGAGGAAAGGTAAATGGGACTTCTGATCTGCTTATGAATATGATAATAGCAGTCGATCTAATGTTATGTTACAGATGAGGCAACAACTTTTAGGCCCCAAAGCCTTTCCTGTAGAACGTATGCTGGCAATTTTCTACAGTATTATTGATGAAAAGTTGGATGACGCTATTGATATTCCTGTACAGGTAAGGTGTCGGGACCAGTCGCCTATGAAAGCTTTCCGAGTCCATCTCACTGTTCAATTACTCTTCAGATCACAAGTTTGACAACGCTGCGATTACTCCTTCGAACTACGAATATGGATAAATTGGACGGAGCAAAGTACAAGTGCAATGTGTCGTTTGATTTTATCCGTGGAGTTGCCCGAAGTGTACGGTTCGAGATCGACAAGTACCTCTTTGACTTTATCTAATGTTTCCTTACTTCGCACCGCATATACCCCAGCATATTGCTTCCTTGGATGTACATTGTTTTTGGTTCTGTGTTTTTGTTTGTAATAATTGATTATTTGTTTTCATTGATATTGGGTTGTATGTCTGGTATTTGTAATGATGGGACGAACCGAAAAGTACAAGTAGTTGAGTGCAAGTAGAACATATTGTGAGGTGATAATAGATAAAGGGACGGAAAAGTGAGTGGTACTAGTAGCTAGAGTAAGGGAAAGGTGCTGATATGGGAGATACTATGATGATGACGATGGTCGCAATTCCAGCTAGAAAAAGAAAAAAAGTAGTGGTTAAACGAGTGACAAATCAGATCAGGCGATGGCGAGTCAACTTACAAAAAGGAAAGCACTTTTGATGGGATTAGCAATGACAAGACCGTGTTTGTTGTACACATTCTTATTTTCGTCATCTATAAAGCTTATTAACCGCTTGATACACTGTAAACAGACCAAGGTATGATTAGGTCAGATCATGAAATATGGCGTATTCACTATATTTCTGCATCACTCACCCGTTGGTAGTGTGTTGAGAAAAAGAGTGGCCAAAGGTAAATGGTCAGTATCTCCATGACATTATCAAAGACATTGTTTGATAAGCGCTCAGCGTCATGCATAATATTATTGATCGTGGTAACGGTGTGACGCAGCTGTTCTTCTGTGATCTGTTATAATGGAGTGAATTTACAGATTAATGAGATTGAATCAGTTGCGAGTAATTTGGTGGTAGTGTTGGTATGAGCAATGCATACCTTGCCGTTGAGTTCTTGGGGGTACTCTAATGAGAATTTTGTGATGCCGTCTCCGAGAGAGTAATCTCGTTCTATTCTGATAAATTCTGTTGGCTCAGCCATGGGTTCGTAAATAGAGTGATGAATGGAGGAGTCGGCGATGGAAGGAGAGGTTTTTAAAAAATCATCTAGCGAGATGAGAGGAAGTGTGTCAGGGGCTACCGGCTTTCTTGCTGGAAGTTGAATCGAATGACGCGTCCTCAGCTGTGGCGTGCGGGCAGCAAGAGGAGGACGTTTGACCAGTACAAATGTGTCCGTGTGCCTTCGTTTTACTTGAGAATCCATCAAAGGACTGGCAAACCTATAACCTCATCATTTGAATGTTTGTGCTACTTTCATATTTGTACAAAAAGCTGAGTCATAAACTCCCATTGAACGTTACCAGTGTCAGTAAATCACGAAGATACTGTACAATTAGGGGTCATCAACAAGGATATTCTCCAGTCCAGCTCATTTGCTCTGGCTGCTCAGTCGCCTAAACTATGTTCCTATCACAGTTTAAGCACATTCTTTTCCTTCCCCTTAAAGCTATCAATTAGTAACTTTTCAATTGCCAATGCCTCGCTTACCCATGTTCAAACCTGATAGTTGAAACATAAAAAAGTTTGGCAAAAAGGAATAAATTTCGAGAAGGTGAAAGATTGCCTGATATGGAGTCTTCTGCACCATATATCGAAGGTCAGACACATTGGGAACGTTGCTTGATGATGTGAAAAGCAGGACAAAGAAGTATATGGTGAAAGTAAGTATTATACCCCATTAGCGAATGTAATTGTTGTCAAATTCAAGCTCAACTTCAACATTTTGAACCAGACTGAAAACCTGTCTGTCATCACTCATGCACAGACAGGCTCCTGTATACGGGGATTGGGAGATGAATGTCAAAAAACGATATCCATCCAATTTTGCTATTTATTTATTTATTTTTGACATCTTTCTTAATCTCGACATTCACCATGACAGAATCTTCAGAAGCAAGCAAGCGTGTGCGAACGCGCAGGGACGATCCTCCTCCGCCATGTGGTTGTTTCCTTTCAAAATGGAATACACCTGAAGAATATGATGAAGACATAGCCCCAGTTCAGTGCTTTCCACAAGCTTTTCCGTTTACTCTCTTTCAAGTTCGTCCACCAAAGAGACCAATGTCAGGACCAACAACCCCTACACAACTGCAACTAGATGAATGACAAGTAGTGATGAATCTATCCAGCTTTTTTGTTTTTTTTGTGTACGTTTTGGATCACATCATCGAACATCAAACGACATCCGTGTTTCATACGGTATAATATATGTAACTTCCTCAATGAAATACTCATGGTCCTGTTCTGCATGATTGTAGACACAAAGAGTGCTGCCGCTAATAAAGGTATGAATCAATAGTAGCTTGTTAGGTTTTGAGTTTTATAGCTGATGAGCAAGTGAGATATATAAGGTTAGCTATTCTTTTTCATATGGCCAGCTAGCGATCTAAGGTAGTGTGTCGAGTGTAGTATATTGCGTCACTCGTACAAAAAGGTTTTTGACCTAGACTGATGAGTGGAGGGTGGCGAAATCGATTAGTAGACACTACTCACACATAAATGACAATTGGTGGTGAAGATCGACAATGCATCATCGGTTAAGTATTGATGATCAATAAAAGGCAATATTAAGTTGTCATATTTTGGGCGAATAACGTTTTCTTGGTCTACACTGGATGAGAGAACTGGACGTCATGTATCATATACAACTGAATTAAAATGAAGTAATCATTGTATGAGTTGCTATAAAAGGGAACAGTAAAAGATCAAGAGTTGTTTGATGCGAACATTCACCTATGTGACAACAAATTCTGTTTGGAATGGTAGTTTACCAAATCCCATCTGTGTTGGCAGGACGTTATGAATTCACCAACATGCAAATATTGACAATAGCTCAATCGTTCAATTGAAGTGTAACCCGTTTGGGTGACTTCACTGGCATAAATGAAATGATTGATCGTGTCGACGCAGAAATGCCAATGTTCAAAGCGTAGTTTCCACGTTACAATGGAGTGGAAACACAAACACATGAAAAGTGTCTTCTCATGCTTCCTAATCAGCCAGTGAAGTCATCGACTTTGCTACAAACCATAATCTATCAGGCATTGCAGTCCTTCCCATCTCTTTGGCTGACGATTTAGTCGCCGCAGGACGACTTCAATCATTAGACTTATACCAAATCACAAATGAACTTTTGGCATGATATCTCTCCTTTATAGTGGACGATCTATCCATCAATTTGCACGGTGATTGATTCTACCAAAATTATTAAAGAATAATAAATTTTAAAAGACGTATCTAATCCGACTCCCATCAGTCAGAAATCACATAAAACAATCGTCTGCAAAAGAGGCATACACTAATAAATCAAAACTATTCACTCTACATTACTCCATTCATCAAAATATGGTGATATGGTGACTCATTAAAAATCTATGACATGGTGTCACAAAGATCCCGCAGTGACAACACCAAGAATTGCCAAGCGGCAAGCATTGGCGTTTTGCCATTGGCATTTACTGAGCCACTGCAATTAACACTGCATCATATTTTTCGGTTCACAAATTATGACAGTTCTCACCAAGACCCGACTTGGCGTCATACTACTATATAAATCCAACCTTTACACAATGACTGTCTTCATTATTTCAACACACTACAAATACATTAACATACAATGAGTTTCTTCAAGCGCTCATCCACCTATCCAAAGTCCTCTTCTAGCTCCCAAGCTAGCACTCTAGTTGGTACTCCAGCCAAACCTGCCAAGATATCTAACAAACCCGCAAAACAAGCTACACCTAAGCCCAAGTTCCCCTTGTATCCCAAGGCCACGGCCCAATTGAGCCGTATGTAATCTGGCTCTATCATGTGCCGTTAGCATTGTAAATATATATGGACCTTAGATATAAGCAGTTTTTTTTTTTTTTTTAAACACTCCACACACCAATATTTCCTTTACGCTTCATACCTTACAAGTATCCTATCTCTTGTCAGAATGCATATTAATTAAACTATTCATTTTTGCCATCCACGCATTGACCGATGTTATGCAAGTGTAAAAATAGTATTATTCAAAGTATTCTCTGTGGTGTCAATACAGAAAAATGTGGGTAAACACGACGATGAAAAACTAATATGGAAAGTACTTTTACTCGTTATCTGGCAATATACGCCGCACTCTATTGAATTTTTTGTATGCATGATGATAATTTAGTAAATATTCTTTACAAAACTGTCTATGATATAAATAAAAAATATATACACGAATGAAGGAATATGATGAAGCTGTCATACGCTCCCAAGTATATTAAGTTATAGCAAATTCTTCAATAAATCTATAGGTTGTTTTGGATTCGACCGGCGAAGTTTTAGAGGTCCAGATGTTGGTTCACTGGACGACCGTTTTCTGATAACTTGTACATCCTGCTGGGAAGTACGGACATATTTCAAGGAGGACGCAATCCTGCTCCAAGGTCTCATACTGGGATAGACTACACTGTCTCTGGAAACTTGAGTACCGGTGTGGACAGCCCAATAGAGTTTCCTAGCGTCATCAATATCGGACGTTTGAACAAGGAATGGTCCCATGTTTTTGTGAGGGCGAACGGTTATCAGTTCCTTGACAGAGGGATCCCATTTATCTACTTTTTTGTATCCAAGTCGAGTCAGGACGATGGTGGCGACTTCAGCATCGATACTAGTTTCGCTTATGTCTATGACGTTAAGAGCTGGAAAGTTTCTCAAATACTTCAACGACGCGTCTGTCACGTATTTTACGTTGCTGATAAGCAATGCCTCTAATTGCCATAGTCCCTGCTTCGTTTTCATTGCAAACGGGCGCGCCAAGTGAGACATACCATAGTCAGTAATTTCTGTCTCGGAGAGGTCGAGCGTAGTTAGATGGATCAACGGATTAAGACGATGAACGTCATCATCGACTAGTTCTTTACAACCCTTTAAATCTAATTTGGTCAAAAACGTTGGTATAATTGAAAGTGAACGAAGCTGTCGGTCTAAAAGATTGGTATTATCGTAAGTGGTTGATCGCATATACCTTCCGTGGCGCAGGGTCATGTTAGAACTTATGTATGTTTCTGCAAAATTATGCATCATTTCCGCCGTGATAGTGTCTTGGTCAAAGGTAGCTTGAAGTACTTCTTCTGCCAAGTCTTGTGGGATTGCACCAAAGGATTCAAACCAATGCGAATGGCGCGCAATGGTATTTAGAGCCAATGTCTTGAGTGATGGAATGGGATCATTATTTGGCATGAAGAGGGTACCTCCGACGAGTGAGTGACTGAGACGTCTTGCTATGCGAATTGAAGTAAACTTGTTGGGTTTGGTGGATAGCAAACAAAGTTTCTGGATCAGTTAATGTTGCACAGCGGGTGGTCAAAAAATATTGTTCCCGTCCCTATTTTGCCACCATTTCATCAAAAATTATCGATTTACCCATCTTTCTTTCTTCCTCTTATTCTTTTTCCGTCTACTCCCCTGTCGACCCGCCCATGAAGTTTGCACTTGTTGCACTTGTATCGCTGGTGAATGTAAGAACTCTTGAATCACTGAGATTATCATCAATATCCTATTCATGAAAACCCCTTTCTATCTCGACAGATCGCCTTTGCTCAGGTACAGTCACCCGGCGGTACCTTCAATGTGACCAATCCTATCCAAGGAGGTACATTTGTCCAAGGAAAGACACTTCCCATTGTCTATGATCTCCTTGTCAATCCAATTAACCTCCAGTTGAGTGTGTACCTGGTTTCCAGTGGAAGTAGCAACCTTACGCAATTAACAATTTCCCAAAACGCCGACGTTACTGAGGATACATCGTCACTTCAAAACAAGAACGGCCAGAGTTATTGGATGCACACTATTAATTTTGTCATCCCTACAACAATTCCTTCAGGTTCATACAATGTATGATTTGTAGTTTTATTATGGTTACTGTTATCAAGCGATTCGTGTAGCAAATCTGACTTTAAACCCCTATCGTCGTCATTGCAGGTTGTGTTTGAAGATGCTGCTTCACACACAAACACCACTGTTCCCATTACTATCAATGCAGCAGCAGTAAGCTCTATGTCTTCCGCCATCATGTCTTCCAGTGCTCCTCCCTCGGCAGCTGCAACATCGGCTTCCTCTCCTGCGGCTTCATCACCTACCACTTCTGCACAATCCGCCGCTTCTTCCAATCAGCTTGTCTTCACGTGGCTCCCAACTGCCGCCTGCCTTGTTATGGCTGCTGCACTCGCCTTGTGAACCGTAAACGGAGTAGAATAGGATACATTCCATGTACTTGATTGCAACACAAACCTATACTTAATCCATTCGTAATAAAAAGCAATGCTATAGTCTTTTGGAACGAGTATAGAAAACCTAAGAAACAGGTTATTGTTATGGGGAAACATTTATTCCTATAACCATGCCAGCCTGAAATTTCAATGCAGGGTAAAATATTACAAAGGGAGTTACATGAAGAACAGTGGCATGAAATGCGAAAAAGTAAACGGAAAACAAAGGGGGGAGGGGGAAAGAAGTAGCAAAGGATGGCGATGTATGCTGGTAGATTATACAATAGCAAAGGGAAAAACACAATTCACTAATGGTCCCAGAAGGTAGCTTGGTGATGATAGAATTGGCGTGGGTATGGTTGGTGAGGCATACCAAAAGTGCTAAAGGGATCATGGTGATTTGATGTAGGTTGTGGAGGATAATTCTGAGTCTGGCTTGATTCCAGGCTGCGTTGCTCAATTCCATTAAGGTAATAACGCTGTTGCCCGTTACCATAATCTTCATATGTCCTTACGCCATTTTCGTCCTGAACAGTGGTAATAGTGACTGTCTGTGGTATTCCATTGATAATCCTCGTCGACTTGCTGACACTAGTAGATCGGCTGCTGCCACCGCTCATAGTAGTACTATTTGTATGTATCCTGCTCCTTCCGTTCATGGATGAAGTGGTACTTGTAAACATACTGCTGCTGCTTCCTCCAATGTTGCTTCTAGGTCTCCCGGAACCCATGTTGGTACTGACTGAGAAAGAGCTCGAATCCGCAAACAGTGATGGCACGCCTCTCATACCAAACGGTGAGGCGAAAAATGGATCATCAAATGGATCATCAAAGCCACCAAAAGGTCTCATATGTGACATGAAAGGGCTAGGACCTCCACCTGTTTGACACCAAAATAATTCCGAATTCGATTAGGGCTTATGTACGGACCCAAATAAATAGTTTTCAATTTGCTACGTACCAAACAGTTCAGCGAATGGGTCTCTTCCGCCAAAGAAGTTGGTGAATACTTGTTCTGGAGTATGGAACTGTTTACGACATTGATTGAATTAGCGAATGCTCATTTGTGTTGGAAAGGCACGAAGAATGATGACGACACTTGCATGATAACCAGTAAAAGGATCGTGACCACGCATAAAATCGTCATGATAATTTGCGTTTGGCGTGGATGGTTGAGTGCCACGGCTATCATACAGCCTACGCTGTTCAGCTGTAAAGGAGAACAATTGGGGTCAGTATTGAGCGGATGATATCATTTTGATCGGCGACTGGAATTTAGTACGTACGATCCGACAATATCTCATACGCCTGACTATAATATCATTAAAAAGTAGAGGTTATAAATAAGCGGAACAACGTATAATTGATATAAAGGATGACATTGTTTCATGCTTCTTTACGTACCATATTTCCTTGAACTAAGTGGTTAAGAGCAAGTTCAGAAGGGGTTAGCGGAGACTAATGGCGATTGGGTCGAAACAATTTGAATGTTGTTACCTTTTCAGCTGCCTCAGTGTTGTTTGGATTTTTGTCAGGATGCCATTTCAGAGCAAGCTTTTTGTACGCTTTTCTAATGTCCTGCTCTGTAGCAGTAGATTCTACTTCCAAAATGCGGTAGTAATCCATTACAATGTTAAGACCGGTTTGAACAAAGGAGAATATGGGCTTGGCCACAGGGAGGCAGGCTCGGCTTGTGAATCCTCAACAATGGCAGTCACACATCAAGCGATATTTGGCAAAATGATTCCCAACACACTAGTGCTTATTTTGTAGTAACTTTCTATTGCGAGAAAAAAAAAATGTACATTGGCATCTTCGAGGCATAAAGTGCAATTGTCATGGCGAAGTATATAGCGTGCTTTCTACCATGAACATGAGAGAATAATGACAAGAAAAAATAAGAATTGTTATGATCTACAACGAAGTCTGTAATTTACAGAAAGAAAGGAAATGGGGATAAGGAGAGAAGAATATTAAAGAGTAAAATTGAGGAAAAAGACCATTAAGGAAAAGGAAACAAACAAAAAAAAAAAGCAACAACACAAAATCACGACAACCAAGGATGGTTCAGCACAGCATCGATGGTCGGTCGCTTCTCAACGTCTCTGTTCAACATACTTTTGATCAAATCGATAGAGTCTGTAAGAGATAAGAGGTTAATTTTTGAGAAAGAACTAGAAGAAAACGGCCAACTCGGAAAGAAATGTCACACGGCCAATACGACGTTTCTTACCTTCACAGAATTCATATGGAATGCGGAGCTCGCGCGCAAGGATCTCATCAATGTTATAAAAGGGATTCTCTTTGTAAATCATGGTATACAAAAGGATTCCAAGACTCCAAATATCTTGCGGTGGACCTACGTAGGGGTTGCCTTGTAGAACTTCTGGAGCACAGTAATCAAGAGTTCCAGAAAAGGTGTCGAATCGCCTGCCCTCTTTCACATAATTGGCGCTTCCAAAGTCAATGAGCAATGCGGTTCCATTTTCATCTAGAATGACATTTTCGTCCTTGATATCTCTGTGAACTATTTTGTTGTGGTGTAAATGTCGAACTGCTTCGGCCACTTGTCGAAAGATGGATTTGATTTCTTGTTCGCTCATCTCACGATTCAGTTCGATATAGTCAAACAAATCCAAGCCTTCGCCATGCAAATCCATAACGATATAATAATAATCATCATCCTCAAAATAGTCGACTAAAATGTAACGAGTAGTTATAGTGCGGTGTCAGTAATTGGAGGTTTTTTTTAATGACCGTCCGTTGTTGCATACATCGCATCGAGGCGATGAATAGTAACAGGGCTTAGCAACTTGTAAACAGTAGAGTTCGTAGTCTGTACTTACGCATATGACAACAATTAACATGAGGTATCCGTTGAAGAGTATGTAGGATATGGATCTCAAGAGGAACCATTCTCAAATGACGGTCTCTATGTAAAGGGAGTGAGCAAGTATTATTGTAAGTATCTGCTTCCATCTTTGAGGAATATCTGAGACCACATGTGAGTTCATACCTAATCCAACTGTCGACAAGAATACGAGACTTGACGACGTATTTGATGACCACCTTTTTCTAATGTACAATAGAGTTTTGCGGTTTAATACTGTCATAATCTCGTGCTTGGTACAGTGGCTGGGGGTTGTTACTATATTTACCTTTTCAGGATCGTCAAGTTTATAGGCAAGCTTTACTACGCCATAGGCGCCTTGGCCTAAAGAGTCCATGATACAATAATCGGATATGTTGGTCTTGAGTGTAAGTGCAGAGTAGTTGAGCATGGAAACAGGTGGAGTGCGAGCGAGTGGAGGGGTATCAGGATGTATATTGTTGGGTAGATGATGAAATTTAGTGGCGGAAAGTGTAGGATTTGTGACTTGAGCGGTGGGATGAACTGATGTCGGTATTGATTCATGTACAGGTATGACTTTTCTGTCGACATGCGGAGAGCCAAATGCACTGACACCAAATGATTTTAATTGTGGTGATATTGTTGTTGTTGCTGTTGTCGATGGCGTCAAATTGGATGCTATCATAGTGGGCTCTGGTAAAGAGGGAAGAGAAGCTACGGAAGGAGCAACGGGTGAGTTTAATAAAGTTGGAGTTTCCGATGGCGTGGAGATGGATGACCGAAGTTTCACTGCTGGAAAATTTGAAATTGAACTGCCAAAATTCGCGGTATTTGTGCCGATGCCGCTCATGTGGCCATATTTTGAGAAGGTTGATACTCGATCAAACATGATCCAGAGAGCAATTAATTCCCCTTCGTTGATGTCCATTATTCGAAGTTGTAATTGGATTTCAAACCATGTCCCATCTCGATGAACAGCATGTATCACCGGTAGTGTCTTGTCTTGATTGGTTGTAGTAGGTATTCGAGTATGCGGTACATTGGACTGACGTGTAGATCCAACTTTGTTAATGCGAGAAGACTGTTCTTTTTCTAATAATATTTTTCGACATGAAAAATAGTCAATGATGTTGGAGCATTTCGTGATCATTTCCTTTTCAAGACCTTTCAAAATAGTAGGCAGCTGAGGTATCAAGTCACCGATATTCTTCTTTTCCACGAGGTCTTCTTGAGAGTATCCAAACATGTATTTGGCGGGGACAGAGTTGATACTTTGAATTACACCACATTGATGAATGGTGACGAGACCAGCAATGGTTGGAATAGATATGGCTTTAACAAGATACATGGCCATGCCGTTTTGGGACACTAAGGTAGTGGACGTTTGTGCCTTGACAATGACAGGGAATTTAGCGCCAAACGCAGTACAGCTACCGTAGAATTTGTGCTTGTTGAGTTCCAGGATATTAAGTGGTGATTCTTTCTCAGCTGCTGCCTCGTAGTATCCAGAATCAGTATACCGTAATTTTGAACAAGCTGGAATCAGAGTATCCATCTTTTTTCCAACAAGGGATTCTGCTGAATATCCGTAAAGGTCTTTAACAGCGCCAGTAATTTCTTTGATAACACCCTAAGACATAGGCAAACAATGAGTTTTTGACATGTCTGACGCACAAAAGTCAGGGGCCTTTCCAGGGCAATAAACTCCGATGTTACTTACAGTTGATGTAACGGTCATATTAACAAGACTTTCTGCAATCTCTTCAAAAATCCAGATGTATATCGGTGCTCCAGTTACATCCCTCTTCTGCTTGAGCCACAATGAAGCAGCTGATTTGGTACCGTCTCGCTTAATTATGGGTAACTGCATGACGTAATAAGACGTGAGACGAGCATTCCAAGACAGAAAACGAAGGCTTTGCAAAAATATTAAGAAATTCAAATACGTACAACTTTGCCACAAATTAAAACCGTCCCACGGTCAAGTTGATCTGTTGACATATCCTTGAGCTCGGAAGATCTCGTATTTAACAAGAGTTGCAATCGATCTTTGGTAGACGTTTCAAAGATGTTGAATATTGACTGTCCGACATAGGACTTGTCGTATCCAAAACATAAAGAGGCGATATCGTTAAACAGTAAAATCTTGCCGCATCCATTGGAAGTGACGATGGCTTGATTTTGAGGTAAAAACCTTGTAGGTGGGTGTAGGACTTGACCTTGACCAGGTTTGGCTGACAAGGGCATCAAGTCAGTATCAATGGAATTTCGGTGGTTTGCCAAAATGACATCCAGAGCATGTTGGGTATCGATAGGATCAAATGCGGTCTGCGTACGACGAGACCGTGGACTTGAAGACAGTTCAAAGGCAGGACGTTTCATATCTGGAAAGTCTGCAGGCTCTTGAATAATGGAGCCTTCGTCTATTTTGCAACTCTCGACTTTGTCTCGAAGCTTCTTCATAAAATCAAAACTGCGATTCACTACATTGCGTCTTGTATCAAAGGTGTTTTGGTCTCTGAATGGTTGAGTGAATCCGAAACTATGTAGCGACTCTTCTGTGAAGCGCGCAATGTCACGGCAACTTTTGCGGTGAACACACGTTTGCCTTGGTGTGACGGCGCCAGCTTCTTCTCGCAGACGTATTAAACCGTTTGCTTGACTCATGAGCTCGTCGTCTTCTTTTTCTTCAAATGGTTCGTCTGTCTGTTTTCCAGATATTTCCGGTGTCGCAATGGAACTTTCATTCAGACTAATAAAGTGAATGCGAGTGAAATGGAATCTAGGTTAGTGAATGGGTACACAAGTGCGTCAGAGAGCGGGTGCTTGAACATACTCTTTGCTAAAATAGTCACCAATACTGTTCCGTTTTATGACACCATACTGTGGAGCTACAAAATACAATGATATTAATAATCACCGATATTGGTTCAAGTGGTGTTAATTGTACAATAGCAGTTCATTACTGGTGTATAAAGGCATTGGAATGGTCCTCAACAAAGCACTAATTGGCACCAAGTGAAATTCAGAGTCTCTTTCCAAAAAAAAAGAAAATTGCCGGTCACACCGCAACTTGCTGTTTGCCGTCTCCCAACAAAAAACGTGGATGGCTATCTCTACTGTCGGACTGGCTCACTAGACGGCGTATTTAAAACACCTAAACCCCCATCCCCCTTTTCAGAGCTGAATAACTAACGTAATGTCTTTGTATCTTCTTATAATAGCGACTATGTGAAAGCTAGAGCAGGTGAACCAGAGAGAAGAACGTTCTATAGTCATTGTATCCAGCCAAGGCAAAAAGACGGGTAAGTTGGGTTGGGCTAACGGTTCCCAATTATAAAAATAGACCATCTGATTAACTCGGGTAAAGGCCGTAATTCCAGGCAAAAAGGGAACGAAGTGTCTGGTTAGCTCGGAAAAGTCCCAGTCAGGCACCGTGCATTCAATAAAGCAGAAGGTTTGAGGGTACTTTCCCAAACAGTATGATTTGCCCATTTGGAGGCAAAAATTAAAAACCTTTGCACAAAGGGGCGATCATCTTGAATATCGTTTCAAGGGTGAACTCTGGGACATAACAATAACTGCAGCTCAACACTAGACTCTACAATAGCTTGGATCGGTTGCGCTATATTCACCGATCAATAAGTAAGGCAAGCACTGTGCGACCTGTCACAGAGATATTAAAATAACTAATTGACGAAATGATATATAGCGCGTGCATCTATTTTACCACTGTGAGAATGGTACTTTTGTTGGAATAATGTTGAATAGAAATAGAGAATTGATGATACAAAGTAATGTAGGAAATTGTAGAGAGTGGTGGATTTCACGGTTAAAGATTAATTTTAATTTAATGATGAGAGAGCCCTTGCCCAAAGACATCGTTACACTAAATTAACTTGCAGATTGAAAAATCTACGGTTTCCAACAAGCTAAACCGAGCATTCGTCGTCTTCCTTTTCCTTTTTTCTTTTCAACCCTTTCCTCGTCCTTTCACAACGTAGCGCAGGTCGCCGCAGCCTATGAAGTTTCTATATATCCTATCTGCGTCCGTGCTGTTGCATCAAGCCGCTGTGCGTGCTGGTTACCAAGCTACAGCTGGAAGCTGCCCCAATACATACGAAGCTCAAGCTGGCGATACTTGCCCCTCTATTGCCACTCAATTTAAGATTACCACCAGCTCTATTCAAGCCTGGAATCCTAATTTCGATTGCAATAGCCTAGCCCCCAATGATATCCTCTGTATCTCTGCACCATACGACCTACCCTCCACCGCTGCTGTTTCCAACCCCGCCCCTTCAGCTACAAGCAGTTCAGTGGTCATTCCCACTGCTCACCCTCATGGAATGACGATCACTGTTAACAATGCAAATGACTTTTGTCTTTTCTTGCCTCCTAAAGCAGGTGGTGATGTAGCCGCAAGTGGTAAGCATGGTTGTACGATTTTTAGAACAAAGCTATTGGAGTCTTTCTTAATATGGAAAATCTTGAACGTTTTCAGAGAAGACAGCTCGTACTTTCTGTACATCGAAACAAGCCAATGCTCCTGGAGCCAAACTGTTCCCTGATGGATTCATTCTATCATCTCATTTCGTTCATAACAAGACAGCCGACTATGTTCAAATCACCGGTCTCATCAATCCCACTACTTACAACTTGTCCCTTCAAGATCAAGGTGGACAGTTTGATGTCAACAGTCCTCATGGAGCTGTCTGTGCCGGATATGCTGCATTCTTGGCCATTGTGGAACCCGCCCAAGGTGACTACTGTGTACGATGCTGTAATACCAACACCAAGGAGCTATGCGCCACTGGAAGATCTCAAGATGGCTGCTGGAACCTTATCAAGGGTAACTACGGCGGTCCTAAAGTTAACTACGGACAGTATTCAACCAAGGCTTCTCATAAAGTCACTTCTAAGACCACCACCAAAAAGACCACTCATGCTGCTGTAACCCCTGCTCCTGGATCTGTCATGTAAAAGAGAAGTAGATTATGAATTGCCTGCCCTTGATATGTATGTCTTTTTTTTTCTTATTTATAAACAATAAATTAAAAAGGCATCCATTGAAGTTGATCACTGTCGAAAAGAAGAGAAAAGATGAAGTGTCGCGGTGAGAAATGAAAACCTTCGTTTGACCTGCTGTCCACAATTGACTTTCAAAAAAAAACACACACAGGCGGACGAGAGTATGAGTTTAAGGCACACCTTGTCAGTATGTAAATACGAATGAATGCTCTTGTGCTGTAGTCAAATTGGCAGTAAATAGAATAATAGAGACTTTGTCTTTAAACCGTACAAGCTGGAGCTTCTTCATTGTCCAAGCGAAGCGGTAAGTGGGTTTTCTATCGCAAGGGAGCCAAAATAACACCACGGGCTGGCTTGAAGAAGGCCTCACAGTCACGTGGATTTTTGATTTTATAGTATGTTTCTACATAAAAAATTTGGGCAAAAAAAAAAGACTTTACTCGGTGGAAAGACTCGGTGGAAGGAAAGCGGCCGTTTATGGCAATTTGGATCGGAGTTTACGGAGGCAAGGCATTGCTAAAAAACCTCGACTCGAATGGATTGAATTCCTTTCTGCTTTACTTTCTTTTACTTCCTCCAAAATAATGCTCTCTCGTGTTGCTCTTCGCTCAGCAAGAGCTTATGCTGCTCAAGGAAGGCTATTGAGCAGACCCACAGTGCTTTCGAGAGCGGCTCATCAATCCGCCAAGCCGCCAGCAAGGGATGCCTTTGCACCTTTGGATACCTTTGCTCGTCGTCACTTGGGTTCAGAACCAAAGGAAGTCAATGCTATGCTTAAGCAGGTCGGTGTCACGAATATGGAAGAGATGGTTGGAAAGACCATTCCTCCGGCTATTCGTTCTCCAAAAAATTTATCCTTGGATCATGGATTCCCTGAACGTGCCTTGTTAGATCGTCTCAAGTCCATTGGTGCAAAGAACAAGGTGTTCCGTTCTTACATTGGTATGGGATATACAGACACTGTCGTTCCCAATGTTATTCTCCGTAATGTTTTGGAGAATCCTGCTTGGTACACTCAGGTAAGTTTCGAATGGGTTTTAGCTGAGGCGTTCGGTATCTTATAATTTTTTTTTTTTTTTTTTTTGACACAATTAATGATGTTGTTTCCGTTTATCTCTTGTAGTACACACCCTATCAAGCCGAAATCTCACAAGGACGTCTTGAATCCCTCGTCAATTTCCAAACCATGGTCACCGACCTGACGGGGTTGCCTATTGCCAATGCTTCATTATTGGATGAAGGAACCGCCGCCGCTGAATCTATGATCATGTGCTGGCAGTCCACACGTAAGGGACGCAACACCTTCATTGTCGATGAAAATTGCCATCCCCAAACCATTGCATGTGTGCAAATGCGTGCAGAATCATTCAATATCAATGTTGTAGTTGGCAAAGTTGATGAAGCTCTGTTGGAGAAACATGGAAAGGATGTGACAGGTGTATTGCTTCAGGTGAGTTGTCCATCGTCGGGCGGACTTGGTGTATTACACGTGAAATAAACCCCTAATCCACACCATATCCTCCTCAGTACCCAGATACCAGAGGTAATGTTGCTGATTATGAACAGCTCACTAAAGCTGTTCATTCTGCTGGTGGTCAAGTTGTCGTTGCCACCGATCTTCTCTCTTTGACTTTGCTCAAGGCTCCTGGTGAATTCGGAGCTGATATTGCTCTCGGAAATTCTCAACGTTTCGGTGTACCACTTGGCTATGGTGGTCCTCATGCTGCTTTCTTCGCCTGCAAGGACGAGCATAAGCGTCGTATTCCAGGAAGAATCGTCGGTGTGTCCAAGGATGCCCACGGCAAGCCAGCTTATCGTCTTGCTCTTCAAACCCGTGAGCAACATATCCGTCGTGAAAAGGCCACTTCCAACATCTGTACTGCTCAAGCTCTTCTTGCCAACATGGCTGCCATGTATGCTGTCTACCACGGTCCTGAGGTAAGGAATACAGCTGATTTGATGTATGAAATTAAGGGGTGGGAGACAATGCTGACTTTTAAATTATTATTTTTTTCTGGCTGACAGGGCTTGAAAGCCATTGCTCAGCGCATTCATAACTTGACTGCAGTTTTGGCTGAAGGCATCAAGCAAGCTGGTCATTCCATTGAAAACCAAGTTTATTTCGATACCCTTTCCGTCAAGGTCGATGACGCTTCCAACATTATTAACAAGGCTGTTGACCTTGGTATCAACTTGCGCAAGTTGGACAGCAAGACTGTTTCCTTGACTTTGGACGAGACTGTTACCAAGAATGACATTAATGATCTTTTGTCTGTCTTCGCCAAAGATGGTCAATTCGATGCCGACAAGATTGCTCAAGTCATTAGTATTGAATCCACTCCTGCTAGCTTCCCTGCACACCTTCAACGCCAGTCAACATACTTGCAACATCCCATCTTCAACACCCATCACTCTGAGACTGAGTTGCTTCGTTACATTCACCACTTGCAGAGCAAGGATTTGTCTTTGGTGCATTCCATGATTCCTCTCGGTAGCTGCACCATGAAGTTGAATGCTACTACTGAAATGATCCCTATCACCTGGCCAGAATTCTCCAATATCCATCCTTTTGCCCCTATTGACCAGGCCGAGGGTTACTCCATTATGCTCAAGGAATTGGAAAATGATATTGCTGAAATCACCGGATTTGATGCTGTCTCGTTGCAACCCAACTCTGGTGCTCAAGGTGAATATGCTGGTCTCCGTGCCATCCGAGCTTACCATCATGCCAATGGAAATGCCAAGCGTAATGTCTGCTTGATTCCTATCTCTGCTCACGGTACCAATCCTGCTTCAGCTGCTATGGCTGGTATGGATGTCGTTATTATCAAGTGTGATAGCAAGGGTAACTTGGATATGGAGGACTTGAAGGCCAAGGCTGAGAAGCACAAGGATCGTTTGGCTGCTGTCATGATTACTTACCCATCCACTTTTGGTGTGTTCGAATCCGGTGTCGCTGAAGCTTGCAAGGTTGTACATCAATATGGTGGTCAAGTCTATATGGATGGCGCAAACTTAAATGCTCAAATCGGTTTGACCAAACCTGGTGAGATTGGTGCTGATGTTTGCCACTTGAACTTGCACAAGACTTTCTGTATTCCTCACGGTGGTGGTGGTCCTGGTATGGGTCCTATTGCCTGCAAGTCTCACCTTGGTCCTCATTTGCCTGGACACCCTGTAGTTAAGATTAGAGATGAAAACGCTATTGGTCCTATCTCTGCCGCTCCCTACGGTTCCGCTGCCATTCTTCCTATTTCTTGGGCTTATATCAAGATGATGGGTGGTAATGGCCTTCGTCAATCCACTGAATTGGCCTTGTTGAACGCCAACTATATGGCTAGCAGACTTGCTCCTCACTATGAGATTCTTTATACCAATGAGAATGGTATGTGCGCACACGAGTTCATCGTCGATATCCGTCCCTTTGGTCAGTTGGCCGGTATTGAGGCTATCGATATTGCTAAGCGACTTCAGGATTATGGTTTCCACAGCCCAACTATGTCATGGCCCGTTGCCAACACTTTGATGATTGAACCCACTGAATCAGAGAGCAAGGCTGAACTCGATCGTTTCTGTGATGCTATGATTTCCATTCGCAAGGAAATCCAAGAAGTCATTGACGAAAAGCAACCTCGTGGTGACAACGTCTTGACCAACTCCCCTCATCCTCTTAGCCAGCTTCTCGACGACAAGTGGAATAAGCCTTATAGCCGTGAACTTGCCGCTTACCCCATGCCATACCTCAAGGAGAAGAAGTTCTGGCCCACTGTTGGCCGTGTTGGTATGTTTTGACCCGCTTATTCATGCAATCCTTTACAATTTACACAACTAACATATACCCTCTACAGATGACGCATACGGTGATCGCAACTTGATGTGCACTTGCCCTTCACCCGAAGAATATATGAATGACAACTAGAATAGATGTGGTTCGTCACTAAACCATATCAACCCCTGTCCTCTGATTCTTCTGCACGCATTACAATTCCATGTGCATTCAACTGCAATAATTTCTTTCCCTTTTGTAATATCCTCTATTTTTCTTTTAAAAAATCCCTATTCCCTTTCCCGTCGTTTGTTGCGTTCTATTTCTCCTTTTTGTCTTTTGCTCCCAAATGTAATGTAAAGAAGCCTACCTTTTCAACAAGTGTTTATAATATATATATCGTTTCCGGTGTACAAGTAATATGAATCCATTTACATTATGGAATTTAGGTTTTATTTACTGGATTATTGACCTACATATTGATTCAGTGCTTTCGCTTGTACTGTTTTTCGATGCGCCAAGTGGCAATTGGGATACGAGATCGGCGTTGACCTGGTGCAGTATTGGAAAATGTTCTACGGATCACTGATCGTGGAAGCTCCTCGTCTTCAAGTTTTCGCTTATTCGAGACACTAGGAGCTGTACCCTCTGTAGACTGAACGATGGTGATTACGTTCTGAGAGCTTCCTTCAGCACTTGCTACTTCTAATTGGTCTACAGGTTTGTTCTGTTCCTCAAGTTGATCAATGGGCTCTAGAGTTGAGACCTCTTCAATGATTTTCTAGAAGGGAGGAGTTCAATACTAATATCATCTCATGACAACTATATGCAGCTTAATTACCTTTTCAGCCTGATACGTGGTAACCCGCTCATGTACTATCACCTCAGGGGTCAAGTTTGCTTCAGTCACTTGGGTTGATGACATTGATGCACCTGAATTGACATGAATAGCAAGCTCAAATTGCTTATTACGAATACTGGAAGGGGGTTTGACTGGAGTAGGTAAGCTTGCATAGTCTAGTCCAGATCCACGAGTCAACTTGCGCTCAGCAAATAGCATGGCTGATTTGGGAGTTTGAGGAATAGGCGTCTCTGGGACAGCGGACCTTGTGGGTCGTTGAGGGGAGACAAACTGATCATTACTACGTGGTTCAACTGCTTGACGAGCTGGTGACGGACGGTAGGTTCCAGAATTTTTAGTGAATGGCAAGAGCCAGTTGTCATCATCACACTCGTTGTCATCAGTATCTTCAGGATGTGTCTCAGCTTCATCTTCAGATTCAAGCGATGGTCCTTCAATATGTCGGCAGGTCTTTTCTCTTTTAAGTAACCGACCCACTGGTTTGGCGAAAGTTGGATTTTTCGCTAGTGATGCACTGTTATCGCCGTTCGACTCTTTCCTTTGATCTGAATCAAGACTTGAGCCTGTAGGTTTGAGAGCATGGGCAGAAACTGGTGGTCGACAGGGCGTGGTCGAAGCGTTGCTCATCTGTGGTATTGGGTTGCTATCGTCAGGAATTTCACCATCCTTTCCGCTATTCTCTTCCATGTGGTTATCATCATCCTTTTGTACATCGCTTTCGAGAGTTGTTGGGGTAGAATCGATCACAGTACTTTGTCTGCGAAGCAATGGTGTAGCTGGATTTTTGAAAATTGTTGTTGGCTCTCGAGTTGCTGGGACTTCTTCTTCAGTATCCGATGCAAGACTTTCTGGTGTCGGGTTGTACAGAGATATCTGTCGACGGAGTAGTCTACCGGACGACTTGGAGGAACTATCCTTGACCTCAGATCCTGAACGATCGTTGCCAGCGTTCTTGGTGGCGTGGTCAGATTTGTATTTGTCCGCTGTGGACGCCTTCGAGATGCTATCTTCAAAGACATTGCGATTAAGTTGGAAGTCTCCACGCTTGCGAATAATTTCTTGGGTTGAATCATCGGTCGAGGTGGATTTGGAGGATTGAAAGTCTTCAAGTAAATTTCTGCTAGAACGGCGCTCAGACAATGGTAGACGTTCTTGAGATGACTGGCGCATTTTCTCATCATTTGAGTTATTGTTGCTCGCGAACCAGTCGTTTACACTTGTCTTGGTTTCGACGCTCTTACTTGCTGGCTTGTTGGTAGGTTGCCGTTCAGGTGTGCTTATCCTTTGGTAGCCATCAGTATGTCGTCGTGTGACGGTGTCATTTAATTCCTTAAAGTTAGGAAGCCGTGATATGAAAGGCTTGATTGCATTCAGTCCAGCTGGAGCATTTTCTTTGTCAGAGGATTGGCCTTCATTCTTCTCTTGATCTTGAACGTCGTGCAGCTGCGATAACAATCTCTTGCTCGAGGAGACCTCATGTTGATCTGAATCTTTCTTTTCCAGTCCTCTCAAAAGCTTATCATCTTGTACGGTATGTTCAGGTTTGTCCTTTCTATTAATTCCTTCCGTGGGAAGTTGTGCTTCTGCAAGGTCATCATCTCCCGCGTGGAGTGTAGAGGTAACACGAGTCAATCGTGCGGATGATTCTTTTTGTGATTTTGAGGGACTAGGTGAAAATAATGCAAGTGATTCCTTGAGAGGTGAAGCCGATGTCAATGTTGCCCAAAATTCTTTAGCCTTTTGAATAGATGGTGCCGAAACGAGGTCATCTAGTCGAAGAAACTTCTTGGGAGTAGTAGGATTTGATACAGGAGCTGGAGACTGTGTATTATCGGTGTTGTCTTTGCTATTAGGTGTGGCGTCAATACCTACGATTCATTTGTTAATTGAGTTGATAAATGCTGAAAATGACACTAGTTCATATATACCTGGAGATGATGGGATTTCTATCGAATCGCTTGTAGCTTCCTGCTGCGTATCGGATGTAAGGTGACTTTCAGGCTTTATAATGTCAATAGAGTATGAGCGCTGACTAACGCTTTGAACAGATTTCCCTTGGCTATCTCCCTTGCTTTCATCGGATTTGTAGCTCGCAAGTACGTTTTCAAAGTCTAATCTTGGTGGTGAAAGTGTTATTTCATCCTCTTGGGAATCTATTGGTATAACTTCTTTTAGACGACTTGGGGTAGCCGCGATGTTCACGGTATGACGGGTAGGTGTCATGGGATAGTGACTTGTGGTTGCTGATTGACGCTTATACGGTGATGTGCCAAAAGAGTATTCTCGTTCTTGCAACTTAGGTGGTGAACCAAACGTTGACAGTGTAAATGACTTGGAGGAGTTTCGAGATTGAGGAACTTGCTGTGCCAAGTTGTCTTTTCTGTTTGTATCTGGCGATCGTGATCCCGTTGGTACTAGAATAAGCCGGTTCTTGCGATTACTGGGAGATCCTGGCGAACTGACAGTTGACTTTATCTGGGAAGTAGCTATGCCATCATGGTGTACTCCATGAGGTGGTCTGATCTCTCGACGTGAATCTGACAGCTGCTCAAATGGTTTGGCGGGACTTAAGCACTGTATTTGCTGCATACTAGGAGCTGATAGCTGCGGGGGCTTTGTCGTTTCCATCTCGAGTGTATCGTCTAAATCGGATCCATAGTTAATTGTGGGTGATGGGGCTTCAAATGGAGTGGGTTTACGGATCTGAAGTGGTGTGCTAAGTAGAAGCGATTGGGATTAAATAAGGCATGGATGCATTTCTCATCAATATGTTCAGTCACGTACGCATTGAGATTGGAGCTTCGAAAAGCTGGCGGAAATCTTTTCTGTGGAAACTTTTGTACATTCCTTGGAAGCTCTTCGTCATGTTCTATCAACGGATCATTCATATTATCGTTCCACTCGTTGGCTATGGAGTCAATGGACACGTCAGCATGGCCTAACGAGAGCGCAAATATAAGAATGAAAATTTTTCAATAGCTATGGTACACCTTATCACGCTCAAATTACCGTTATTAAGTTTGTGAAAAAAAGCCAGGCTCTCGCGTCGGTTGTCGGGTTCTAGTTGAAAGCGTCGCATGCCTATTCTGTTGGATCGGCTATTCCATTTTGCGGATGGAGACGGTGCAGGGAAGTTTCGAGGAATTACTGGTCCGCTTTGGCCAGTCCTATCGTTTGCTTCTGCAACTTGACTATTGCTGTCGTCGTTACCGTCGTTCATGGGGAAAATGGCGACTTTGCAAAAATGTAGGAATGGACTGGTCGCGTACGCGCTAAAATAAAGGTGCCAATTATTAAATTTGAGCGCGCTTGCTTATCACGTGACCTATGCTTAATTTGAGGACTGCGGAGGAATATCGACCTGTTGATGTTGCAAATACAGAGAACATAACAGCATTAATCATACTATGCTATGCCGTCTAAAGAGAATAAAATAATATATTCATTCTTTGAATTCGAGCGAATATGAATAAAAAGCTGGCATTTTTTATCGTTTCCTATAGCAAGGTCCTCAACATCCCACGTGGTGAGAGGCGATGTTTTTATGCTGACACGTCTCAGGATGCACAGTTTTCAATGGCACCTTCATAACACGTCATTTGTCATGCTACTTGACCTTCGAAGAAATCACCGGTCGTGTTTTGTCTTTCATAGTGCATGATCTGTCTATCGCGCAGATCGTGATATGCTTCAATATGACGTAATGATCAACATAGTCTGAAATATCTACTTTCGCAGCCGCTTCGAATATTTTTGATGCATGATATCTAAATTTCAATTGCATTCTTCTATCGGCTCAAATATGCCGTTGAGTTTCAAAAGTTCAATGTTGAAATATCTCAGAATGCCATTAGTAAGGGTGAAAATTCTAGTACCGCACACCTCGATTTCCCTTGCCCGACTGATGTTACAGCTCTTGCTGTGCTTCCAATGTTGCTGTTATTGGTCTTTGAAAGTTTTGTTTGATATGACGATTTGAACGAAATTGTTTCTTATTGTGGTAGTGTGATACGAAATATGTATACTATGTGCCAATTTTTACATTTTAAACATGGTGGCACAATAAGCAGTGTCAATGGGTCGCCCTTTAGAAAATTAAAATTAAGCTATTATGCCATTAAAATACTATTATCATTTCTCGAGTGTCCTTCAGTAATCACTCTGAATTCAGATTCAGATTCACTGAATTAAGTCTATTGATATGGTTAATTTATAATTTGTTAATTTAGGTATATGTCGTAATTTGGGAGATCAATTTGACCAGAGGTTAGGCCATAAAGTTTTTGGAAAGTATCAAATTGACAAGGTTAAGGAACAGTGGTTATTTTACGCCATTCAGCAGGTGCTAAGGTGATACCTTATTATTTCCTATAGCAATGCATCAATGCTGACAATTGCACGAAGGAACACTTTGGTGTCTTATAACTATCGTCGAACCCCATCTTAGTCAAATAGCTTTACAGTGTCTTATGAAAACCCATAGTACTAATAAATCACTCTAAAATTAATATTTCAGATAAAACATCTCTCAATACACCATTACTTTTATTCTACATATTGCTTCTTCTGTACAAATAAAATCAATTATCCATGCAACTCTACAACTATTCTTCATACATGTATATAACTGTGGGTTATATAACGATACTTAATTCTCGAGAACAAATCTGTAACGAGGCTTGCCTTCACGGAAGTCAGCAATAGCCTTATTGACATCGCTCATAGAGTACTTCTGAATCCATGGTCGGACGCCAGTTTTGTCGGCAAATTCCAGCATTTCTTGGATTTCAGAAGGTGAGCCGATGAGTGACCCACACAAAGTAATTTGTTTTACAGCCAAGATACCAGCGGGAATACCCTGGAGAGGAGACTCTGGCAAACCAACCAAGATAAATGTTCCGTTGGTTTTAAGGAGACTCAAGATAGACACCCAGTCAAAGTTAGAGCTGTAAGCAGTGCAGATAATATGAGTCATCGTTCCAAAGTGTTTTTGCATATCGTCCTTGTTGGAAGTAACAACATATTCGTCGCAACCAAGGTTAGCAGCGTCTTCACGTTTCCTGTCTGAACTGGAGAGAGCAATGACTTCAGCTCCCATAGCCTTTGCCCATTGAGTAGCAAAGTGACCAAGACCACCAATACCGATAACGCCAACCTTGGAACCCTTGGTTACATTGTAGCGCTTGAGAGGAGCATAAGTAGTAATACCAGCGCAGAAGAAAGTGGCAGCGATCTCGTTGGACATGTTATCTGGAACCTTGAAAACAAAGCGGCTGCTACCTCTCCACTTGTCAGCATAGCCACCATATGCTTCATCACCGTTAGGCCATTTAGAATTGTAGGTGTATGTAGCTTTAGCGATGTTAAGGCAGATGTTTTCTTGATTACTCTTGCAGTTTTCACACTCTCCACAAGAGCCGCTTTGAGCACCAACGCCAATACGATCGCCAACCTTGATGTGAGTTACATTCTTTCCAACTGCTGTGGCAATACCAGTGATTTCATGTCCAACAACGCAGGGATAGGTGGTGGGACCCCAGCCAGAGTCTGAAAAAAAAATATTTTTTTTTTGGTTAATGACTGTGCATGAATGGAGAGGAAGCTATATGACCAAGCAAAATGAACTGTACTAACCAATGGTGTGAATATCGCTACCGCAAATACCGCAGTGAGTGATTTCCATATCAACATCATCGTCTTCGAAAGTCTTCAGGGGAAGCTCCATATTTTCCAACTGTTTACCTATGAAAGGGGATGAATAGTGGTTTAGAGATTTTCATTGTTCTTCATTAGTTGTAAAGTTTTTAGAATGCTTACCCTTTCCGGGGGCAGCCCATCCATTAAGATTCTTTGGGATAGATTGGCTTGGCATTTTTTTTTTATTCTTAGAGATAAAAACTAGATAACCGACTTTCAACAACGGTCCAAGAGGGCCTTTTTATATGAGTCTACAAACAAGATTAATGACAGCGCAGTTTCAATTTGCTGGGGTTTAAAGCACACGTTTTGGTAAATTTACTAATCGGCGCTTGCGTGGCTATGCATTTGTAATCTGGGTCACTTACTGAGGTTTATTTACTTGAGAAAGAATCACCAATACGATCAGTGCCATTGTTATTATTACATTAATAAAATGTTTGTTTAGTACATTGTCTATCAACTAATTGTTGATTTTGGGTAATGTATATTTGTCATTTATGATAACACATATGATCCTTACCACTAAGTCTGTATAAAACTTACAAAATTTATAAATATATTGCTAACAACAAATCTATGAAGTTGATGAAGCGCCTCTTTTTCTTTATTCCAGCAAAGAAGTGTGACAAGCAATCGCTAAGAATCGTGAATTTAAATGGGTCTGGCCCGGCAAAATGATTGTTTTGTCATGACGTATGTGAAGCTGTCTGAGAGTCTGATTCGTCCAAGTCCAGTAACCGAATGCAAGTTACATTTTTACTGACCGACCCAATTGTTTGCCACAACTGCGGTCCAACTCGGTCCGTGAAGTGGCTATAATGCCATTTACCCTACCTACCATTGCACTGCTCCAAACAAGCTCAACAATGATCCGTATTCCTATCTACAAACTCTATTATTCCATAAACCCCCTATCTCTCATTCACCAGTTACGCAACCGTACATTTATGCTTTGTTTTCAGGTGTTGTCACACTTCCGAATGATCTAATTTATTACCAAAAGATAACGAGCAGCCAAAGAAAGCGCGGTACAAAGCATGACAGAGTGCATTTATTTGAGCTAGAAAACGCCAAGGTATTAGTACTGAACCTCCCCAACGCATTACATTACATCGCATGGGCCAACGTATATTTACCTTCTTCTTGATACGGAGCTGGTTAGTGTGACCGCACTTCTTCTTGCGGCAGTTGGTGGCACGAGGAGGAAGACGAGCATAGCACTTGCGGCAAATCATCTTTTCGCAGTTGTACTTGGAAGCAAGAGCCTTCAAGGAAGGTTCAATGATACCACCACGGAGACGGAGGACCAAGTGCAAGGTGGACTCCTTTTGGATGTTGTAGTCGGACAAAGTGCGGCCATCCTCGAGCTGCTTACCAGCAAAGATGAGACGTTGCTGATCCGGAGGAATACCTATCGTGATACAGAAAAAAGGTAATGTTGAGTGTCAGGACATTTGTTTCACAGTCATGGTTCATGTCCATTTTATCGTTGCTGGTACAATGGGTCGAAAGAAACACTCCATGAGAAATAACTAATGCGAAACTAACCCTCCTTATCCTGAATCTTCTGCTTGACGTTGTCAATGGTGTCGGAAGACTCAACCTCAAGGGTGATGGTCTTGCCGGTAAGAGTCTTTACGAAAATCTGCATTGCGCTGGAAAATTTCGAATCAAGATGAGAATGTAAAAAAAAAAAATCATAGTGCATATTTAGTACACTGATGTATGTATGATGACAACGATGGATGATGGATGGATGAATTTCAATACCTCTGTTCTCGACAAAGAAAAAGGGGGAACACCAGATGGCTATCAATATTAAACTGATGTACTGTAAGGCTTCTCAGCTTTGACGGTCACGTGGCTAAGGATATGTTCATTCTCAACTGATTCATTTTTTCTTTTTTTTTTTTCTCAAGTCAACTCCACAGACAGGGCACTGTTTAGATACATAACGTACACTCAAGCAACAAGTACATTCTCTAGGTTTATAAAGTCATGTTGTTTGTGTTTTTTTATTTTGGGCAGAATTGTACAATACGGTTATCCCTTTGTCTATTATATTACAGCTGATTAGCTTAGTTATGCTTGATGTTTTTCAAGCTTTTTGAAAGTAAGATTGCTTGGGACTTCTTCAAGATCATCCTCAAAGTATCGTTGAACATGTCCTCGCTTGTCCTCCAATGGAATTGCTTTGCGAGAAAAGAATACCAATGCATCCGATACAGTTTTGATGTTATTGAGCTCAGCGCTGGGAACATCCTTTCCTGTCTCTACAATGGCGTCCTTGATGATGTTGAACTTGATACTGGTATCTGCTAAGCTTATTTCGCTCCAGTTTGATTCATTTACATATTCAACATGCTTTTGAACTATCTCTTTCAAGGTTTTTTCGACTTGTTCGACGTCATTCATCAATACATTGCTCTTCCAACTTTGTCATCGCATTAAATAAGTTAATATTCAGTGATACGCAGTTCAAACCAATTATCAATAGCTACTTACGATGGGATATTCTCCTTGTCTTCATATTCAACATTAAAGTTCAAATCCACCTTGTCAACGGCATTCTGCAATTTTTGGTCTGGCTTTTGTTCCTCTGGCTGCTTCTTTGCAAAGGGATTCCAATTGTTCAACACTGCAGACTTCTCCATTCGCCAAACGGCTGAGGTATGAAGTGGTGCTGTGTATCTGGTTCGCAGGAGAGGGTATGCCCTGACAAAGGGTACTGATGAGCGAATCATGTCGAAGAAGGTTGGCTGAATGTGGAATTCGTAACAAAAAATTGAAGTTTGTCTGTTTGCCCTTGGAAATTGCAGTCACGACCTGTTTTGGCTATGAGGGTTTTTTATTGGGTGCCGTCACGAAAATTACAGAGAGACTCGCAACAAGACCTTTTGCCAGTGTACCCCCGCTTGAGTTGTACCTCTGAATCAAATGTCCTCTGACAAGCGTAAGGAGGCACCAAGTCTTTCTGCCAATGGAGTTTTGATCAAACGTCAAAAGCAGGAAACAAATGAAGAACCATCGACCGCATTGACGATTTCGAGCTCATCTACCACAGGCAAAAATGCTATTGTTGGAACGGTAATTACCATCATTCGTTTAACTAGCGCGATCAGGCCAAATAACCTTACCGGTATCCGATCCACACCACTATCAATCTATAGATAAAAAGAACCTCCGGATTACAAGCTCCTGTCATGCTACTTAGCGGACACCAGGTTAGACATTTGTAGATCCAATATTAAGTCAGATTGACATAGATCGCTCATACCACTTTATTTCGAACTGTAGGGAGAAGTATACACGTGCGAATTTGATCCTTCGGGTCAGCATATTGCATCTGGATCTTATGATAGACAAATATGTAAGGCGACCTTCAGAATGATTTGCGTAATATATATTCTTATGTGTCTTTGTCTAATTGAAATATCAACTTGCAGTACTTTGGAACACATATGGAGATTGTGTCAATTACGGAATGATGAAGGGCCATACAAACGCCATTCTAGAATTGCATTGGTCCAAGGATGGCAGGTATGTGAATAAATGCTGTCAATGTTGACATGTTTTGCGATATCTTCTAACCGTGCTATAGGCAAATATACACATGTTCTGCTGATCAAACGTTAGGAATATGGGACGTAGAGTCAGGAGAGCGCGTAAGAAAGTGGAAAGGACACAGCCTAGTCGTCAACTCTTGCAGCGTGTCCAGGAATACTCCAGAGCTTGTTGTATCCGGTTCAGATGATGGCTGTGTCAAAATTTGGGATGCACGAGAAAAGAACGCTGTTGAAACCTTTCAAGACGACTATCAAGTTACGTCTGCATGCTTCAGCGATTCAGGTGACATGGTATTTACTGGTGGCATCGATAATGAAATCAAGGTAGGAATTATTACCTGTGAACAGCTCCAATGTATCGGACTAAACCTTTTTTAACGTGAACTCCAAATAGGCTTGGGATTTACGCAAGAATGCTGTTGTATACACTCTCTCTGGACATGCTGACACCATTACCGGTATAAAGCTGAGTCCTGACGGATCATATTTATTGTCAAATTCAATGGACAACACCAGTAAGTGACATAGGCTTATTTCTATAATTCGGTTTACCGTATATACCGCTGCGATGCTGAGCTATATTGAAATTGCAGCTCGAATGTGGGATGTCAAGCCATTTGCTCCTGCCGATCGATGTGTCAAGACATTCGATGGGGCACCTCATGGATACGAAAAGAATCTCATCAGGCCATGCTGGTCCCCAGACGGTAACCAAATTGCTAGTGGCTCAAGTGACCGTTCAGTTGTCATTTGGGAAGTATCATCACGGAAGATTCTTTACAAACTACCCGGTCATAAGGGATGTGTTAACGATGTAGATTGGCACCCCAAGGAACCCATCCTTGTCAGTGCCAGTACCGATAGAACTCTATATCTTGGAGAAGTGAAGCCGACACAGTAGTACATCCACGGATCCTTTTGTGTGCTACCAACATTAGGCTCCTCTGCTTATTGTTTGGCATTCCTGTCGATAGGCATCAGCACCAGGTCACATTTCAAGCCCCAAAAGAATAAGAAAATCCACACTTCGCTTAAAATATTTTCATGGTTCTTTCGAAGAGGTTCACTTTGATGAAGGTCATTTCTAGTCTTTCAATCCTATGTATAATAAATCAAAAACTGCGTGATCCGTTTCAATTATATAAATGCTGCAATTATCAACGAATAGTAGGTACTAAATATTACTTAAATCAGTACCTTCCAACTCTGTAAGTTGTGTACTACGATTGAGCAGCCTTGGACAATGCTGGCTAAGTTGCATGCTGTATTCAGTTGTTGCACGGCAGGGAACGCAATTCGGTGCCTACGACTGTTTACATGGTATCAAAACTTGTCAGAATTAGGCTCTATTGAACGTGAACAGCTGGTCTCCTTGATTGTATGCTCTATAAGCCCACGCTCCTAAATGATAGAGCTCGAGACCTGAGTGACTTCTTGACTCCTGTCTTGCTCACCTATACTCCAGACTTATCTTTCTGTGGTGGTTAGCATCGTTGATTGCACTATTTTCCTTGCTGCTCTTACGATTTATGTACATTTAGAGCGTCACGTACTGTATTGTGGAAACAATGTGGGACATGAATGGGACTTTCACAGCATGAATATATGCGGGCATTCTACAATGGACTTATTATGTATTCAAGGGATATCAAGCTGACTAGCATGTATAAGAATCTGTGGGCAAATATCGTAACGACTTGTCACAGTGAATTCTTTCGCCGCGCACCAATGCCACATTGACATGGAATATTGTATTATTGATCCACAGGCAAACTTTATGATCAAACGCGTATACTTACTCTCTTTCATTGACATGTAAGCATGCGGAACTTTGGGTATGGTTTAAGCTATCTAGACGATCATTCTGCAAAGGTAGTTTCTGATACTATCACTAGAGTTATTCATTGAGCAGCTAACCCCCTTGCACCAATATTACTGCTATTGTATATGTGAAAGAGGCAACCTCACAGATATTTAGAATAGGGAAGAAAATGCCTTGAAAGTGCATATATTGGCAACTTTACCCAGAAGGACCGAACCATACAGTTATTGAGGTTGCTGCTGACACGACAATTTGAGTTTTTACAATGACAATCTACCTATTTACTCAAGGTTAATAGTCAGGGAACATTTCTCAAAAAGGCTAACGCAGTTGTTTTCCTGCCTGATATACCCAGTTGAAAAAAACAATAGGCACTTGTTTCGTAATCACAAAGAGTCATTATTGATTGACTGCCTGCACCAACAATCAGGGAGTTTACATGATAAAGCTAAAGCTAAATAGTCTGCCAATCTCAATAACCACTGCTGTCCAGTGCTACCTATTACCGGGACCATGTCTGCATTACCATGGCCCACGCCAATATACGCTGGTGAAACTAAGGGATGTTTGTTTAGGGGATTACCTCTGAATAAATTTATCCAATCCATTACTCACTAGGGGAAAAACTCAATCTATGAAGGTTGAATATAAACTTTAGATTATTTGTAAAAGAAATGTGGATGTGTAATACTTTGGAACTATTGGTAGGAATTGAATCAATGGTCAAATCCAGACACTAGCTACAGTAGAAAGGAACAATGAAGGTTAGATAGGTGGCAGTTTAAAGCATGTTGGGTTGTCACCTTTCTTAGTAGTGTCAGTGAGGCTCCGGAAATAGCATCGCTTTCGGTTCCTGAACGTGACGCCAAGTGCTTTAGCCACGCCGTGTTGTTTTTAACCCCTTGGTTAATTTTGCAACTTTATGTTCTCCTTACTATCATGACCTAACTAGAGCCTTTACGACTTTGATAGAATATATATAAGCGTGATCCAATAGAAACAAAAGAAAGAGTAAAAAACATTATGCCTGTTGCGACACTTTCAAATTACCACTCAGCACTTAATTTTAACATCTATGCCAATATCTTTACTCACCTTCCAGATTCCCAGTCTGTCACCGCCTTCCGCATAGCAAGCAAGAATTTGTTCGTAGTGTCGCAGAGCCCAAGTTGCATTGCCGCACATCTGATACAACGATATGGTCCATTATTCGCTTTGCATGCATTGATAACAGTCCATTCACCTCTGCTTCAACACTTCCCTAAAATTCCAGCCAGACTTTTGGAGCTCGGAGCAAGGTATCCGAGAATTTTGGCTCAACGAATTTTTCAGGGCTTTGGTGGTCACAAGGGCCTGCCAGCGGCTACAATCACACTTTTACTCCAAAACGCCGAGAAATCTCAAGATATCATTCACACCAACGATGATGATCAGCTACTGCTGGACGGTATGCTCACTCATTTATCTGTAACTGAACAAGAATTTGGAGATAGCCATCCTGGTTTTATTGGTATGCAGCAAGCTCTATTACGTCAACTTCCTGGCTACTATCCCCTCCCTGGTCCAGAATACTATGTAGATGTGCGTGTCCATGACCGTATACAATTTTTGTTCTTGCATTCTGGTAATGCGGATATGGAAAAGTCGATTTTCCGCATGGTAGTTTATTGTCCTCGTGCATTGGCCGTCCTGGCACGAACTGGGTTCAGCGTATCTGATCCTTTGGACATTGCACTTTTCATGGTCCGATTCATCCGCTACGGCTTAGACATGGAAAAGAAACATTTTACCAGTGTTTCGTTACGCATAGCGGTTCGACAACTTGTTCGAAAACTAGTGGTTACAATCATCCCAGAATGCCTTGAAGAAATCATCGAAACTATGGCCAAAGTTTATGATGAACAGCAGGAAGATCTGAACCGAATCATGGTGGTTATCGACGATGAAATTGTTTGCGGCGATAGCCAGCTACAACCAGTTGTCGATCAGTTTTACCAACGTATCAAGCGAAAGAGCTGGTGGAGATGGTAAATTCCGTCAAATGTGCATAGATACATTTTGTGTATTATTCGAGTCTATTTCTTTGTATATACTGATTATTGCAAGATCATTTTATTTCATCCAAATGTATTGTTTTTTCTTCTTTTCGCATGAACATTTTCATTTTCAAATTGCTCCACATCATTACATAAAAAAAAAGATAAACAGAAACGGAAATGAAAACGGAAAAGACTGGGGTATCATGTTGAGGGGATTCTGGAGAGCAAGTTAGGAGATAAACGTTAACTTTCATGAACGATGGAAGAAACTCTGCTCCAGTTATATGATATCATTTGAGTCGTCGTTATCATCATCGCGTTCCCATTCACGTTCGAGTCGTGCTAGTTCACGAGTGAGTTCGGGACTAGGCATTGAATTGGCATGCCAGTCGGAACCAGCAAAGTTACTCACTTGGCCGTGCACTCCCCCTTCAATTTTCATCAGTTCTGCGACGAAGCCAATGTTGGGCGACATGTTCGGTCTGGCTTTAATGACATGTCGGTAGGCACGACGAAGGGTCCATCGTTCCGATTGAATCAGGTAAGCTAAAACAGCAGTTACCGATCGTGACTTTCCGGCTTTACAGTGCACGTAGATAGGCTCGTGATGATGCTTGGCGTTTTCTGTATCCAGCCAAGAATGCACCAGTTTTAGTATCATAAACTTGGTGAGATATGTTCCCGTCAAATCAAAAAGGTAAAACTTACCTATACATTCGACTGCCTCCCTTAGGCAGCGCTCAACATTACGCATTTCTACCGTATCCCTAGCGTCAATTTTTCTGTACTGGAATTCGTCTTTCAGACCGGGAACATCGTCCTCACATTCTTCTGCCATATTCAATATTCGCCTTATATTGCGATCTTTAAGTTGTTGCATTTGCTCCAACGTAGCAATCTCCGGTCCAACAAACAGAAAACCAGTAATAATTTCAGAGATGATAAAAGCAAATTCGCCATCCGTGACAGGTGGAGATCCAGTGGCTGTCCCTCTCCTTGGGCTATCGTCTTCATCGTATAGAAGATGCAAAAGGCGTTGTTGTCGATTGAGTTCGATTGGTACCACTGATGGTGGTTCTGAGACTTGTGCCTGATCTCCATCGGGTCTCTGGTTAGTATTCTCTTCATGTACATGAGGACGAGTGAGGTTAAGGGTAAAGTCACGTCTAGAACGGGTAGCTTGAGTATCCAAAGTAAATAAGCTCATCCTTCTCTGATTAAATCCACTAGTGTTGATATTGCTGATTGCTCCAATTGTGCTGCTAACAGATCGTCTGGGTAATGGCCCATTCGGTGTCAAGGAGAGTCTTGACATGTCAATGTCAGGTAAACTGTCATTGGTGTCGGTTCCTAGACCAGATTTTTCAAACTCTTCATCCTCTTGTTGACCGCTGACAAGATGCTGTTTCGACTGATCGTATTTTTCAAACGCATCATAGCCACCTTTCAACCATAGAACGCGTGCTCGTTCGCCAGATCCGCTAACAATGTTCTCCAAGATTGCCTTTTCCAATACGCCGACCAAAGTCCATGCGTATGAAGTCTTATCCTCTTCATCCATGCAGTCATCATAAACCACAATATAGTCATCTTCCTCTCGTATGGAATCGACATCTTTGCTAAAAGCGGCAAGTCGCTTAAGATAGCGTTGCCGTCCGTTGGGAGTAGTAATGAAGCTTTCGAGGTTAAAATTGGATATGGTTCCTCTTCTATAACGTTTGATCAACAAAGTAGGTAAATTCACATTCAAAGAACCGCGTACACGTAATTTTTGATACTCTGGAAGGGCTCGAACATCAATCAATAATGGTTTCTGGCCCTGGGAAAGCTTTTTGGCTAAAAGGTCGGGTTGGATAGCAAGAGAACGTTTGATCGCTAATGAAACGAAACCGCTTGAAGGGTGTGGACTCGTATTGACAGTGTTGAGTTTCAAAACCGGTCGCTTGGATACTTTTCCTGCTGAGACATTTGCTGACGGTGGAAACAATGACGCGCGCCGTGGTGAAATAGTGTCAGTGTAAGTTGGAATGAGTTCATCAGGCATGCCATTCATAGAGGCAGGTCGTGATATAATAGGCTCAGGAACCGAAGTAGGCAATGCTGGAGTACTTGAATTGGAGTGATTTTGATATGGGAGTTGTCTTGGTGGTATGATGTGTGGATAACTGTTCTGACGAGTTTGTTTTTGCTCAGTGGCAGCTGTCACGATCATAGGCAAATTGATCCCGCCAGATGAACGTTTGGAATACGCTGCAGATGGTAAAGTGATGCTAGAGCTGCTTTTGGAACGTTTATGTAAGTAACAATTATCGTTCTGATATGAAATGCGACGAGTTGGTGTACGTGGGACATGTGGCGAGCCGGGTAGCTTTGGTGATGAAAATGAGTCACGAGGGGTAAATGGAATGGACCGGTTGGCAGCTTTTGTGTCCAAGCTGACTGGTCTACTTGGGCTCTTCAAAGGTTTTAAATTCAATTTCTCTTCCGGGTTGAACCTTGGGCTCGCAGGTGTAGAGGTAGATACTCGTGGTATAGGCAATGGGTCGTCTTCGTCGACACTAGATTGATTGATGGATTCTCGAGCTTTCAGAGTCAAATCTGGTGTTGATAGCGATGGACGAGGTTTAAGTGCCAACAGATTAAGAAATGATGAGGGCTTGTGTCCACCAGTTGATCGGTCTCCGGCCAAATGCTTTGTTGATCTGTGGCTGCTCGAGTCGAATACATCAGGTGATCCAAACCGTTTTAGCATGTCGGCTAAATGGAGGATTGGCTTCCTCGATGGTGGAGACGCCGTGTTTGAAGATTCTCCATGGCGTTTCTTTTTGCCACGTCCAAAGAACATTGGCGATGCGAGTCTTTCACCTTGTTGACTGCAGCGAAAGGGGTAAATGCCTGCTTGTAACTTTCTTTGACCGTCGCCAACCAAGTACGATGTAATTATATTGACTTCCCCTAACCCCAGGACTTCATGAGCCGCACTGTCGTATCTATGTTAAGCCCCCAGGAAAAATAGAAAACGTTAACAAGACTATGGCGTTGAAAGATAAATGTAATAATGAGAACTATTTTGATATAATAGAGATTTGGCCCTGTAAATGAACTTCTGTTCGTCAGCTACGAACCAATACCATTGCAAAATAATTGGTTTTATTTTTTGTAACATAGTAGGTGAGTATGAATTCAGTCAGTGCTCATATATCGTTCTCCTTCTTCATGGTGGAGATGTGAGACTTGGATAATGATTTAGGCTCATATTCTGAAAAGACAAAGAAGTATCAGTTTAATATACGAAACGTGTATCATTTGGTAAGTGTCCAATTTTCTCGCCGTGTGACTACTGCCCCGAAGTCTGGTTGTCAAATTGGCTGCTCCTTAAACCCGTTCCTTTGATGAAATCGCCAAATCCTTGGAAATGGGAGAAGCAAGACGTGAAAGAATGGGTAGCTAGTATATTCGGCGAACAGCTTGGAGAAGCTTTCGAAGGTAAAGCTTCCTTGGTTTGTAAATTTCTATCATTATAAGTCGAAACTGACAATTTGTTACAGCGAACGATGTTACTGGACATTTGCTCCTTACCGAGGTAGACGAAGAAGTCTTGAGAGAAAACATAATCGTAGAATCATGGGGTTTAAGAAAGCGCATTTTAAGCACCATAAATGAACTCCTGCAACAATACCGTTTCGTATCTTTCAAATTTGCGTTTCGTGACAATTTACCTTGGACCCATTCATTGACCATTTTTTCTACTCTAGCAGCGGCAGACAATGAGACAAATATAGCCTCTAAGTCCCTTGCAAGATCAAGCGTAACTGTCGCCCGAAACAAATTATTAACAATTGATGAAATTTCAAAGATTCTCAACAATCACATCGAAACTGAAGTAATCCCGAAGTGGGAGAATGAAAAGTAAAGTCGGAGAATCGAATAAGGACGTGTACTGATATCTAAACTTTCTAATACATGATCTCGAAAATTCTTAGAAAGCCAGCTCTCGAACAAACCGCTCATCGATTTTGGATGAAACAAAGAAGAAATCGTCGATTTACACAGGACTCTGAATTTGCTCTCAACCACATACTTAATCATGTACGTAGTTAAAAGGTCATAGCCCTCTCCATCCTAATTCGTTCACTCATAGCTTCTATTGCAGCGAATCCCTCGAATATGTGAGGCACTGGCCCAATCAGGAGCTACGCAAGTTGGCGAATTACTACGGGTCTCTGCAAGCCTGGATGTCGCTTGCTGTGACGCACGAAAGCTCCTGTGGCAAATCAATATTTTAAATGGACCAGAACCATCAATGCCAGAGGTACTATCGACGTCGTCTATAAAGAAGAAGGCCAAAGTGACACAATTAGCCCACAATAGCAGTAGCGACGAGAGTCTTAGTAGTGAACAGAGCTGGAGTTCCCATTCCTCTGATGATGATGATCATGTGGACTCTTCCGACGGTGGTTGGAGTGACTTCATCGTGGAAGATGACCATCTCACTTCAGATGACGGTCTTGGCGAGCAAGCCGAATGGAATGATTATCACAGCGGAAGCGAACACAGCGATCTTTCTGAATGGCCATTTAAGCAGAAAGATAGAGACAGTGATGCTAGCGAAATTCGGACCTTAAACTGGAAGAAGCGGCCAAGAGAGGAGGTTCAATCAGACGAGTCAACAAGAATTTCCAAACGCGCATTTAAGGGCTCAACGTCAAACAGAAATAGGTCTACGCGATCGAACAGCGAAAATGCATGGAGGGCCAGAGATAGTGATGATGAGCAATCATCCAGCTATTCAGCGAACGATGTTCATGATCATACGACTACAAAAGCGCATCGTCAGATGAGGCTAGGAAAGCAATCTAGTCATGAGAGCGGTAAAATTTTAGAATTCGATTCAGAAGCGGAAACTGTTAAAAAAGTTTCAGACATCTCCATGAACTCATCAAATGAATGGCCAACAAAAAAGAAAGATAAGGAGAACGACAAGGTACCAGAAGAAGAGGAGCAAATCGAAGGGACGGAATCCGGCCACAGCGACAACGATCAGTCTATTAGACATAGCGTGAAAAACTACATGTCCCGGCGAAAATTTCCCCAAGTCAAACAGGCATTCTTAAAAATGTCCAACGCTGACGTACTGTCACTATTCCTAAGCTTAGATTTGGTACAAAATGACGATCTGAACAACGACGAACACGAGCTTCTAGAAGAGTTAAAGCCCATAATTCATTTGCTATCTGATAACAATGACATAAGTAAACTAGCCCAAGACGACGAAGAAACAATGCGGCTCACCCGCAACATTCAAATTGTCCGAGATATCTTGATGAAACCGGTGGTCAAAAAGAAACCAGTCGTACGTAGCAAGGCAAATGCTCGGTTCAAGAACAGGCGGATCCTGGATAGCGACGATGAAAGCGACGTTGACGACGATGAAAGAAAGTCCGACAGTGATGGTAATTACACATCATCAGCAAATGGAATATCAACTACCAGACAGTCGGGTTTCCGAAAGATTCGAGACGAGACGGAGGCAGTTTCGAATTTGCGGAAGCACCATCAGAAAATGTGGAAAGACATCGAAGAGCGTGCTGAAACGTATGTAATTATGTATTAATATTAGATTTAAACTATAAACATCGAGCTAACCAGTGTAAGCAACTTAGTGAATTACATGAACTGAATGAATCAGAAGATAATATCGTTATCAACATCGGCGATGTCGAAACCGCTAAGCGTGTAGTGATATCTTCGCACTTAGCTCACCACTTGAAATCTCATCAGGTAAGCTTATTCAAGCTTTCAGCATCAGATACTAAGGAATGTACATTAAGCCTCACTGTTATTAGATTGACGGGATTCGCTTCTTATGGCGTCAGACAATGATGCTCAAAACTGGAGGTGTTCTAGGACATGCTATGGGATTAGGTAAAGGTCGATTCTCACTCCTTGATATGCGTATTCTATATTAAACGTATGCATTTAAAGGAAAAACTCTCCAGGTTATTACATATTTGCACACGATATTCCGAGAAATTGCTAGTGAAAATCCTGATCTACCGGAGAAAGTTAAGGTATACATTTGGAATATTCGAGTGTTCGTACTGTCTTTCCTATTAATATAAATTACATCCTTGAACAGCCCGGGCGCGTTCTCATATTAGCACCAATCACTACTTTGAAAAATTGGGAGAATGAATTTAAAGCATGGATTCCCCAGTCTGATCAAGTCTTGATACGACAGATTATCAATTATTGTGAGTGGTGACGCTGGTTTTATAGCAGTCTTGGCATAATGGAACTGCAACTTTTGCTGACTATGTTGTTTTGTGATTATGTAGCATCTTATCGGTCTACAAATGGAAATGCACGAGAAACAATCTTGAAAAAGTGGTACAATAGAGGAGGAGTGCTATTGATAGGATATGAGAGCTTTCGACATGCTGTAAAAATCTCAGGCAATACATCCCAACCTGTTGAGAAATGGTTGATAAACCCAGGTCCCTCCATTGTGATCATTGACGAGGGCCATAAAATCAAGAGTAAGAAATCACAAATAGCCAACACTGTGAAGATGTTTGATACAAAGTTTAGAATATGCATGACTGGGTATCCACTGCAAAATAACCTAGAGGAATACTATTGTATGATCGACTTCATTTATCCCGGATATCTGGGTACTATGTCCGAATTCTGCAATGCTTACAAGAATCCCATCGAACGTTTCTATGAAGATATCTCGCCAGCTGAGAGATTCATATCCAGGCGTCAATTATACAAATTGCGACGTATTCTAGCAGATCTAATTCATCGGTGCGTGCTTTTCAATTGCTACTACCGTATGTGCATAGGTTGCTAATTTATCGTTGTTATCACATTCAGACGAGATGCCAGTATTTTGCAAAATGAATTGAAGCCAAAGACAGAGTTTGATATTTTTTGCAAATTGACGAACGAACAGCATGAAGCTTACAAGGTAAATATAACATTGTGAAAATATGCTATGATGACCACATTTATTAATTCTTTTGTAGCAAATACTTGACGATGCTCAAGTCAGCTACAGCCTACCCCCAATTCAGGCACTTCACGTCCTTCGAAATCTGTGTAATCATCCAGCAGCTTTTCTTGAGGTAAATCCACTGGGTTTTATGGTGCTGATCTGGAATGCTATAATAACGTTTCTTTATCAGCAACTTCAAAATGGACGTTTGAGTGATACCTCCACTCCAAGCAAGACGAAAGCGTATTCTAATTTGAATGCCGAACCTTCAAACCTGATATTACCTAAACCAATACCTTTTAATACATCCTTTCCTGGATCAGAAGGCGAAAATCCGTTGGCTGCTCAGCAAACAGAAAATCAAGTGACAACAAGTGATTTTACCTACACCTTCTTGTCCTGATACTCCATACCCTAACGCATTATCATTATCATCCGATATTCATATTGTATCTGGTATCGAAAGAGCACTTGAAGACGAAGAGATGGTGATTCCAAAGGAAGTAGCTAGCGCATTTCGGACTACTGAAGAATACTTACAGAATTTATCTGGTACACTTGATATTTTGAAAAATGAATATGTTTGCATATGTCAATTTCTGATAATTTTACAACAGATGTGGAAGGCATCGGATTCTCTTGCAAATGCGCCGTCATGATGGAACTTGTCAAAGAGAGTATAAAGGCTGGTGACAAGTTGATATTATTTTCACATAGTATCCCTACTCTCAGTGAGTATAGAAGCTATTGAACGAAGGCGAGGCCAACTTCGGGCTAATATTGTGACGTGTTTTATAGACTACATTAGCAGGTTAATGAAGAAAGAAAATATCAATACTCTAAGAATCGATGGATCAACACCAGTTATTGTAAGTTGATCATAAAGAGATGGTTCGGAATTATGGAATGGAACTAATAACTCGAAAATATGACAGTTGCGGCAAGAGATTATTGATAAATTCAACAATGTGCGAAGGTGGCGAGTTGTTTTAGTGTCATCTAAGGTCGGTGAATGCATATGAAATTTAAACCCGCAGTTACAAAACCGTTCTCTAACATAATTTATACCAAAAGGCAGCTTCTATTGGTATCAACCTCATAGCTGCTAATCGTGTCATTCTGTTTGATTTGGACTGGAATCCATGGTAAGGAATAGCCCTGTCACGTTTTGCTAAGATGTTCAGCTAATAATTGACGTTTATTTGCAGCCATGATCAACAAGCAGTTGCCAGAGCCTATCGGTTCGGACAGAAGAAGGAGGTGTTTGTTTATCGACTGCAGACTTATGACACCATCGAACAGTCAATCTTCCGCATCAATGTTCACAAGGCTGGTATATCTAGGTGTGTGTTATTTTGCAGTTAAAACAAACAAACAGGCGATTAGATATCTCATTCGGGCTGACATACTCTGCATAGCCGAGTGGTCGATGATAAGACACTACAACCCCAAAAACAGGATGTAATGAAGGCGTTCTATATTCTACCGTCTCCTTCACCAAAGGAACCTTTATCAGGATCTATTTACACTGATATTAATGATCCTGTCTTACGAGCGGCCGCTGAAGCGTGAGTAGCAAAAATGTCGTGATATTACGAGGGTAAGCGGAAGCTGATATTTTTTGCTATAGCTGTAAGGATAACCTGACCGACATACAACTTCATGCTACCTATACTACTGAGTATTTGCATGAAGAACTAAATGAGGATCAGAAGAAAGAAATTGAGCAGCAAATCACTCAAGAAAGAAGGATACGTAATGGGAAAGTGGAAGAAGTGGTAACAACCACCGTGGAAACAACAAAGACGGTAGATACAGCTGCCGCAAGTGATTTTACCCTATTACCGCATACCCCAAGGACCCAATATCAAACCAACATCGCTTCACACCCTCATCCTCTACCACAAAATACAAACCAATCCCACCGCATACCCATTTCATCCCATCAACCTTACAGACTGCAACACCATACTACACAATATCAGGGCATACCGTACACACACCTACAAAACAATAGCCATGTAAATCCACAACCCCATTCACAAAATTTTACACTAAACAATACCCCTTCTACTGGTTGGAAGCATCCAGGTCCACAAATAGTTGCTCAGACTTCTAACTTATCCAGGCAGGATAACATGGAGTACCATGTATCGTCTTTACAACGTATCAATAGCTTGCTTGGCAACAGGCAGCAACCATTCAATGCAAACTCTAGTACGCCATACGCGATTCCAGCACAGAGTAATAACGCACACCCACATATCACAGTAGGCTACGGTGAAGACAGTTCAACGGATAAAGCAGCTCGTTTCAAGCAACAGATGGAGAATTTGAAATTGGACATGGACGTTTATCGGAAGCAGTTTACGGTTGCAGAAGAGCCAGTTTCAGGAGATGTTCCAAATAATTCATCATTGTAACAAGTGTTTATTATTCATTATTATGAAAACGTACTTCTTTGTTTTCAACGTAATAAAAGTGCAAGTTCTTGTTTGGTAAAGCCGAACATGCAAAATGTATAAAAAAAATTTCCTGGCACATTTTTTTTCCACCGTTTCTGCCTTTTTCATCGTCAAATAATTATCCCTAACGTTCGTGTTGCATGACACTGTACCTCATTTTGGGCAGGCATGGAGCAAGAATCCATCCAATATCCAACAGGGATAGAGATAACATTCGTTATCTGCCGCTCCTAGTGTTGAAGGATATGATAAAGAGCAATCTGAATGATAGAATTCGTTACATTAAAGATCATAAGAAGACTGTGGTATTCTTCGAGGTAAGCTGGTCATGGAGCCATTGCGAAAATGACAATGTCACTTCTTTTCCTATGCTAATACCTTACATTGGTTATAATTAGGACTCTGAATTACACTATATTGCCATTTCCAAATCCAATTCACACAATATGCTGCTACACCATCTTATCGTTATTCAAAGCTATTTATCGTTTATGTATGGCCCGTCCTTCGCTACCCGACTGTCAACTACGCAACCTTCACCTTTTCAGCCGAACCGAGCTTCAGTATCACCGATTTCAGCTTCAGATCTGTCATCAGCTGCCACTCGTATGATAAGTTTATGTCGCATGAACCCATACTTGGCAGTGCAACCAATTCATGTCAGTGAAGATCTCCGAAAAAGGTTTAGAACCACTCTTCGAGAGGGCTGTGATAATGCTTTTGCGATAGCTGATAAGAGGAAATCAAGTTTTGGTTCGGCATTCCAGGCATTATCAATGCAAACTATGCGAGAGGATGTCTCTACTTTGACAAACGGAACTTGGTCACACGCTATGCTTTGGGTGCAAGATAAGCTTCTTGTTAGGTGCAACAATACTTCTGCTGACCGCAGTCCCCATGGCATTCATAGCAATGAGCTGTTAGCTGTGCTTATTCTTGTTCAAAACTTCCTAAAGGATCAAAGGACAAATGATTCTTCATACCTAGGTAAGAAAAAAAAATTACTAATCCACGCTTACGGCAATATACCATTGTTCAGCCTACCGTAAAGCAACCTTTGTAGCTTATTTTATCTACATACCTTTTAGGAGATCTACCAGAGTCGACAGTCCACCAGAATGCTAAACCACAAATGATTCGAACTTCAAGGTTAGTTAGCCAATTATTCATCTACCATACCTTACTTCACCACATAGGCCATACTCATACCCCTTCCCCTACTCCATCATATCCCGAAATAGATCCAGCAATCATTCTCTAGATACCAATCATTCTCGAACTCCCGATTCCACCAATTCATCTACTATTGCTACACCTCCTTCAAGTGGCGCTTATGTTCCGTCAACTTACGCATTTAGTAACAAATCCTCGGCTTCTAACATTGCTTCCATCACTAATGTGACTCCAGTTGTGTCGTTCAGCACACCTCCTCAACTATCCTTAATGCTGTTCTCGAATCAGAATCCATCTACCCATACCAGTGACTCCGTCTCACTCTCTGATAGTGATTCCATTACCCGCTCTGAACCAGTTTCGATCTCCAGATCACAATCTCGTCCAGAGTCATGTCATTCAGGTTCACTCGGTTCAACTACATCTGCTGACCACGAGCCACGACCTGATAGTGTCCCGATTGGTCACCACTCCCGAAACTCACCTATGCACAGCGACTCACTTTCGAGTTCGCTTAATTTACTCTCAAGTTCGTTACCAGCTTCATCTGCAGTATCCCACCAGCTATCTAGCAGCCAAAATTCCAATAGCAGCAGACGGCCAGTGAATGCCATGTCTAAACAGCATCAACGATCAAGTAGTTCAATAGATTCTTTGAACAAATTACTACCACCGGTTACTCCGGAAGCATCGGAGAGTAAGGTGATAACGGCTTGGTTCAATGTAGGTGAAGATTTACTGGAGAAATCCGTCTACCTTGGTCAAGTCAGTGAAGGTGTAACTATTGTTGTAATATACGATCCTGCAAAAGTGAGTACTGGTAGTGCTAACAGCGATAGACATCAAAGCGAGTGAAAACTAACTTTATTTTCTATAGCAGAACGCCAACCCTTCCATCAAACCTCGTCATCTGAAGAAATTGCAATCACAGCTGAGAATCAGCCTAACGGATTTTTCTAGCTTTTTACTCACTAAGGAACAAACGCATTTCTCAATGCTATCTGTTCTTACCAATTATCCCGGCCTCGTTCATTTTGTATATATGGATGGCACTGGCGTCATGCTTCGACCTATTGTCACCGACTTGCGGTACCAAGCCGAAGTATTTGGTCACGGCCGATGGAAAGATTTATCGGCCGATATCATCAACACTGCTGTAAGTTTATGAAAAACGACATTGCTAAGTCATCATTATTGACATTGACATATTTGTTCTTATGGTTCCTGACCTTTTATATATATATATATATATTGTTGGGATCATAGCTCAATCATTTGATCAAACTCGCAAGCCAATACCGCGACTCCAGTTATACTGGTGTGCATATTCTAGGCGTCCCAAACCACTGCCCAGCAGCTACTCGACTGCATTATGTATATCAAAAGTTTAACAAGCGGCAGGAACTATTTGCGCTATACCTTGATGACATTTCAAGCACTCAGGCTGGCAATCTGCATGAGAAATTAGCTCATGATTTGTCCAAACAAACCGTGTAAATGTTTGTTTGTGTACCTCATTGTACTTTTATACCCCTTTCCCTCATTCTCAGCATGTAAAGGAACAAAAGAAGAAAAAGCCAAACAGGAAACAGGAAAAACAAATGTAGAAAAAAAAAAAAAACTTTGTGTAAATACAATCATCCTTATTTTCTTCCATTTTTTTGTAAAAGAGTTACTCTACATGTTCCTTCAACCACTGTGGCATTTCATAGTCGGCCAAATCAGAGCGCCATACACCAGTTATAAGCATAACATGGCTCGCCAATAAGGCCAATGAACTGTTGACTGTGGATGGGAATGTCAGCCAACACGCTTCAATGGTAGCTAAAATAACACCTCTGCCGGATAAGGAGTTAGTATGTATGATTGCGTTTGTTATGCACAAAGTTATTACGCCACTTACTTGGCTGCAGTTGTATATGTGATTGCACCTTCCCACTTTGATTGCCATGCCAGATACGGTAGCGTATGGAAATACCAAGAATAGAATTGATAATGCAAGCTTCGAGAGAACATAACGCCGATAAGGTTGCAGGTGAACATGGCGTAGATAATATCGTCCGCCGTAACCGGGGTTGTACCAGACCATCCGCGTTGAAAGACACCAAAAACACCCCCTTCTTCCCTACGACACCATTTGCTGAATAGAAAGGCCATCACAATGGCAGCATGCCCAGCTAATAGAAGGTTTGCAAAATCTTTGGATGCAAATGTTTCTGCATCAATCAATCTCCAATTCACTGTCCACTTGTAGTCAAAAACACGACCAAATTCGAAAGCTTTGGATATGTACGAGGCCGAATTTTCCTTTAGGAAGGGCCATGCAACCAATCTCTGATGATAGCTATAAGTATCTCGCACAGAGCTTTGCCCAAATCATCTGTACCGACGTTTTACTTACCTGAAGGCCGCCCATTGTGATTAAATTTAAAATGGTTGGCCATGCTCCTTCTGCTTTCCATAGCAGAACACCAAATGCCGGAAAGAACAGGAGGACGTTCATCTTCACAGACACTCCTAGACTGTGTTAAAAATTGGTTGGTCAAACAAAGATAAAAATGATCAGATGGAAAATAACTGAAAATGCAATGGTCACCTGAAGAGGATGCTAGCAATACGATATTGCTTGTGGATCATGGCCAAAATGGCACAGTAGAGTAGAAACATTGCCACAGGATCATTGAAGCATCGCAATACAAAAATAGAGTGAAGTCGCTTGGATAAACAAAGAAATATAATAACAAATGGAGGCACACGCTTTGAAGCCCGATAGATGGAAAAGACTACGTATTGTGTGGCGAGATACAGTCCGGCAAAGATGTATTGAGCGCGTCGAATATTAGTTCCTTTCTCAGTCATATAGTACAATCCGCTGTATACCCAAACAAATCCAGCCGGGTATCTAGTAACAAATAAAAAGTTCATCAAGACCCAAAATCATATACGTTCCTTGATCTGATCCTTCTTTCAAAACTGCTACTCACACTAATGGACCAGTGTCTCCTTTCAGTTTCGAATAATCATGCTCCCCGGCCAGAAACCCACCGACTTCTTGCATGTAAGCTACCCAATCAATCTCGGTATCTTTACATAATATGAAGGTTAATTCCAACAGTGGTATACGCATAATAATAACCCTCAGCTTCTAATCACTTACATGACACGCGTTGAATGATGTACAAGTTGAGAAAGAATTCGCCTATGAGAAGGGCTATACCAATGTGCCAAAAGTAGGCCGGATCCATCAAGAGGCGTAGTGGTATCGCCACAATATCCTTGACATTGTATGTCTTTTGTGATGATGTGAGCCGTGGTCGCTTACTAGATTGTTTCTTTGCTAGCTTGCCTCTGGATGAGTGTGCCATGTTCAGAGTAGAAAAGCCGAAGCACTCAGCGGCGAGCCACGTGGAAAAGTGCTGTAATTTCAGGCAATAGATAAAGCTGGTTGGTTCTGACTGCAATAATAATTGATTCCACCGGATACAATCTGGTCTGCAGCATGCAATAAGTTAACTGCACTGCTGCTTGAGGGTCGTGTCCGTCTATTTGAACTCTTTTTGTGAATATTATTATTATGAACTTTGGCTTTTTTTCTTTTTTTGTTTTGATATAATTTGTTTTTGGTCTTTTTTAATGCCGCAAGGTGGATGTATGATTGATTGATTACATTCGGATCATGTTTTGTTGTAACGCTTATTCTATACCCCTTTTTATCTAACTGAAGAAAAGATTTTGAAAAGGAAAAAACGAAGTTATCTACAGGATTGGCTACTTGTATGCGGTGGACTGCGAGGAGGGTAAACGGTTAGAAAATACCAGCCATTAACGTATGTCATGTTAATCTTGATACTTACGTGTATGGGCGGAGGAGAGGGGTGTATAAAATTACAAAATAGCTATGCTATGTAGGGAACGGAATCTTGTTCCAACAGTTGTTGAAAATGCCTATCGGTAGCCATATCATCGTCATCGGTCTCATCCACAGCGTTCTCCTTCTCATCCTCATCCTCTTGGCTGGAATTACTATCAACTTCATCTCCAGATGATGACGATCTTCGCCGTTTCAAAGTCGGCTTATTCGTGGGAGATTCTGATTTCGCACTACTGGACTTTTCATCGGTGATATGATTGGAAAGTTGTTCTGCCTCCGTGTCTACCATTCTTGCGTATGACGGATGCTGTTTTATTAAATTCACATAGTATTGTTGCAGAACCGACCCTGAAGCTGCCAGACGCCAATCGATTAGTCGTAAAAATTCCAATTCAAGCGAGTTGAGTTCTCGTGTGGAGATGCCTCCGACCTTAGCATAGTGGGAGTTCGTACAGTACGAATCGCACAGGGCTTTTGCAGACACAGTGATGGCTGTGATCAAAAATCGATGTACAGTTAACGAGGAAATTGTAAATTGAGGTTGTCGTTCGCAGACACGATCAATGTAGATGAGAAGCGTTAATAAACATGCCTTCTCCACAGAGGTATATTTAACTATTCGTCGTAAATAGTCCGGGAGGGTGATATTGGGAGGCGCTCGTGAGTGAAAGCGAGTGAGTGTGGATGGTGACAATGGTATTAAATCGTTGTGTGATATTAATCGCCCGAGCATATCGGCTGGAGCCACGGAAATCAGGTTGAGTGAAATTAATTGGCATGTAGAACACAAATTTCGAGGGACATACCAAGCATGTGAATGAGGTGACTTATATCAATAGCATAAAACCAGTGAGGCACCAATGTAGTTTCCATCGTGACATACCCACCTATGAAAGCTTTTGTTGAAAAAAACCTTAAGAGATGTCACTGGATGCGAGTTGAATGCAACGTCAAAAGGATTGCAGAGAAAGTATAAAAAAAAAAAAAAAAAAAAAAATATGGAAATAAGAAACAGGCAGTGTGTAGTCACGTGCGCATTCGGGGTTTGCTTGGGCCAATTGAGATGTGGTATAGATATTTCGGTAGCCAATTAAATATTAGTAAATCGAAATTTATAGCCAATCAGTAGTATTCATTAATGTAGTACAACTTTTGTTACAAGAGAAAAGGGTATCCTTGGGAACGGACCAGGGATCACATGGTCTAACCTTTAACACCATTGATCGTCGTAAGCTATTATGAGTATTTTATGTATAAATGACACTTATTTTCTGGCTATTGAACAGTGTTTAGTTTTGTAAAGCAAAGAAAAGAAGAAGAAAGACGACAAGTTTTGGTGAACGTAGGTAAAAGGGTAAACAGAAGCTCAAAAAGAAGGAGAAGAAGAGTTGACCCAACTTCTTTATATATAAATTTAAGTTTGTTTATTAATAATACATATCGACTCAAATGAAAAGAGGTAATACTGATTGGTCAGTGCGCGAGCTGTAAACTCGTAAGCCTTGTGGGGGTGGGGGGGGGGTCGAATCCCCTCTTACCTCATATTACGTTCAAATTCGATTTGAGAAAAATAAAAGTGCGGTTTGATGTAATGGTTGCATACTAGACTCATGATCTGGAAGTGGTAGTTCGAATCTATCACCCGCACTTTAATAAATTCAATCTTGAGATATGACACTATTCACCAAGGGAAAGATTAAACTCCAAATGATTTTTATAAAACAATCATTCAAATTTATGAGGAATTAAATGAATAAAAGTAACAGAGGAAAAAATATTATCGATCAATGAATCAAGTCAGATGTTTAACTTAACCAACCTACGGTTGGAGATAAGAATATTTATGTTAGCAGCAGCTAAAATTATAGGATCTGGATTAGCAACTATCGGTCTAGCAGGAGCTGGAGTTGGTATTGGACTAGTATTCGCAGCTTTAATTAACGGAACTTCTAGAAACCCATCTCTACGACCTCAATTATTCTCTTATGCAAATTTGAGGTAGGATTCGCATTAATGATGGCATTCCTATTACTATACGCATCGTAGCTTAATAAAATTCATCCTTTTGGGGAGTTCTATATTATCACCTTCTCGCGGTGAATCCTGTTAGTAAGGCATTAACCTTGAAACTAAGAATAATAAAGTGGTCTGATAAGTTATCCGGCCCTGACTGAGACGGAGATCAGGAACGACATGTTATAAATACCTTTTAATCTTCTCTAATAGGAAGGTATTTGTATTAAGCCCTGGCTCTGACTAAGCCAGGGACCAGAGGCGAGTATAAGTAATACAATAATCTAATAAGACCTCATTGTCTAATGGTAGGACACCACAAACTTCACTGTGGGAGTATCGGTTCGATCCCGGTTGGGGGTTAATTTAAGCCCCCAGAAGATGTATTCCTCGAGATATCTAAAAGAGAAATAGAAAATACCCCAGCCCGATCCGACCGGGAACAAGGGCTAGAGACAAGATTATTTTTTTTCCTAATTCTATTTCTTCTTTCCTTTTTTCTTTTTTTTTTTTTTAAACCCCTCAGCTCAGCTCAGCTTTCCCTTTCAAGAATTGCTCCATGCAATGCGAGTTCCTAAGGCATCTCCATTGCTGCCTATAGCTGCAACTGTTTCCTGGGAACGATGGGGTCGTACGCTGACATACCAGCGATTACACGAAAACCTTCAACACAGAATTCCATTTAGGCGAAGATCGATTGTTTACCTGATTTCCATAATCATCATCACCGCATGCTTCATGTCATATTTCGTACAGTATGTCCGCATGACAAGCATACGAAGATCAAGAGATGCTTGGTTGTTTTCTCGTTTCCCCGAACTCAAACCTATTTGGAAGGATATAGCAAAGGACGAAGATAATTTTCATGAAGCTATAACTCTTAGATTTGAACGTCGTAACCAGTATGGCTGTGAATATCATCAATTATCTTATGCTACTTTAAAACAAATTGTCGACGATCGCTTCGGCTCAACAGATTCTGACCCTCCATCAGCTTCGTTCAGGCACTTGCGATCTCCTTACTTGATCACTCCAGCTTTTGACTCTAGCCAACCAGTCAGTCTAAAGCCAGGGCAACCATATTGCGTGCGACTGGTTGTCCCACGCCAATTAACGAACCTCAATGAGATAAAAGATTATATACCCATTGATGGATCTCCGTGGGATAGTATTATGATGACTTTGGTTCGACAAACTCCATCCAACACTACTATCCCAGTGCGTATGAACCTATGGCCTGGCCATGCTACTTTGTATGACGCCAATGAGCTAAACGTTGGTCGTCAAGCTCAGGATGTACCTCTTCACCAATGGACGAGTCGTAGCGGAATACATATATACGAAGCAGAAATATCTCTCATGGACGAAGGAAATTATACCCTCGAAACCCGATTGGAATACACTCAGGGTCTATGGAACTTTGAACGAGAAGCCATCATCTCTTATCAACCAGAAATGATAAAACCACCACATGGGTGGGAATTAAAGATTCTTGGACGCGAAAAGGATCATTTTGATTTGCCATTGTGTACTGGATCTGATCACCCTGGACGTTGGCTTAACATCAATGATTACGAACCAGAGCGACGAAAGGAAATTGAACCTAGTGCAGTTGATTTTGAAGGAAATTTTTGGGCTCCTTACACTTGTCGATACCGACCTATTTCATACCAAGACTTTACAACATGTTTAGCAAAAAAATACCCTCTTATTCACTGGTTTGGAGACTCTAATTCTCGTAGAGCTATCAAGAAAATGGTAACAGATGGAGAATGGTGTAGTGACTATTCTATCATTCAAACCAACACTACCATCCAACGCAGCTGTCACTGCGAAGATTACGGAGACCTGTCATGGAACCGCACATTATTTGATCCATGGTCTCGAGCAGCTCAGATAACACGAGTCCCTATGGCGCCAACATCAAATGAATGGGGTGAGCTTGGTAAAGAGGATAAGTCTGAGGTTTGGTTTTACAAGATGGATGGCTTAACCAACTTGAATGATCCTGGATGGGAGGAATCTTTCAAGGAGTACCCTAACCCCTCGGAGCTGGCACTGTATGTTTCTGGACTGGCAGTTGACCAAGAATGGACCAGTCGATTTGGTGAACCCTTGGATCTTACGAGAGCTGATATTAGCCCTCCACCTAAAAAGGAAGAAAAGCGATCTAATCGCTTGGATAAACGTTGGTACCTTACTCTTGCTCCACCTAAGCTTCTCGTTATCAGTTTGGGAAATTGGGATACATCATGGATGCCCTATGCTGAATTCCAAGTAGCCGTACAAAGACTGATTAATTACATCAAGCAACGTTATATCCCCTACAAGACCGCTGTCATTTACAGAGCCCCTCAATATTTCTGCTGTCGAGTCGACACCTCCGATTGGAAACGACGACTCAGCACTCAACGAATGGAAGCATATGATCGGTATGCTAGAAATATGCTTTCTAAGCATGTAGGTGCCAAGGTCTGGGATGTCTACGCGCTAGGAGAATCTCGTAGTTGGGAAGACAAACAGGTTTCGCTGGATTGTCCATCCAACCACGTTCCTAGCGACGTTGTAGCAGTTGAAAACCAACTTTTAATGAATTCTCTTTGTAATTCTGATGATTGGTTTGCCGATATTTAGCTTATATCTAATCCAAGATGTTAACAGCATATCCTTACATTCATTCTCATATATTGAAAAACACACACTCTTTCATATTAATTTTCAGCATTGCAATAAAGAAAATCAGCCACGTGATCCTATTTTTGGCATTGCCCTTTTTGGCCTCTCATCTCGGTTCATTTTGACGCTGGGATTTTTCTTTACTGAGGGATTTTTTTTTTTTTTTACAATTGCACTCTCATTACATTGCACTGCAATGGTCGAACCTCCTCATGATCCTGACGCCGGCTGTAAACTGTTGGATGGGTTTGCTATAGTTATACAAGTACTACTTGCTTCTACTGCGCTCGGCACACTCGTTGTCAAAAGAGCAAGAGAAAGACCGCAGCGGCCGGTTAATATCTGGTATGAGACGTATTTGTCAGTTTACAAAAGCTCTCGATACATGGAAACTTATCTGGTTTAATAGGCTATTGGACGTAGGAAAGCAATTTTCTGGTGCTATTGTCATTCACTCACTCAATCTACTCGTATCATATTCCCGTGGCCGACCTCATCATGGCGGATCGTCCAACCTCTGCGTTTGGTATTTTCTAAACGTTGGTGTAGATACAACTCTTGGTGTTGGAATTCTTTGGGTGATATTACGATCCTTGCAGTGGTCACTCCAGCGAATTGGAGTCACGGGCATTCGCACAGGTGACTACGGGACTCCTCCATCCATACTTAGCTGGATCAAACAAACAATTATTTTCATTATTTCACTCAGTGGTATGAAACTTTGCGTTTATGGCCTGTTCCGTCTTTGCCCATGGTTATTTGACTTTGGTAAATGGGTGCTGGGCTGGACTCGAGACAACTATAGAACTCAAGTAGTTTTTGTCATGTTAATGTGAGTTCGATTGTGACAGCTTTTTTTTTCGAGCCTTTGACTACTGACACTCATTTCTCTTTTATTATTCCATAGATTTCCACTTTGTATGAACGCCTTTCAAATCTGGGTGATAGATACCATTGTAAAGAATAAGCTATTTAAGCAAGAAGAACCTGAGAATGTTAATGAGCGTACTAGACTTCTTGCTGAGTCCAATACCAACACCACAGAATAACTTTGCGTCGGCAAGAGAAAATTTGTAGCATATTATATCTTGAAAAAATATTTCTTTCCCATAAACGACATTTTTCTTTTCATAAATCTTCATGTTTTCCATTGCTCGCCATGACGAGTCAGAAAATGACGAACGATCTTATGAGAAGCGTCTAGATCGTTTATCAAAACTCAATGAGAGAGTCGGCAAAAAACGAAAGCAGTCTGGTCGTGATCAAGGTGACAACCAACCCCAGCAGCTGGCTTCTCTAGAGGCGGCTGAGACAATGGCAGAATCCAACATAGACCATGACACAGCTCCAGTGTTGGATTCAACGCCTTTGGAGAGCAATGAACACAAAAAGCCGAAAAGAAATAAACCAAAGAAGAAGAAAATGAAGCAAGACGATACAGCTAAGCCGGAACCCATCGAACAGATGGAGGTTGTTGACAAAGAACTAGAAGAACCGGATCAGTTAATACCAGTAGCGTTGGATGGATCAATAGATGGAGCAGAGGCTATAGAGGAAGGCGCGGAAGAAGTTCCAGAAGAAGAATCTATGCTACAAGCGTTTCCTGACTTCACTCCATCTGAGCCTGATGTGAAGGATGTTGCTCAACTCAAATCTATGGGTATCCCATATTGGCTTGCGCACCCAACCATCATTGAGCAAGGCCAAACGACTCCACTCGGACATATGAAAGGATTGTCTGAGAATTTGTTGGAACGGTGCCGCGAACAAGGCATTGAGGAATTCTTTGCTGGTATGTTCATTTGATATGGAAGCTAGGTGCTATGTTTCTATGTACTAATCCTAACCTTTGCTCGGCAGTACAAACGGCTGTAGTACCAATCTTCTTGAAATCACCATCATTGTATGATAGTCGTCGCCCACCTGGTGATTTGTGCGTTTCGGCACCAACTGGTTCGGGCAAAACTCTTGCATATGTCATTCCGATTGTTCAGGTAAGCCACCCAGTCCACCACAAATGAAATAGAAGGAGGCTTCAGCTGCTGAGAAATTTCATCCATACTTTGTAGATTTTGTCGACGAGAGTAGTAACTCGGCTTCGAGCATTGGTGGTCCTCCCTACGCGCGACTTGGTCAGTCAAGTGCGCGAGACTTTTGAAGCAGTTACCAAAGGCACTGGGTTGAAGGTCGGTACATTTAGCACTTCAGATGTGGTTATGCTTAACTTGCGGCAAGTATTCTTATTTGTCTTAACCCCAGATCGCAACTGCAACTGGTCATCATTCTTTCGCTCAAGAGCAGTCGCAAATTGTCGATAATGTAGAGGACAGGTATCGTAGTACCTTTTATTATATTGGTTTTTGTTACCTTTAACCGTGGTTAGATAGACGCTAATTTTCGTCTACCAGCCTACTTGGTGGATCAAGCAAAGTCGATATTTTAATTGCTACGCCAGGTCGTTTGATTGACCATTTAAATGCCACACCCAACTTTTCGCTACAACATTTACGGTTTTTGGTCATTGATGAAGCTGACCGTCTCCTAAACCAGAGTTACCAAGACTGGCTCAGTCATATTCTTCGCGCTACACAACCACAAAAGTCGGAACACCGCCTTCCGGCCGACCATTTGCAAAGAGATACATTAAAGTATGGCATTTTCGCCACTAAAATGATAATTGTTAAATGATTAGCATACTAAACCTACTTTCCAGCGTACCGATTCACGATGCTATTGCTCCATCCTATTTAGAGTCTCACTTTGAACTACCTGTTTCTGACATTGATACCCCAAAAATGCCTTCCGTACAAAAATTGCTGTTCTCGGCTACACTGACAAAGAATCCTGCCAAGATTGCTGGACTCCACCTGACCAACCCTCAATACGTTGCTGTTCGTTCTCAAGGTCAGATTGGCAAGGACGATGATGGTACTGGCGAAAAGTATACTACGCCGGAGACTTTGAAGGTCAGGTTTTAATATGATGATGCGTTGGATTATATCAATAGGCACTGACGTGGTATGGCTTCATTATCATCTTACAGGAATACATGATTGTCTGTCCAAGCGATCAAAAGCCTATGCTTGTTTTGCACTTGCTGTACAACTTGAATGTCAAGGCAGCCCTCTGCTTTACCAAATCCGTCGAGTCAGCGCACAGACTATTCATGCTTATTACATTCTTTGAGCGCGCTCACGGAAAGAACGATGATGGGAAAATAATAGCGGCAGAGTACTCCAGTGACCTTACACAGTCAGCTCGGCGATCTATCTTGAAAAAGTTCAAACAGGGAGAGATTCGATTGTAAGTTAAAGTATTTGTGGATGGAAAGAGCAAGATTGTACGCTAACCTTTCACTTTCACCAAAGATTGATCTGCTCTGACTTAATTGCTCGCGGTATTGATTTGGATTCAGTGGATACGGTCATTTCATATGATGTGCCTCTATATATGAAGAAATATATTCATCGTGTTGGCCGAACGGCTCGTGCTGGGCGAGATGGTGATGCTTATACTCTTGTAGAGCAGCAAGAAGCACGCCACTTCAAGGAAATGCTTCGCAAGTCTGGTCATCTCTCAGATGTGAAGAACCTAAAGGTGCCAAGACCAACCTTGGAACCATTTGTCGACGACTACAAGACGGCACTCTCAGAACTTGGCACATCATTGACAACCGCAAAGTCTTCTCTTCTTCGTTACCAGGCAGCCCTACAAGTAGAAGGCGAGGAGGAGGAAACGCAAAACAAGGATGAAGAGTTGGACAATGACGGAGAAGATAACAACATTTCAGGAAATAGTGATATAGACATGTAGATTTTTCATTGTTTTTTAAAAGACCAAAAGTACGGTAACTTTCAATTGTATAAAGCTTTCATTACATTCCCAACTTGGATGATACCAAGCAGGAGGACTAAGTACATGTAGATACTGCCTATTCCTGGTTTGTTTGACACCTACAGCACTTTGTATAATGATGGATAAAGGTGTCGCAACCTTTACATTCGGCCTTGAAGAATATTTTCAATTGTGGCACTTATGAATTCTTTTTTGCTTGTCAAGTCCACTCCAAAGAACAAGGACAGTTGTTCACGCACTAAAGAGAAAAACAAAAAGCGGTACAATCAATACCAGTTTAACGCCGCTGCCCTAGCTTTAAGTGACCCATTTGCATGTACTTACCTTGCTTCTTGGTCACAGTCATAAGATTGGCAGTAGCAAGGATGTTATGTATTTCTGCAACAATCTCGGCGTCTCTAGGCACTCCATTCATGCTGTAAGGACTATTATTACTCAGAGCTAGATTAGAGAATGTACTTGTTCGAGGATCTCGTAGGTTATCCGGGGATCCGAGACTTTGAACTGACATCGCTCTTGGCGGCTTTTGCAAGTAGTCTGAGCCAGCAAAGGACGCAGCATAGGTGCTATATGTACCAGTATTTGGTCTTCTGTCTTGTTTATGGATCTTGACCGAATCACGGTAATAATCAAATGTTTCATTACCATATCGACTTCGATAATCCGTTCCTTGAGAAATATTGGTGTGATGTGAACGATATGTGTGTGCTGTCATACCAGTTTTACCAGACTCTTTGGACTCATTCGATCCGGCTTCCCACATTTCCTGTTCGTACGTACTCCACTTCTTCATTGGGATCATCTTTTCATCAAACTTTTCATCATCGGCTACAATAATCTGCTTCGTCTTGTCTCCGACAACCACACGTGTGTTGCCCCATGAGAAATCGTCAAAATGCCAGAAGGCGTATATCGGAATAAAGAAGGAGAAGATAGGGATAGCAAAAATATAGATGATCATCCATCCGACATGCTGCCACTGTCGCTTTATGATGAAGATTAATGCTTGCAAACCATAAATACCAGCCAACATGCAGAGAGCAATTAGCGGGATCGGTCCTGTCTTGCTTATAACCACATAGATGAGGTAAACCAGGTAGACGACAGATGAAGGGAGTGTTAATGTACCGATGAGATCAATCATGACCACAAATCGCATAGAGAAACAGCAAAATCCACATAGTTCAGGTAGCAATACCAACTCTAGCAAATTGTGAATGGTAGAATTGATCCAACGTCGACGTTGAGATAGAAGAACTTTCCAGCGATCAGGAGCAATTGTTTTACATTGTGCATGTGGTGTGAAAGTCATCTTGTACTGAGGAAAGTGCTTCATCATGAGCGTTGTCAAATATCGATCCTCACCAAGATGCAACAAATTCTTTTTGTGTAAAGTATCGACATGGTTTTCAGAGTAGTCTTGAATAACGCTGGGGGATATGATGAGGGGAAGATTCTTGTTAGGTGTCCTGATTCTATACATACAAAAACATCCAGGCAGACAGGTAACAGAGCCGAAAAGTGATTCAAATGCTTTGGAAAGATGATGAGATATATAGTACTCATAGACCTGTATCATGGTCGTCCAGCTATTGTCCTCGTTTCCAAGACTGGTTTCACCACATATACCAATTATCTTTCCGTCATGAAGCAAGCACGATATCATTCTTGTTAAAGCATCTGGCATGACTTCTGTATCAGCATCGATCATGAGTATGTATTCATAAAAGCTCGGATCCACTCCGATGACATTCTTGATCTGATGGTACATCTCCAACTCCAATGGAGTCATTTCCGACTCAAAATGGACTTTGTTCAAAAAGTTCATGCAGATGATTTGAGAGTCTCGCTTTCCACGGTTACCGGGTTTCGATCGTTCAGACGCTTTACCAACCTTGACCACAACAATGTAGGGAACAACATGACCTTCATGTTCGTATAATCCAGAGTATACCTTTCCGTAGTTTAGCTGCTTGCTTCCTTCTCCTATAGACTTGAACATGAGAGGTTCAGGGTCCAGCTTCGGATTGTGACCAAGGATATCAAGGACAATACGGGGAGTAGGCCTGTCGTTACCACTTCCCATAATCATACCATCGGCTATCAGGAACAGGAGTTTTCGCTTATCGTCATATTCCATAACAGTAATTGAGTTGATGGTTTTTCGAATTGATTCTTCATCTTCGGTATAACAAGGTACCTGGCAGATGACAAACTTGTCATACTGCTCTGGTGTAGGAACTCCACCAAACTGAAGAGCGGCCAGAAACTTGATCAATGTCACGAAGCACATCATTAGAGCAAACGCTAATAGCAAATAATTTGTAAAAGTACATCTTGGATCATCTCGATAATCCAACCGTCCAATGTAAAATACATTATCAAGACAATTTTGGTTTTTGGCGAGAGTTTCTGGACTCATCGCTTTTTTGTACTTGTTCCATTCGGTCGTTGCATCTGTACCTCCAAACTTGGTAAATATCGTTTCAACTACTGGATCTAGGAAACGATGGTTGGATTGAGTGGGAGAATAGGAAGGAAACATCTTTGCTGTATTCATGTAGTCAGTGATATCATAAACCTTGTCGTCGATAGACACAATCAACCTTCCCCAGCTGTTGAAATCATCCTGTATGGTTTTCATAGGAATCACTAGTTCACCTTTCTTGTATAAGTTCATCACAGGCAAGAAATAATCCCATATCCAATTGTTATCCCTCATTTTGGTCAGATGTACGTCAAGTTGTTGGTTTCCGGAATAATGAATAAAGGAGGATATAACCGCAGTATCGTTGGGTGTGATCTTGATATTGTCGTCGCTTACCAGGCCACGGCATCCAGCAGTCAAAGGTATGGGAAATGAACTAGACAAATCTTGACCTGCAAGTGGCTCCATCGAAGACCTTGCACTGGCGTATGTGGTAGTTCCATGATCAGTCACAGCAAACTTGGTAACATCGTATACTTTGCCGCGGACACTGACATAAAAGTCATTGAGTAGATTATGATTGGCCACATCGTGTACGGAATAGAGTTGCTTGGTACCAGGACAAACCAGTTCTCCAAACACAGCAATGAAAAACAAAGTGAACGCTGAGAACATGAAGATCAAAAAGCACAGCACCACTTTTTCACGCCAAGCCATTCGAACATCCTCACGTTTCATTCCACCAAACCTCTTGAGAAATGCACTTGGGATCCACCATGTAAGCAACCAGACAAACCGCACCCACCAAAGACGAACAGTTGTAATTGGTACTTCTTCAACTTGCTCTTGCTGTACTGGAGAGTAATCGTCGATCATTTGACTCATATCCAAGTTAGGACCCAACCTGGCGATGATAATTTAGCTTCATATGCGAACGACAAAGACACGCTTTCAATGGAGCTTACCCATCAGCAGCAAGCTTGCCTCCCCATTCTGACTCTTCTCCCCATTGGCTACCTTCATACTTCTTTGCCTCGTCATCGCTCTCAATACAGCTTACTCTGTCGTCATGAAAGTCAGGAACAGGAGGCATAAGAGATAGCCCATTGATTGCCGTGTTTGGCGGTAAATTGTCGCTCGCTTGGTTAGGAGTGCGTGCATTTTTGGCGGAAACTTTTTCGTTCATTCGATCCTCTTTTTCTTTCCGACGTACATTGTCCTCTAAAGATTTCCATGCATCGAATCCTAACCAGACATAATGTTGACCAATAAAAGCTTCCTCCTGTCCCCAACTATTCTGCTCTATGAGGTTTGTGGCACGATCTCGCTCATTGTCATCACTGGCCAATGTCGATGAAGACGCATAGCGCGATAAGAATTCAGGAATCGGATACATGACTGAGTATTTGACTGAATAGCGCGTGTGCAGCTCAAGTATTTGTAGAGCCTGTACTTGCATCTTCACCTTGACCACATCAAATACGTCAGGAGTTTGAGCGTCATTTGAACGAATGTGAAGGACATTATGGATACGGGTGCCTTGAATGGACGCAATCAGACTGCAAAGTGTTTCACCAAGTTGATCCAGAGAACTTTTCAGGTTCGTGATGTCTCCACCGTCAGCGAGTTTAATATTACTAACATTATCCTTTTTGTCACTGGAATTTTTAGTAGAATCTGAATCTTGCTTTGCCGTTGGTCGCTTCATGGATGGTGCTCTCATCGAGCTTGTTGGAAGCTGTGCCTTGATAATGGTTCGGTCGTCATGTGGATGAGACTTAGTAGCAAGATTATTGCTGTGGAACAAGTTGAGTACGAAATCGTTTGAACTACTGGAACGAAGGAGGTTGATGAAGTCGGGAGAAACAGTGTCTGTATTTTTCTCAAGGAAGGAGTCAATGGAGTAGTGTACTGTCTCAGCGTAATGATTAATACCGAATGTGAAAGTTTGGCTGGATTTGACATAGCATGCATGCGAACTATACAATTTGTCAGTCAACCCTAATAGATTAGCGTCTGTTGCATCTGTCTCGTTAGCAAGATATCTAGTTGATTCCTTGTCAATGGTGCCAATGAGGCCTCCAATATTGGTTGTTATTCCTGTAGCCTGTCCAGTGAGAAGATCCATACAGTTTTTGGTTGCAGGAGATGCGATAATTGATACAGATAAACCATCTTCAGCCATCAATATCTCGTGTGGCTGTTGCTGCCCCAAAAATGTATTGATTGTCTCGTTTGCAAAGTTAATTTTGAAGTGCTCAAAGTGATTGGATTTGAAATTTTGAAAACCAAATTGATCTAGTATGCCAACAAAATTGCATACTTCGTCTTCGGAGCAGCAAAGATTTGTATTGATCGTTTCGACAATCCAGTTAAATGTGGCACCATAGAGTGCCATCGCAATTGCATCTCGTTGTTTGGCGGCAGCTTGAGCGTTCAAGAAAGCCGTGCAAAGTTCCTTTCCAACAAAGCGAAGGTGATATGTGATTGTGGATTCTAATTTCGATGGTGATACACCTAAAATGCTAGCGACGATATTCAGCTCATCCGTATTCTTCACTGAACAAGAATCTTGAGCGTCAGTGGCAGGATCGATAAATTGCAAGTTGCCGAGGTGTAAAATAGCTGCCAAAATTTGAAAAAGTTGGGTAACAGTTTTCGACTTGAATCCACAGATCTTTAAAGCTGCTTTGAGGTCACCAAACGCAATTTGATCGCCAGCGTCAATTACCTTTGTGTTTCGGGTCTGGCTTAAATAGGCAAAATACTCTAGTACATGGTTGATCCGGAGGGCTGTTCGTTCTTCTGTACTTGTCCCAGTGAGAAGAGAATAAAATACATGATAATTTCGTTCGTTCTGCGGCACATGGGTAAGCCTTGAGCGATCCAGGTTGTAGGTTAAAGTCTTCAACCCAATGACTCTGCCTCGCTCATTAAACTGAAGTTCTTGATAGTGACCGAATCCGGAAGCAGAGGTGTTTTGTACTGTTCTAGCTGATCCAAACTGATTCAAAATGATTTGAGCGTTGACAATCTGATTCTGCAACTTCAACGCCTTCTTACTATGACTTGATAGATGAAGGAGCTGTTTGAGTAGGTGTCCTTGGCTGGTTGTCTTACCAGAACCTGTAATGCCACTGTAGGAAATATCAATGTCAAGTAAATAATCTAAGGCTATACATCCACTGGTCAATTCGTTAATTTACCTAAGCACAATGTTTTGGTTTTCGCTTGTTCTTCTGAGTTGGTAATATACACGGGCTGCCAAGTCGTAGATGTGAGGTTGAAGCTTAGCTTGGGTTTTAATATCCAGATCACGATAAATAGTGTTAGCATACTGAGCCAGAGAGGCGTCATTCAAACTTTCCACTGTTTGGAAACTGTTGACAACAATGAGATTATTTGCCCCTATGCGAGTGTAAGGCAAGTCTCGTTTGAATCGCATATGTAGTGCCGAGACAATGGAGTCCTCAGTAGGATTCGACAGACTACATATGTCCGGTTTGGTTGTTTCGACCGTCGAGTTAGTATCCATCATGAGGCAACACAGTCGCTGCTTCAGCTAACAAGACTAAGAACAAAAAAGAGGAATGCATTGAATTCATTCGGCATCAATGGAAAATGTGATCAATTAATTTAGATGATAAATTCAGTGTTATCATCCAGCCCATTGTGTCGTTTTGGATGTATGTATCCACCGCCCTGAAAGTCGAGGGGGACACGGAGAGATCTATCATTTGTGGACAAGGCACGCATATTTTATAAAACCAGGAGGCTCATACCAGAGCATTTTTGACCCAATTTATTTACTGTTTATCATTTTATTCACGGATTTAATTCTCTTTTGATTTCTTCACAATCTACTTCTACAAGATTTGATAGTATGTGTTGCATCAAAATATATGTTGGATGATGAGGGGTTTTCTAGAATCTCATAAGAGTCGGACTTCCGTCTAAAACACTATGGGAAGCGGATGGAGGAGTCAAGTAGAAGCCAGCCATCAATACAAAGTAGCTTAGGATCAATATGGATCTGTGTCATCGGCAACAAATAAAACCAAAAACGAAAGAATGAGAGAGAATCAAAGTTAATAACTACACACCACATGTCACAGTTTCCCCAAGTCCACACCTCTTGGACGAGGACTTGGCCCTCTTGACAACAAAATTGACTTACCCTTTGAAATAATTACTTTTGCCTTCTTGATACGTATACGTTAACAAAAACACAGAAAATATAACACATATAGCATCCCATCTTGGAAACACCAGCCTATACAGACGATGTGAGCCACCGTTAGCGACACTATAAGTAAACCCATGGTGCATCTCTTCTCTTCCAACTTACGTGAAAGTATATTGAGCTAGATCTCCTAAGCCCCAGTTATACCATAGTGAAAAGCCAACCATGGCAGGGATCTGAATGAGACAGACCTGCAGAGCATATGCTGAACCAATTTCGAGTGAAAGAACAATATTTCCATTCAATGCAAAGGAAATGGCGTTCATAAACTCGGTGATATTTGGTACCTACAAGCGTGGGTATTTAAGTAAGAATGTTGCATAGTAGAAACGCAGGGTAATTAAAGAAAGAAAGAAAAAGAACCATTGCTTACCAATGCAAACAAGGTCAATCCCAAGAATTTTTCATCAATCGCCAACGATTCCATCACGGTGTCTACGGTGTCAACTAGAATTTCAGCAATAAGACTATACAATAGAGTACATCCAAATAGAATAGTGAATGACTTTGCTTTGCTCCAGTTAGGGGAGTCATGACCAGCTGCCTCTTCGTCCTCATCCTCCTCAGGCTCTCTTGCATGCACCCATGTTACCGGTGGAACTGTGGATGGGATAGTTTGTGCAATGTTATCATTACGACCTTCGGTCGAGATATCATTACGATTCTCATCGAAGCTACCAGATGGCAAAGGGTTTGTAGTAACCACAGCAACATGTGATGTATTGTAAGGAAGGTTAAAAGCAGTGGGCTGATCTGTAATTGAAAAAGGTAAATATACAGTTAATGATCATTTAAAGGTGCGCTTGTTATACAATGACTTTTGAGAACATACCAACTGCCGCCGGGTTGACTTGACCGTTGTGCAGGTCGGGTTGAGATTGATTATGACTGAGATGAACAAGTTGGGAAATGATATGGGTAGGAAGGAGTTTGCGGTAATTGGAAACTTCATTGCCGTGGTGTGCATGAGAGCTAGACCATACCATATCTGCATGTGTGTGCAAACTGAAAACGAGAGCAATGAAGTATGCCTTGATAAAATCGTTAAACTCAGTAAATGGGGGGGGGATCTGTCATTTCATTATCACTTACAGAGGGAAGGACCAAGGCGCACAACCACATTAGAGGTTTAACGCTGTTCTGGTACACAGGGTCCATGGCAGGATTCATTTGGTCATAATAACACCTTGAACAAGCAAATACATCTGTCGAAGGAAGATCGGGACAACCAGTGCATCGAAGCTCAAACTATTTGGCAGGTAAGGGTGAGAAATGTTGGATATTATGGATCAAGAAACCATAAACAGAAACATTTACTTACACTACCATACATTTGATAAAACAATGTAGGCGTCAGAGCAGCAATAATGGCCATAATCAACATAGTAGAAGTGACCCCTGGAAAATGAAACAAAGGCATCAGATGTCTGTAGGTTAACATAATATGGTGGATACACCACACCACACCACACAACACATACCTGCGCTTTTTGCATTGAATTTTTGTTCTTTGCGTTTCACAGCTCCACTCAACATGGAGCATCCTGGCATTAATAAAACACCAGCAAGAAAACTTCCAATCAGAGAACCTTCCACCAAAGCGCTTTTACCTCTCATCAATGCAACGCTGTATAGAATGATTTCGATAATGGAACCGAATGTAGCATTGATCACTGCACCAAGGCCCATACTTGATTGGGCAGAAATAGAACTGACCGCCATTCCGATAAAGTACGACAAGGGAATAACTGAGCCCAGACCAAGCATAAATACAAAGGAAGCAGTAGTGAACCAAGCGTCTGGAAATCTTTCATGGAGGACGTATTCATCAAATATAACGAAGAAAGCCACTGGTAGCAAGTTAATGAAGATAATATTGATTCCATCATATGTATACTTGTAGTACTGCAATCCGATAGCTTGATAGGTACAGAGCAAGATGACTGTACGTTTATGGAAAGATGATGACGATGGCATTAGGGTTGATCCACTTGACTTGAACCGTAAACTGAGGGGATGTTTTCGAAGATGGCGTGTAAGAACATAGGTTAATTTCGCCATAGGTATGGTGATAACACATCCCCAGCATATTGCCGACACGAAGAGTTGAAGGGGAGCTGAAAATTTGATGAAGTTACAAAGGAGATATTTTTGATAAAAACACACATTAGCTAGGCAAATTGTAATCACTGCATGCTTACCTAGAACAGTATAGAATAACAAGTAAAATGCCCAGCCGCCTGGACCAAGTGATATAAGTTCATGCGTATTCTGTTTGAATGTTTCAAAGCGATTCTTTCGTTTGTGTCGTCGTCCACTAATCAAACCCAAGTCTTCATCCATATCAGAATCGCCTTGGCTGTCTTCCGAAAGTTGTCGGTTATCGTAGTTGAATAACGACTCAGGTTCAATGTCGACTAAACGTTGCACGTATTTTCCAAATGGCCAAAACAAATAATTTGCTAGACCCCGTAAAACAGAAGCATATTTGTAACCATCTGGTGGCACAATTAATAATATCAAAGAGAGTAAAAGCATCACAAGCGATAGCCACCATCCAAACACAATTGCCCATAAGATGTTGCCGGGATAAAGGAATAGTTCCGGTGTTGTGGTAGGTGCAGAATGTAGAGCACTATTAGCTCTACGCACGACAGATCGTGATTTCTTGTATAATGCTGGCTTCCATATAGGTAGACCAAAGGGATGTGACTTGTTCATAGCCTAATGAAATCGGGATATAAGAAATTACAATGGATATGCAATTGAGGAAGCATGGACCTTATGGCTTACATCTTGCCTATCCTTCAAAGTCATCTCTCTATCACTTCCTTCTTCTTGATCTCCTTCTTCTTGTTCTGGTATACTCTCATCGTTTTCATCATCGTCATTGTTACTGGTATCACCTTTACTGTGCCTTCGGGAACTAGATGGTCGGTGTCTTTTACTATCATCAGAGTGACTTTGCTCCTCGTTTGATTCAAATGAAGACGCGGTATCAGAGTGTCGGGCGGTATGATGCTTAGACGAGTGGGATCGCTTTAGCTTTCTACGGCTGGTGGTGGCCACAAGGTTTGAGGAACTACTTTGGCGAGAATGTTGACGGGTGGAAGATGTGCGACGGCGAGCAGATGGCCTTCTGGAATGGTGCATAGAAGAGGAGCTCATAGCGTGCTGAGGCGTTCGACCGGACATTGTCCTCTGCGAATTGTCGTGATTCGCAGGATCGTCCATGGCAGGAAACCTTGAACTAAAGTAAATGGCCCGCTGGGGGATTTCATTATCCGCCCACCCAAACCCACAGAAGGAGAAAACTGGAAGATCACGTGCATCAATAACCACGGGGCTTGTGTGACCAAATGAGCTGCGAGTTTCCTTTTTCAGTATATGCAAGGTCATGTCGTTTTATATGATGAGAGAGCTATTATAATGAACAGTGAACATTACTGATATCAAACTTCAAAGATATTTCATTTGAACATTGAATTTATTTAATGGGATAAGAGAAAAGACAGAAAGCCTGGTGCCCTGAAAAGAAAGAGAAGAAAAAGATAAAAAAGCTGCAGTTTTTGGTCTCACGTCACTCCCAGCCCAGCCCAGCGGAGGATGGAAAAATTTACAGTATTTTGAGAATTTCACCCACATTCGATAGACGCCCAACCTTTCTTCTACCCTTCTTTTTTTAAACCCGCACCTCAACAACCTCTTGTTGTGAGTGCAAGCGTGCGTAGATAGAGTCAAACCACATCTCATAAAAGAGAGAAAAGCCACTTGGTTAACCCCCCACCCTTCGTGCTAACCAATTCGCAATAGATTATCAGCTGTGCTGATTTCGCCGTCGCCCATCCAAAAAAAACAACAACCAGGAGTTTGATTCCCATCCAAACCATCTTTTCATCTCGCTTTACAGCAGCTACAATTTCCTCTCTTCACATTAATCGCAACTTCATTTCATCCAATTCATACAATGACTACCTTACTCAACAAGACTATGTTCCAAGAACAGGCATGCCTTCAAGCCAAACCCGCACCATGTCGTTTTCCCCCGCCGTATGGCGACCTATTGGCCACTACCGGCCTCCAGAATATTGCCTTGAGACAGGCAACGAAGCCGCCGGATTTTCTATCCGCCAACTTGAGGCGCCCACCATAAAACGGCCTATCACTCTTAATTCCCATCGTCGTTACCCCTTGTATAAACATCGCTCTGTCTCACCGGATTCCCTCTATTACACGCACTCGACTCTGTCTACTCCCATTTCGAAAAAGTCCTCTCGTCGCTCAGCTTTCCGTCGTCCAGTACCAAAGCCCACCGCTTCTTCTGTCACTTTTAATTCTCCACCTCCTCCTCTTCAACAATTCTCTACTAAATCCTTTGATGACACTATTAATTTTGAACAAGAAGAGATTCCTCAGCTAGCTTCGGATCAGGCCATTCTTGATGACATGGAAACTTGGACTGCTTCTATGCAAACTAACACCGTTAGTGTTGCTGGTATGTTGTCTCCACCTGGTTCTCCTCTTTCATCCGTCGATGACTTGCCTCCTTTTGAAGAAGACTTTGTACTTTTTCCCTGAATTGATTATTTCTTTGTTACCCATTGATTTGCTTTGTTTTTTTTGTTTTATTACGGGTAATTCTTTTTTTTTTTTATTTTAACATATTCTCTCTGAATCCTTCTTACCACTTCGTTTTCCTCTCTGTTCTTCTCTCATATACTCGCCGTCCCAACAACAATAAACTTATACAATCTCAAAAGCAACGAATGTAATATTTGTATGTCAGCCTGAATGGCTGGCAACAATTATAAGATAGAAAATATATCCGCTTCTCATTGCTAGCAGAGACATTCCCTTGACCTTTGGCTCTTTGCAAATTCCATATTTATATGTAACCCATCGCTCGATTTAACGTATTTTTTCTCATAATTTATTGTAAGCCACGACTCGTATGCAATCTGAGTGTTTTAAAAAAAAATCGGTCATCGATACCGTCTATAAGCTGGTGTCCTCAGTTGATTCTATACAGGATTAATAATAATGTTCGCTACAAATTAGCTGACTTCAATAGCCCTTTGATTTGATCAACGCGGTCGTGTAGGTCTTGAGCCTGATTAACACTCTCTTTTCGCTTTTGACGTGCGGTATGGAATCCAGGCTGACACTGAACTCCATCCAAAGCAAATAGAGCTTGCATCAATTTCTCAGAGAGATAAGCTCCAGTGTCTTGTAACTTCTTCTTTGCTTTTGGACCCTGTTCCTTTGAGGACATAAACTTGCCAACATCTTGCTCATATTGCTTGATTTGTACCCCGAAGTCACTATTCACCTCCTTCATAATGTTCTTGATGTGCGTAACAAGACTAGCTTCCTCTGGATTCCCTGATGCTGTCTGCTCCATCTGTCTTGCCTAGAAATAGTGTATAAATACCCTGTTACGAATATACAGGACCTGAGCAATGCGTTTGAACTTACATTCGGTCTATGGCCGAGCATCAGTATTTTCGAACCAGGTCGCAGACCGTATAGAGATAATGGAGAAGAATCGTCCTTCATAACCGCTTCATATCGAGATTATGACCCACAAGAATGATCAGTTCTATCAGTGAAAATCCACACTTGTACCGACGAAATGCACTATACTTACCACCAGATGCTAGTAGCTTCATGGCATTCAATGGAACTCCGGTTATCTTCTTGCATTTCTCCTTTAAATCCCTCAACGTTGCTTGCTCAAGACCTTTGGGGAATTCGTCAAAATTGACATCGTATTTGTGACCTTTCCACTTCAATTCAACCTCGCTATCTGACATTTCAGTTTGGCCAAAAAGAAGTGAATTTGAACTAGTGTCGGTACCACTGCGGCTCATAGTTTTCCTCCGCACGTGGACTGTTTTTGCTGTTACCGACTTGTCAATACCCTTTCACTAAATTCCTGACATTTCGATTAAGCTTTCATACACATCTTCAATAAACGATTCTTTCGTCTCTCAAATGCCTCTTAACGGATATCCTTTTGTATCTTTAACGTAGATCAAGAGGCTTTTATTGATATCATTCACCGACGTTATAATTGAGAGTGGCTTTCCTCACAAGTTTTGTATTAACGTTCGCCTAACGACAGCGCTTCCCAAAGCAAGCTTATCAATCTTTTACATGGTGATTCAATACTGAATATCTCTGCATTTAATCTTGTCTTCGAGATTAAGCCTTGCTCTTATGGTGAATCTTGCTGCTAGTCTTGGTCTTGACTTTCAAAGTTTTGGTCTTCACGGACTTGGTCTTGGTTGCGGATGCTTTAGCTTTGCTGGTGGTAGTCTTAGCACCAGCGGCGTGACCGTTTTGGAAGATATCACTTTGTGCACCTTCTTTGTAATTATAGGCATCGCTGTATGTGGGGGCATAATGACCAGGTTCTTTCATGTTGTTTCCTTCCAAGTTCTTCCAGTACATGGGCTGCTTTGCACCAACGATGCATTTGGACTTGTCAGTGTCACATTTAACAGGAGGAATAGGCTTCCCGAGTTTCTTTTTGTTAGTAGCATTGGTAACGTTACAGACAAATGGTGTCATATACTATGTTGATACAATGCAGGTAAGTATCTGATATTAAGATTGGGTACACTTCCACAGACTCACCATTTGGTCAGTACCGCCAATAGATTTGTGAATCCAGCTTAAGATAGCGTTCATATTAGATTTATGTTCCGACAATTATAACCATATCAAATTTCACACTTACAACCAAGAGCACTGACATTTACCGTTAGGACACGCGGGTAGGTCAGGGATATCAAAGCTCTGCAATTGTCTAGCAGGACAATCATGCACGACGGAGAAGATGACAAAATCCTCAGGCTTAACATCCTCTGGCTTATCTTTGTATGCAATACCAAGAGCACACCCTGCTACATCCTGGCGATGGACAGCGTGCATATTACCCCATCCGTTATTTGTGTTGCTCCTGTTGGAATATCAGCTATCAATTATACACGTTGTTTACAAAGAACAACAGTACAATGGCAACTACATACCAAGGAACGGGTGCCTGTCTAGGGTTGGGGAAGAGACCATGAGCTCCCATACTGGTGAAAGCCTTGTTATCAGCGATTTCAAGATCTGCTTTTCCACCTGCAGGGAGATGGAAGACTTCATTTGCATCTGGCTTATCATTCATGGCGCCATGCCACCACCATTGTTTGAAAGTATAGCCCTGGAGTGGTTGAACGGCCTTGTTACTGTTGGGATTTCCACGGTCTTGCCCATACATAGAGGGTGTCCAAACTGCTAAGTGGGCTTGTAATGTCCAGCATTGAATTAGAATAGTCGTCACAAATGCAGCAGTACGAGCTATCATTGTTAAGTTTGAGTGCAGTGAAGATGTATAAAAAACTAAATAGCGTCAGCTTATATATGTAGATTATCCATTCATATAGAGTTCCATGTCGTAATCATAATCAGCACTATGGTAATAGCAATTATCGCTTTGTTAAATTTTCAGGTATATTACAATGGTGACGGTGGTACCAGGTATATTGCAATTTGTCGTCCTACATGCTAAGCGCGGTGTTGCTCAACATCAAATCCGAGAATTGGGTTTATCTTCATATCACCTTGGAATCACGGTTTGAAGTAAATACATTATATAGCATCAAGTAATTAAGATATTCGCAGTGTTATAACTTAATATCCATACCATGCACAGACATATCCCATCACTGCTTGTTGGTCTAAACGGAGTTAGACGGGTGTTGTTGTTGCGGGAAACCGTACCACTTTGCGGTGCCAGATGTTGTGTCACTGTTAAGGAGTTTGTTTGGACGTTTCAGGCCGGCAAGTGGATGTTCATAAGCACGCGTACAGATTCGATCTTTTGATTGAAGTATTCATGTTTACGCGTAAGGTATCTGATCTCGAATATGAGCAGTGGCAGCGTTGAAGTATGGCCATAACATTTTGCGCTCTTCGGAAACTCTTGATGCGGAGATGCTGTTTAGTGTCATCATGCCATTTAATACAATAGTTTCCCAAACCTAAACATCCCAGTAACCAGTGTACACATTCTAGGCAGTGACCAGGAGCTTCTTCTATGATAAGCACAATCTGGTAACCGTCAACTTCGGATTTCCTATTACCCAAGATAACTAATTATGCTGATTAAATTGATCATCTCCGAAATCGCAATGAATTGCGCTTTCGGAAATCATCATACAACTTTGAAAGCGTTCAACAACGAACATATCTATTCTATTCTATTCTCATGAATGTGCCTGGATCAATATGGTGATAGATCATAATGCAATATGAGTATGTCTTAAAACGATGGAGAGACTATGCATCAAAATGAAAAAGTCATTTTGAGAGTAGCAACAGTATGGCTCCAACATAATTGAGAGATATTTCTTCTGGAATGGTACATGGTACAAATAATTGGTATGCATCCAAACCCGCCTGGAATTGACCATAACGGTGGAACCAAGCATCATCGATCATTTCTTCTGTCCTAAAGTGTTAGCATTGTAGCATCACCAAACCTTGGCACGGATATTAAGTGGCCCGCTTATATTAATATCGGAGAAATGGAGCATTATCGACGCTGGCTTCCCAGCTGTCAAAAATTTACCTGGCATACGTCTTCAATGCCAAACCCCACGCCTGAATGTTCTCTGAAGTCAAGGATACCTAATTTTCAATACAACTCTTCTCAAAGGTTCAAAGAAACATCGACTCGTAAAGGAACTCCATGCTAGACGATGCTTTACTTGCGTTTATCTCCAGCTCCATACAAACAGATACATCGATTAAAAAGTTTTATTCAATCATTCGGACGAACAAGCCTTTCGCAATTGTTTCCATTTTATTAGCAAATGTAAGAGATTTTGTGTAGACACTGAGATAACAAGTATTGAAAGAGCTTTCGCTTACGTCTTCTAGGCGTACAGGGTTTTACTGTGGTACGTTATAAGGTTTATCCAGGGTCCTTTCTCATTCAAGAAGCCATTTAAGACACCGGTATTCAGGGTTCTCCTCTTCTTCCAACAAAAAATTCCCTCCTTATGAAATTTCGTAAATCTCTTTGGGTGTTGGTGACGTTCTTTTGGATCTCTTGTATTCAGGCCACCAGTCTGCCTCAAATTCCTTCCTTAACTACATTCAAGGAAGATAACCATGCCCTTGGATTTCAGCTCACCTCGAAGACAGAGATTGTTGTGGATGCGAAGTACGCCAACACCAAAATCGACAAGCATTCACCTTCTCTCCTTGATTATGCGCACACCTTCAGCAGTGACTTGTCTGAAATATCCGGTTTCAAGTCCATCCGTGTCCGTACAGAATCCTCTAAAAATCAAAGACAGTATCGAAATGTAATTTATTTGACTGTACTCCCTGAAACTTCAGCAAAGAAATACAAGTACTATAATGGAAATGCTACTGATGAAGCATATGAGCTAGACATTAATCAAGACGTAATTAAGATTAGTGGGTCATCCGTGATTGGTACTTTCTGGGGTACAAGAAGCGTGCTCCAGCAAGTTGCTATTCATCAAAAACAGCCTTCGTCCCATATAAGCATTCCAGCAGGCAGTGGCGTCGACATTCCTGGATGGGAAGTACGTGGGTTTATGTAAGTTGTATGCAGCAGCTTTCATTTTATCATATTGTATTGTTTCTAACCATCATCCTAGGCTTGACGCTGGCCGCCATTGGTAAGAGGGCAGTTTAGTAGTAATCATTTATTTTGCTGCTAAACTAATGGGCCGATTGTAGGTTTGACGTAGAATTCCTCAGTGACCTCTGTGTGTATGCGTCTTTCTGGAAGATTAATGAATTCCATATTCATGCCGTCGATAATTTGTGGAACCCGGCTTATCTTTATGGTCCGAATGCGTGGGTGTATTTCCTATTCCAGTTAACATTGCCTCCGTATGAAGGCGTTTGCTGATTTATATAATATAGAGAGTGGCAAAAGCTTTATGCCGGCTTCCGCTTCCAAACCGAACCAGGATCTCCATTAGAAGGACTTTCTAAGCCAAAGAATGAGACATGGAGTAGAAAGGATTTTGAATGGTTGCAATCCAGATGCTTGAGCTACGGCGTCACCGTCGTTCCCGAGATCGAGTCTCCCGGCCATGCTCTTGCTATAACACAATGGAAGCCACAGCTTATGATCAGTGGGGCTCCTGTAAGTACATTAAGGCACTTGAGACAAGGAGATATGGGGAACAATGTTCTTATATACTTTATGTAGGACAGCATGAATATTAGTCAGCCAGAGATGATTCCAAGTATCAAGTCGATCTGGAAGGAGTTCCTTCCTTGGTTCTATGGCAGCGAAGTGTCCATTGGAGCTGACGAATACGACTCCAAATTGGCCAATGACTATATTGACTTTGTTAATACCATGGCCGATTATATCTATCAGCAATCTGGAAAGGTTGGTATAGTAGATTAATAGGGAAAAAAGGCATTGATTATTTATGTCTTTTATTGATTGAAGAGCATTCGAATTTGGGGTACGAATGAGCCCAGCAAGGTCAGCAAATGTGTAAGATACTTTTAAGTGGCAATCAATCATAGTAATCAAGTTCATTTTTAGACCAAGCAAGTATCCACCAAAATTACAATTCAACATTGGGATTTCCCTGGCGATGATATCCCTGTGAATCTGATGAAGCAAGGCTATAATGTTATTGTATGTGAAATTTATTTGTAAATGCGTACGATTACAACCGTGAGATATCAGTAATAATGGCCCCATTTTTAATTCAGAATTCTGAGCAATACTACTTATACTTGGATGGAAAATCGGTAAGCGTAAAAACTTCAACATTTCTCTTGGATGCAGTTTTAAATGGCTAACGGATTCATGCTGTTGTTTCCAGAGTGGCGAAACAAGCTTCCCTCAAGAATTAAATCAAGATTTGATGTGGACCGGTGCCCCAGGTGGAAATGGATGGGCCCCTAACATTTTTGTTTCTAATGATCCCAGTAATAACACAGCTATTGACGAGCCTCACCTTCGAGGCTCTATTATGGTAAGGAGATGCAGCTGATTTTGGCATGTATCCCGTCTACCGTTGACTGACATTGATATCGACAGCCCTTATGGAGTGACTGGGGTAACAACGCTACCACCAAACTTGAGGTCTATTACTCTTTTGCTCGCAGTCTTGCTACCCTTGGATTAAAGACATGGTCTGGCTCAGGATCGTCAGCTCTTAGTCGCAGTGAGTTTGATTCTGTAAGATTTTCTTTCATTTTGACAAACTCCGTTCGTGCAAGGATATGAAATATAACAAGTTTGTTCCACGCATTTAGCTGTATCCATTGTTAAACCAGGCTGCGCCAGGTCAAAACCTGAATCGAGTTGTGCCCAGTAAGGGCAAAGTGGTTGTTGATTACGATTTCAAGAAGTCTCAGCACGGTCTTGTCACTGATAAGAGTGGCAATCATTATGATGGAAGCGCAACAAATGTCAAATTTGATGGTTCAGGTGCTATGTTTGAAGGTAATCCTAACAGCTATATCAAAACCTCAGTCAACTCCATGGGTCCACCCTACACTCTCAGTTTCACTGTCAATCCTACCAGCTTGAATGGTGTCCTGTTTTCAGGAACTGATTCGATCTTGCTAGCCAATGACCTTACCTGGAATGTTACAGGACAGCTTTATTCGCTGAATTACTCCTTGCCGCTAAACAAGGCAACTAATGTCGAAATCCATGCCACCAGAGAGTTCACATTTGCTTACATCGGCACGGAGAAAACACCGAGATATTGGTACACTGTCCTAGATATTTGGGGAGATTACATGCAAACAGCCAACATGTCCTTTGCTGCACCTATTCAGAAAATCGGTGCCGGTTTTAAAGGTAGCATTGGCAATGTTTTGCTCTCTCAAGGAGCATAAAACGATATGAAATAAATTTTTATCGTAAAACTTTTTACAAGGATGGGGGTTTCTCAATTAACATGAAGTGGTTTCAGTATTAAAGTTGCAAGCTTTTCTTCACCCGTGACTGACCGGTGATAAACCTTCCGCCACTTTTTCGCCGGTGAACACACTAGCACTTCTGTCTACTGTTACATTCTCCTTCATGTTGGATAACATTCTAGATTTGAACGGCCCGTGGTTCTATGAGCCCGATACCAAGCGCACTGTACTTCTTCGGGGTGTCAACTTGAGCGGCGGCGCAAAGCTCCCGAACGGCATTCCAACTTATGTCCAGGATGGTTACTGGGTAGATTATGATCGCAACGTCAACTTCATTGGTAGACCTATGCCGCTTGAGGAAGCCGACGAGCATCTGGGCCGACTCAAACAGTGGGGATTTAATTTCCTGCGCTTTGTCGTTATATGGGAAGCTATTGAACATGAAGGCCCGTGAGTATTTTCCTTCCTGATCAATCTACTGCCATGATTGGATAAACCTGTTTAAACCATGATTCCCATTTACAGTGGTATTTATGACACTGAATATCTAGAGTATGTTATCCAATTGCTTTACAAGTGCAAAGAGTATGATTTAAGAGTGTTCATTGACCCACATCAAGATTGCGTATGTGTTAAGTCCTTTACGTTTGTATCATTTATGAAAATGTCTAATCAGTGAATCGTAGTGGTCTCGTCATTGTGGTGGATCTGGAGCTCCTGGATGGACGCTGAGCTTGGTAGGATTGAATCCATCGACTTTCGATGTAACAGGAGCTGCGATTGTACAAAACGTCTATGAAAACCCCGAATTGTTCCCAGCAATGATTTGGAATACTAACTATGGAAAGCTTGCAGCATCAACCATGCTCACTTTATTTTTTGGTGGCAAGATATTTGCCCCAAACTGTATTGTCGATGGCATGAACATTCAAGATTATCTACAAAACCACTTTATAGATGCCATCATGCAAGTAGTCCACAGAATACATAAAGAAGGTAGCAATTTGGAAAATGTACTGGTGACTGGATATGACACTATCAATGAACCCAACGAAGGCTATATCGAAATTCAAAATATTACCAAATTTCGGGACAAGATCGACGATCTCAAAAAAGGCTGGACCCCAACTGCCTTTCAAGGATTTCTGCTTGCATCTGGTATTCCTGCTCAAGTTGAGGAATGGGACATGACATGGTCGGGACCAAAAAAGCAAAGAGATGTCTTAGTTGACCCTAAAGGAGTACAAGCGTGGCTCTCCATGGAAGATAGAAATCAAGCGGACAAAGTATTCGGTTGGTCACGATCTTCGAAATGGAAGCCAGGGTGTATTTGGGCCGCTCATGGGGTTTGGGACTACGATCAGCAGTTACCTGTAAAATTGGATTACTTTGCAGTTCACCCTAACACTGGAGAGCCTATTGAATTCAATCAACTATGGATGGAACACATACAAAAGTACGGAGAGACTGTACGCAGCGTCCACAGAGATGCAATACTATTTGTCCAACCAACCGTCCTTTCATACCCTCCAGAATTTCCATCTTCAATGAAACGACTTGTGTATGTACCGCACTGGTACGATGGAATAACTCTAGTACAAAAGACGTGGAAGAACTACAATGTGGATGTCATTGGCTTGAAACGTGGAAAATATGGTAATGGTCCACTTAAGTACGTTCGAGCATTGCGAGTTGGTGAAAAATCTATACGAAAGTGCTTCCAAGAACAACTTGGTACTCTACAACATGAAGGTCGAGATCGTGTCGGCGATTATCCTTGTCTCTTTGGCGAACTTGGCATTCCATACGATATGGATAGACCGTCAGCTTCATCATCCTCGCCATCCTTCACAGCCGCGTTCATTCGGACTGTTCTTTCTTACCTATGCTTTGGTACATTCGCCATTAATGATGAGGAGGAAATAATCAACACTCCGACTTCATCGCAAAATAGAGCAATGGATGCATGTTTCTATGCGGTAGAAGGAAATTTATTGAACTATACACTCTGGACCTATGTGCCTGACAATTCCAGAAAGTGGGGTGATCGATGGTGTGGTGAAGATTTAAGCATATGGCAACGAGCACCAGACGGTACCAATGCAAGAGAAATGCCTGCTATTCACCGGCCACACCCTCGAAGGACAGCAGGCGTTCCCAAGAGTATTGAAAACACCCTTGCCACTGACAAAAAAGCTGCTACATTCAAGTATACTTACATTCCCAACCTTGATACAAAACATCCAACGGAGATCTATGTTCCCGAAAGCTACTTTCCTGCCACACTCACAACCGTCATTGTCTCCACAGGTACATGGGACATTAGTGAGAAGAATGATGATTACTGGATCCTTAACTGGCGCCCAGTTTGGAGTGAAGAGGCTTGCACTATTGCACTTACTGGTGTAAATTTTAGTCAAGCGCTTTCAGTATAATGATCTGTTGCAAAAATATGTAACGCTTGCAAATGCAGTCAGCTAATACATCACGTAATATTGTTCAGAATGTCATGTCATTATAAAATATGCAATCACACTCTGTAAAACAGAATACATTAGTTGCACCCAGTCGAGCTGTTTCTTCGCGCCTTTCTGTGCATACACACGTACTGTATATGAAAATGATGTGCACGACACAATGACGTAACTTTTGCTGAATTGACACTGCTCATTATATCAGCAACATGCTTAAAGTAATATGATGTTTTCACCTTTTGAATGGATTTCAATAAAGGTATTAGTTATGATTAGTTGAAGTATGTTTATCCTTAACAACTACGTTTTGTCTGTTATTCTGAATCAACGCCGGGTCAGTCTAAAATGGCATTTCACATTACGCCAGATAGACAAAGAGTCAAAGCCATGTATACCTATAAGACTTCATGTTTTTTGCAGAAATAAAAAACTACTAACATAAAAAAATTCCTTTTAATGAGAGCTATAACTCTCTACTCAGTTGAAAAGTAGCTCGGCTTTCTATACGTTAAAGGTAATGAACCGATATTTATACTGGATGACGTACTGTAGCAGAGATGTTGCGCTTTTCAAACACCGCTCCCCAAATGTGACCATTCACGCAGCAACCCTTTCGCAGCTCACCTTTCTATCTACCCTATTCTAGCATCCGTTTAGGTAAGATGATCAGCCTCATCCATTCTACGATATATCCATCCATGCCGTATCGACGGACGCCAGATGATTTTATCAGTGAGATTTCGGGGAGATGGAAAGCTACGGCGCCCATTCGCTGACTGCATGTTGTGGCGGGATGATAAGCACGCATTGTGGAGCCATGTCTCATAATTTCCGTTCTTCAATTTCAACAGATCAATATGGCTGATAATACTCCTAACTTCAAGCTCGTCCTTGGTATGTCTCGATAAGCATTATCGCGTAACCACGTATCAAAAAACACGTTCATTCTAATCATCTCGTCTGAATTACAGTTGGTGACGGTGGTACCGGTAAGACTACCTTCGTCAAGCGCCATTTGACCGGTGAATTCGAAAAGAAGTATGTTGGTAAGTGATTGTCATTCACAGTTTGCAGTCTTTATATCGTGTTTTAACAAAGTTGAACTACAGCTACTCTTGGTGTTGAGGTCCATCCTTTGACTTTCCACACCAACTTCGGTCCCATCATCTTCAACACCTGGGATACCGCCGGTCAGGAGAAGTTTGGTGGCCTCCGTGATGGTTACTAGTAAGTGCTTTATTTAACTTGGTTGGTTAATCTGTTCGGTATAGCTTGATACTAAGCACGCTTGTTACTTCTAGTATTCAGGGACAGTGCGCCATCATTATGTTCGACGTCACTTCCCGTATCACATACAAGAACGTTCCCAACTGGCATCGTGATCTCGTCCGTGTCTGTGAAAACATCCCAATTGTTCTTTGCGGTAACAAGGTCGATATTAAGGAGCGCAAGGTCAAGGCAAAGACCATCACATTCCACCGCAAGAAGAACTTGCAATACTACGATATCTCTGCCAAGTCCAACTACAACTTCGAGAAGCCTTTCTTGTGGCTCGCTCGTAAGTTGATCGGCAACCCTAACCTCGAATTCGTTGCTGCACCTGCCCTCGCTCCTCCTGAGGTCCAAGTCGACGACAACTTGATGCAACAGTACAACCAGGAACTCGAACAGGCTGCTGCACAGCCGTTGCCTGAGGAGGACGATGACTTGTAAATTCCTTTACAGTGGAGTGTTAATACAGTAGTTTTTATGATAAAATCAATAGGAAAATGGCTCTCCAACTCGGTGATGCTTATTATAGTCGTGAACTAGATCCCACACCACAATGTAGTGTTCCTTTATCAACCCACCTCGTTGAAGGATTGATATTGGTCCGATAAGAACAGAATAAATACCTTTAGCAATATTTCTTTTTTGGATGTAGGACATGATGAAGACATGATGTGGTCGGTAGTTTGAAGTGCTTTTGTGTTTGCTAACAGTAGATAGTGGGATGGGTTACTCATTCTTGAAGTAGACAGGCCCTTGCTGGTTCGGCATAGATGTCAGTCACCCTGAACACCAGCACTACACGAAATTTTAAACGCCGTCGTCTGACTGCCAGTTTGGCTTCCACTACTTATACAATATGATGGTACTATCAAAAAACGAAGAAGCCAGCAACGATACAGGACTTTCCAAAGATGATTTAAATTTACATATGTTGATTTACTCGATCACCATATTTGTTTTATTCTAACCGAATTATTACACCGCATATCAAACTTTGTCATGAATGCTAGATTGTCAATAATATAACTAGTGGTTATTCGTTGTATCTGATTCTTTATCTGTCATTTTACCGTGAAGATGTAATTAATGCTACTTCATTGAAGCCTGGTTTGCTAGAGACGAAATGTAATACTTACGGGTAAATGTAACATACTCACCAATTCTCCATATATAGTACCTGGAAGATCTCAATGTGTTGGTACAGCAGTGTAATAGCCAATGAACATATCTTGAATGGCAGGTCGAAGAAGCAATCCAACTTCTTGATATTCTGAAATTTTATTGAATAAAAATACGAAGACTACGAAATATTGCACTTGGGAACCATGTTATGAGCATGGTGCATGTTCTGAAAGTTAGAGCGTGGGGAAGGTCATGAGTCAGCAACAATGAAACTCTCAATTGCCAAAATATAAAAACCGCTGCCTAAAAATGTGGAGATCAAGTACGAAAAATTAAAAATTACATTAAATGTCTTCATCCTACAAAGTCGATGTCGAAAAGGCTGTTGGCCACGAGAGCGCACCCGAGAAGGTATGTCAGCTTTACGAGTGATGTTCCGGGCATTCGGGAAATTATGCTAATTCGGCTTCTGTAGGTCTCTTTCAACAGACGTGACCTTCTTCTCTATGCCTTAGCTGTTGGTGTCAAGGAAGACGAGCTTCAATACCTCTATGAACTTGGTAAATAAATTCCTCTTGTTAACATGAGCTTAGAGTGCGAGAGAACCGAGAACGGCTGGCCAGTTATACTGACAATTTATCCTAGATCCCAACTTCACCGGCCTCCCCTTCTACCCCATCGTCTTGCCTTTAAAGGGTTCCGGATCTGACGTGAACTCATACAAAGAGCGTTCTAGCGGTTCTCCCACACCTGGCATTCCTCCTTTCGACGGTAATAAGCTTGTTCACGGTGAACAATCTCTCGAGGTTGTTAATCCACTTCCTACAAACGGAGGCGATTTCATTGCCAACAAGAAGCTCACCGGTGTATATGACAAGGGCTCTGGTATGGTCCTCGAAAGCACTGTCACTCTGACTGATGCTTCCGGCAAGGTATACACAAAGATGGTCTCCAAGGCATTTGTTCGTGGATATGGCGGTTGGAATGTAAGTGCCAGCGATATATAATGCATGTTATAGTATGTGATTCGCGTCTCTTAATGAATCATGCTTTGTAGGGTCCCAAGGGTCCTAAAGCAGTGAGTAGAGCTCCTCCCAAGCGCAATCCCGATGCTGTTGACTCCTTCAAGACTGGAGCCAACCAGGCTCTTCTTTACCGATTGTCTGGGTATGTATACTTTGTAACGCTGATGTTAAATGTGGATATTTATTAAAATGTTCGCTTCTAGTGACTATAACCCATTGCACGCTGATGTTGATCTGGCTCCACGTGTTGGCTTCCCCAAGCCCATTCTTCATGGTCTTTGCTCATTCGGTATTTCCGCACATGCTATCCTTAAGGCACTTGGTGGTAACGATGCCTCCCGCTTCAAGAGCATCGAAGCCCGATTTGCCAGCCCTGTTTTCCCAGGTGAGACATTGGAAACCTATATGTGGAAGGTTGAAGGTCCTTCTGCCGGAGAAGAAGGCGTCATCTTCGTTACCAAGGTCAAGGAGAGAGATATCGTGGTTATCAACAACGGCTACGTGGTTTTGAAGAAAGCTTCCGGACAATCCAAGTTGTAATATACTGATAAACGCTTATCCTGTAATAAAGCCGTTATGTAAAAGCACCTTGTATGTCCCAAGGTAGCAAATGTATCTCATTCGGAGGTGATTACGTATATCTGATATTGCTCCCGGTTTTGTAAATTGATGGCACGTCCGTTTTTAATGCACGATCGTTTATTGACATGTTATAATGTTACAAATTTTATACCTTAAGTCGAAGCATATATACATAGGTTCTACTCATGACATTACAAGTCCAGAAGATGGCTTTAGTGACAACATTGTCATCCCACCTGCCCAAGTATCTTACTGGTCCGCTCATTGGCACAGTATGAATCAAGTTACCGGTTCGTACGTCAATTACTTCGACTGATTGTGATAAAAATCCAATGATGCAGAGTTGTACATATGAGGAGGTGGAGGAGGAAGCCATGATTTTTGCAAATTCAATATGCATCGGCTCTTCAGACCAGCTGTAAACCGTTCTAGAAAACAAAGAACCGGACAAATCGATGATGAAGCTATGTCGAGAGAGCGTTGCTAGAAATAGCTGCGGCGCTGCTGTTGAAGGTAATGCCACTGGATCGTGACGTGCATTTAGAGGTTCATCTGCAACAAGTGAGTAGGGCGGTGGCACTGAATACTCTTCTGTCAAAGAAGATGATGGTAGGGTATCAGGGTAAAAGGGTAGTTGCTTGAGGGAATTCCATTGAATGGTATTGTCAGAACGAGATGACCTGCTGGCTTCATTTGCGGTTGGGCTAGATAGGTTTGCAGATGGGAATATTTGCTTTTCCAATTGGTGGTAGCGGTCAGTTACGGGCTGTTCCAGTCGAATGGTTTGTACTTTGCTAGTTCTCAGATTAATCACAGTGGCTTCGTTACGGAATACAGCAAGAACATATCGTAACGTTACTCGATCATCGGCAAGAGAGACATTACGGGGTTCGGCGGGTATCCAGAAAACTTTGATTCGCTGCCACGGTTCAGACTTTTCGTTCCTTGAACGTTGCCATATGGCTATCTTTTCTTTGGTGACCACGGCAATGAAAGCAGAAGCAGCTGTGAGGTATATATCCAGATCCATGACATCCTTACAATCTGGGATTTTGAAAAAATAGTCCTGAGGGATGATACCCATGTAAAGATAATATAGCTTGCTCAGGCCCGATCCACCAGCGAGCGTAATTGATGATGGATCCATGGTATATGCTTGTTTTTCCTCTTTCGAGGTACTCAATTGGTGTGGCTCAGCCATTTGAGTGAAGGTGTTACTAGTTATGTGAGTAGAATCAGCTTGCCTATTAATAGTATTACTTTCGGTGGCAGATTCAACGCCACTTATGGTGTTGTCGGACATGGGCCTGCTAGCTGGATCTGAAGTGGTATTGGTAGCAGCTTTGCGCCAAGCTTGGCTGTCAGGTACATCATGGTCCAAGTCTTGTCTTTGGGACCAATCAAGTTTTAAGACCCCATAACATAGAACCAAGATAGCGTCGAGAGAATAGCAACGGATTTGGCGGTGGCGGCTGGAGACGATCAGTATCGTTCGACACGACTCAATAACTTTGATACATCGTACACGCGTCCAAATAATGGTCTTGGGAGGTGCCGGGTTTAATAAATCGACAAGCTGGAGACTATCAATACAGCCGAGCAGTAGGAAGCGATTCTCAAGTACACAACAGGATGAGTACGGCACCGTATTTGGGAGATTCGGTACATTGCATGCTAGAAGAGCCAATTCAAATGAAGGCTTCGATTGAGAAGCATACGTAGGTGGAAATATATGATCGGGAACTGGAGGAGGCGAATTCGGATCATAATCATGCGGCAATGGAGGTAAAGCGTACATAAAGGTCGAGGAGTGTAACGATACGGACAAAAATGGAACTAAAATAAGCGTTTTCTTTTACCAGGTCTTTCTTGGACCGGGGGATTCTAAACGACGATGTAAATGGTACAAGATATCCAAATAATCAGCCTCGGTATCTGCTGTAATAAATGAGTGGCGAATCAAGAAATCGATAATAACTGTTATGAATGGGGATATTACGACCGAAAAGAAGAAAATTATGGGAACAAAAATTTCGGTGAATGATTAAGATTTAGTAAGAAGATATAACCAGCGCGAAAATAACCCCCAAAATTCTGCATAATACATATGTCAACCTAACTTACCAAGAGCACAGTTCAGCTTGAATTCACCATCAAGTATCTTTTGATTGATCTTTAAGAGAGTTCATCGTATGATTAAACCTTGAAGCTTCAAATTGCCAGCAAAGTATCGTTGCGATTTATTCTTACCTCATCCAAACTCCAAAGATAAAAGCACTCCACCTCACCGTCTTGTGGTTTCGGAGTCACATCGCTTGGCAGTTGGAGGTCAAAAATATATTGAGTTTCTGGCTGGAGCCCATTCTCAGAGTACGTGTAGTAGGTGATTGCTCCACAATTACGTGACTACCAACAAAAATGGATATGCTGTCAGGCGAGCCGAAACGAATTCATACGTGGTAGTGCTTAACCAACCTTTTCAGCTATATGCTCGGGAATGCTAGCTTCTTCGTCGCATTCTTTGACCATAGTCTGATGAGTAGAGTAATTATAGGTAATTCCACCTGCAACCTGAAAACATGAAGCATCACTTAATACCACTAATTATTTCGGCGTAGATTAATCCAAAACCTCCAAATACATACACAGTTGTCCAAATACCCTGGCCATGTTTGCTTTGTCTTGGATCGGCGGGCAATCCACATTTTGATGGTGCCATCCGATTCCTTGGTGTAAGCATTGAGGTGACAACCGAAGGTGGATATACCAAAGATCGGAGTAGCTGCTCTTTCCATGACGAACGCGACATTGTCTTGGCGCGAGAGATCTCCGTAAACAGGATATAGTTCATTTCTCCAGCCTGTTTGACCCGGAGATAATTAACTGGAGTCCTGACAGGAGCATGAATGAAATTTTAGTTTTCTTACCAGCCAATGCTACAAACGCCTTCTCCTCCCTCCAAGTATCGAAGAGTGTCTTGACCACCTCTGTGCGTTTATCAAAGGAATCGACCCCGGCTGCAAAGGCAATGTGAGATTCCTTAATTTCGAAAGGACCATTGTCGAAGCTATCATTGTATTCCTTGAGCTTTGGAATTGTGGATGGCAGTAATCTACCAATTATATGGGGGCCAAGACGGAATGGAACAGTGGAATGATATTCGCTAGTCGAAACACTCTCATCATATGGAAATTTATCACAGCTCTGGACTACCTCCAGTAAGTTCTTGAACGGCATTTTCAAGACGAGTCAAACAGATTGTGACTTGGGGTTTCAAGACCACCGTATTTTTTTGGGTATGTACCGAAAGTCAGCTCAAGGAACATTTTATACGACAGATGAGAATAGCACACACTAGTAAGTATGCTGAAATATACTTTGAACGTGGCGTTCAGTTACGATCTCATTAACTGTTGTTATAATGGACGTTGATGCTTACACTGCTTATCAGTTCCAATATACTTTTTTGTTATATATGTCTCATGAAAAGTTCGAATTGATCCAGTCACAGGGCTGAGTTCTGTAGCCCAAGAAAAAATATAACATCTGCTTGTTCGACACCTAACAACGTCGCTTCAACCCCACAAAGCAGAATGGTGCAAAAATTGCATATCAGCTACAACCAGATTCACGAAAGCTTGCGAAGTGCTGTCGTTCGCCTTCGTATCAATGAAGATTTTCAACCCGATATTATGATCGCCATTGGTGGGGGTGGCTTCATTCCAGCCAGAATATTGAGAACTTTTCTCAACAAGCGTAATAACAAGAACATTCCAATTCAGGTATGGGCATTAGAATGGCCCTTTTGTAATGCTTCCAACTTGTTCTCTTTAATTTTTATTTTTGGTTAACTCTCCCTCGTTGAAAAAGGCAATTGGATTGTCGCTCTACGAAGAGCTTGAACAATACGACAAGGAAAACGCAGAGTTCCAGAAGCAAAGAACTGATAGCGGCAGCGTCACACCGTCGGTACCACCTCCTCCTCAAGTGACCAAGACTCAATGGCTCAACTTTGGTGGAAGTGACTCTCTTGCCAACCTTGCTGGAAGAAATATTTTGATTGTCGACGAAGTGGACGACACAAGACAGACTTTGAGTTATGCTGTGCAGGAACTCTTACGTGATATTGAAAAGCAGGAGCAAGCTAATCCTGGACATAATCCAACAAAACTCGGTGTTTTTGTACTCCACAACAAAATCAAGCAAAAGAAGGCTTCTCTCCCAGATGAAATCATGAAGAACTACTTCGCTTGCGTTGATATGCCAGACCATTGGATCGTGTACCCATGGGATGCTCTCAATATTGAAGAACATACTGAGAAAGCAAACCGAAAAGAGTTGATAGATGAATAGTTTAGCTGTTATTTGAAAAAGGTGTAACAATAATAGAATATGACAGGAAGGTTGGTTATACTTCGTGGAAGGAATCGCCTTATGTCCGGTATTTGTGTTTGGTCAGGTAAAAAACGCGGATGCATAAAACTGAAGCTAGGAATACAATGTAATCGGCGGCCATGATTCGTTAATGGATACCATCAAAGCTGAGTGAATTGCAACATCAAACTTCAATGCTTGACGTGTCAGAAAGTTTGAATAAAATCTACGCCTCTGCTGGACAAAATTATCATCACTAATTATTCTTTATTGCTGTACATGAATTGCTCCCGTTGAAAGCCAACATTGTGCAGTGATACTCATCTTGTATCTACCAAGCTCTCATGCCACCGCTGCCTCGGTATTTCTAAAATCGTGGAAACAATCAGCAAACATAACTTCAAGTCATCAACGCATTCAAAATACCGGCTTACCATTCTACCACGTCCTTTATACTTGACAGCTGGCTCTCTAGAAGACAATCGGCTATTGATATCGTCGTCTAGGGATCTGCGTCTTTCCCATTCTGGAGTGTATTCCCGTCTCTCTCTCCTTTCTGACCTGTCGTCATTGCGGTGCTCGGAGACGCCATTGCTAGGTCGGCGGTGGTAACCTCTCTCCTTTCTTTCTGGAGATCTTGAAAGACTTCTACGTGATTCATTATGTGATGGTGGTTGATCTGCTGTTGATTCCATGCGTCTTGTGCTCCTACTGCCACTGTCGCTTTCAGCATCTGATTCATCTTCATCGCGATGACGATGTGAGCGTTTCTTCTTGCTTTTTCGCTCCTTCTTCATCTTCTTGCTCTTCTTTTTCTTCTTTCGGCGCCTCTCTTCCTCTTCAGAGTCAGATTCACTATCAGAATCTCTCCTGGACCGCGATCGCTTACGATCCTGCTCATCAACGCTCTCTTCTGACGCAGATGCATCCTCAATTTCCTTCTTCTTCTGCTGTCGAACTTTATCAAGAATGAGTCAATGGCTAGGAGGTAAGGCATCAAACTGAGTATTGTACTTACGCTTGACGCTAGGTGGCAGCTGAAGAACGAGCTCTCCGCAGTTTGCAACCATTACCGTTTGCAGAGGTCGATTGTTTTGATCTACTGGTTGGTTCTCCATTGCTTCAACAATATCATAGCCGGAGACAACGCGACCAAAGACAACATGCTTTCCATCCAGATGAGGCGTTGGTCGAGTGGTAATAAAAAATTGTGAGCTCTGCGTATTAGGTCCACGATTGGCCATGCTCAGCAGGCCGTGAGTTGTGTGCTTTCGCTTGAAGTTCTCATCCGAGAAGGTTGCACCATAAATAGACTCTCCTCCACTTCCATTTCGTCTAGTGAAATCTACGATGAACTCCTGATCAGCAATTCGACATGAGCAAGATTTGGAAACCTTGGATAGGTACTTACCTCCTCCTTGGCACATGAATCCTTTAATGATACGATGAAAGATGGACCCACGGTAGTGAAGCGGCATGTTGCTAACTTTTCCTAACCCCATTTCGCCTGTGCAAAGGGCACGAAAGTTCTCTGCAGTCTTCTCTACTTCATCTGCAAAGAGTTCAAACACGATTCTACCGACTGTTAAGCAAAGAGTTAAAAAGATAAATCGAAAGAGAATGAGAATAGTTCAATGTTTGAGGATCTTTACCTCTCTGGCCGTCAATGTCAATGTCGAAAAAGACTCTGGGATTGATTGGCATTGAAATCTCAATTAATGTGCACAGAATAAACCCAGAGCCGATCTCCAAAAAAATTGCTCCCTTTATTCGTGTCCACAATGGCCCACGTCGAGAATTCGGTGATGATCAAGCTCGCCTTGTTCACAGCTGCCATGTTTTCTCTACCTATTCTTACTTACTACCAGACAATCGATCGAGTTTTTGACGGTATGATATATAAGACCTCATCCCTATCTGAGAACCACCTTACTAAGCTTTACATCTCGTAGGCAATGCCACGTATGCAGCTGGATCGGCCGCTGTAGTGGCAAACGTGGTTCTAGTAGCTTATATTATAGCTGCAATGTTGGAGGATCAAAATCCAGAAGGAAAACCAAAGGAAGAATAATTCGTAACACGGGCTTGAATACACAACTCGGAGGACCTTGTTTCCACCCCACTTTTCATTTGCGAAACCCTCCCATTGTATGTTTTACGTTCAAGAATAATATTAATAACTGTACATATATAGATCCTTTGGTTACTCTCCTCTGGTAAGTTGTCTCTTGCCAATTCCTTGAATCCCTAATGATGCAGGTCGTTAACTTCATGGTCATTCACTTACAATAGACTGTGGCTCATATGGGTTGATATGATGAAAGTTAGTACCAAGCAACCAATAAACAGAAGCTGCCTATAATAATTCTTGAATTCATAAGAAATGTAGAACGTATGATTAGGTAGTAATCGGTTGCGGTGACCGCAAGTTAGCATGAAGGATGAGCTGGAGGTGTCAGTTGAAAGCACAAAGCATATGAAGACTAGCTATACTGGATACTAATTTAACCATTGCTTCACTAGCGCAAGTAAGTAGGGATTGCATTGACGTTATCCGGTTCACTAAATTATTCTAGGTTGTGTGATCTTGGATCACCAAACAGATGATTTGTGAGCTCGCGACTCACAAAATCTCTAGGCGACTGCGGAAATATAACCAGGATGGTGGGAGAATAGGTCTATGAAGTTGGAAGCGGTGCTGATACCTACTTCAAGTCACAATGAAGTCAGTTGACTTGATTTCTACCAAGGACAAAGTGGCCAGGATATTGCCAGAAAATCGACGACAAATGCCGTCGCAAGTACAGTGGGAGATCCTGAAATATTTTGGCTTCTTGACGAACATACAAACTTCTTCAACCTTGTTTGAGTTTCCTAACGCATGATGAAGATGATTCCAAGGGTTATGCGGCGGTGATGCCATATCGCGAACAATAATGGTGCTATATTAACTGATGATATAATTGTATTTGAATGACTGATGTAGCTTCATGCTTAGCAATAGAGCGTTCACATACCTGCTCTTGAATTAGATATTTGATGGCATGGCTCTGATATGTACATCGAATCTGGCTGTTAGATTGCACCATAATTTATGAATTGCTTGGATCTACGACAAGAACAAGCTGCATTTTGACATATCCAACACAAGCAAAAACCTGTTCGCCAACCACGACGCAGTGCTGTCGTACCTCGGCTCGTACAATACCCGGCGCCACATCGTTTCGGACGTCCACATTAAAATCATGGGCCTGTGCACGATCGAGAAGATGGACACCAAACACATCATCGGCATGAAGAACATGCTCTACAATACCGAGCTGATGAAATTCGAAGATTTTAATCCCAAGTACTTTTTGAACTGTTCGACGAACATCTCGTACAGCGACGAAGCGCATTATGAAGACATGCTCAACGACATCCTCGAATCGATTTTTCCACAGAAGGGCATTCGAGATGTGGTGCTCAGATGGTTCGGCTACGTAATCGAGTTCGGCAACCCGGAGAAGCTGCTGACGATCTGGCACGGCCCGAGCGGCAACAATGGCAAGAGTTGGCTGCAGCGGCTGTTCAAAGAAACGCTAGGCGACTACTGTCGCAACGTTCCAGTGAGTTTGCTCATTGGACATACTCCATATATCGATGAGTATTGTTTTCGATAATCTCTTCTGTAGCGTTCGCATCTATGCCATTTACCTTGGGTCTTGAAGATTCATGTTAACTGTTCGTGATTAGCCAGGAGTCGTAAAGAGGTCATACGCAAAAGAAGGAAGTAAAAGTGATTTCCAAAGAGGATGTATATTACCAGTATGATTTACTTCTCGATTACGCAAGTGTTATCTAAAAGGAGACTTCATATATGCTCGAACAGTAGTAAACTTTCGCATGTCGCGCAGTTTTTCTTGATGATAGAGATATTCAGTGGAAGCTCCTGAATAGGAAAATGTAGTATCGATCCATGCTAGGAACTTACTTTTGCTGGAAACATATTTTCGGCTGAAGTTACTCCGAGGTGTACGTATGTAGTGATCCTCTCTCTGACTTCTATTGTCAACGAAAAAAAGGTATAAGATTGTCGGCTCAATATACCGCCGAATCTTAGAATGCTCACAAATTGATTCGACTTGTGTCGGAGAAATGTTGTGACGCTTGCGCATGTACGCCTTTAAGTTGCTGCAGGATCTTACTTGCCGAAACTTCCTTTGGTATATAACTTCGTGCCATCAATGCGAAAAAGCGTAAATATTCTCAAAGTATTCTTCTTAAAAAACTACTGAAATATCACTACTATGCCGAGTGAATGGAAAAGAATTGGGGTACCTCAAACTAAAGAAGAAGAGCCAAACAGATATCGCTGGACAGCACAACACGTATTGGAACAGCTTCCACCAGAATATGCAGTTCAAGGCAAAGTATATATGGTCACAGGAGGTCACTCTGGAATAGGATACGAAACCACCAAGGCTTTAGTGGTTAATGGTGCTACTGTGCTTATTGCCTCCAGAAGAAAAACTGCCGTGGAAGAGGCTATGAATCGGATTAAGAGCGAGCACCCTGAAGCAAACATGGTCTTCATACAACTGGACCTTTCTGACTTGGAGAAGGTTCAACAGTGCGTTCGTGATTTCGAGGCTAGTGGTCTACCATTGCATGGGCTTATTTGTAATGCTGCGGCGCAAATCACCACCTTTGAATACACCAAGCAAGGGTTTGAACTACAATTTGGAACAAATCATGTTGGCAACTTCTTACTTATTCAACTCCTGGTCACTCACCTCGCCAAATCTGGTCCCCACCCCCGTATTGCCATAGTTTCATCGGGGGCCCATCGCAATTCACCGGTAAGGTTTGACGACCTGGATTTCGAAGGTGGTAAAGTGTACGACAAGTGGTTATCATATGGCCAAAGTAAAAGTGCAAATATTTTATGTGCTCGAGCTCTTAACGATGCCTATGCTTCTCAAGGCGTTGAGGTGTTTTCGCTTCATCCAGGTATGTTATTTGAAATGACAGAAAACGTATTGAGGTATAATAATCTGAAAATTATATAGGAGGTATTGTTAGCGGCTTAAGTACTCTTGGCCCGGAGCTAGCACTTCAGATGGGATTTATTAATGAGGCAGGGGAGAGTCATCCTGGATTGAAAACAAATCCTGAAGGCGCTGCTACTCAGATTTTTGCTGTAACATCGCCAGAACTTGAAGGCAAAGGTGGTGCTTTTCTGAAGGACTGTGAAATACAAGAGCCGGAGACTGAGTTCACTCAGGATAAGACTGGCGAGAACAGCAAACGACTATACGAATTAACCCTCTCATTTGTCGAGCCTTACATTCAGTGACGAAAAGGATTATCTAATGTTATTACTTTCGAATTCATATCACGTATTTGACAAGTTGGTGAAGGGTAATGTCCAAGGGTCAGAGTACAATATGACTTTCCCTCGATTGCATTCATATTTCTAACATCAGCTTATATAGTTTCATACCAACCTCTACTTACAAGCCCGAATGTATAGAAGCGTCTATTAAACAATGTACCTACCTGCTGTTCTCGTAATGTGATTATTTGTATCGAATGTTGAGAAGTCAATAGAGCAGACTTGCTGAGAGTGGCGACGTTCCGTAGATTTTTGGGTTGGTAAGTTGCGGTATGAACTTGAAAAATTGGCAAACACTGGAAATTGCCCCCCCCCAACATGATACCACACAATATGGGAAAGATTTTCAAGTGTCAGGTAAGGAAACCACAGGCTGAATATTGGAAGCATCATGACATGACAAAGTAAAAGCGAAAAGACAACAGGATGTTTACGACATTGGCAGGCTGGCGAATTCTTCTGTACCAGACGATGACTGGGAATACGGCAGCAAAAGTTCACTAACCTATGTAAAATACTTCGGAGTGATGAGAATGTCTGCTGATCGGGCACAAACAATTATTAACTTTTCTGCTGCTCCATAATTGCACTACATGCAAGGAAACGCCAATTGGCCAGATGAGTACATGGACACGAAAGCTTGTTTGCTTCAATGCTATAAACACGGATATATTGTACCCGCCAGAATAAAACTTTATTAACGAATCGAAAAAACTTCATGGGGCTATTAAGGACTAGATTGTTCCTTTGCCGTTTAGCACTTCTAATATTTGGATTTTTCAGGTGAACCTTCATGGTTGAAATTACTGTCAAACTTTCTTATTATGTTTGCACACCTTGAAATTTTATGCAAATTCATATGTCGATGTTGCATAGCAGACAATAAATCAAATTGTTACATGGATTGCACATAAATCTGGTAGTTATTAGTGTACAATATCCAGAATCACAAATTGGCAAGTTTTTCCTGTTTTTCGGGCCATGGTGGGTTCTCTTACCGTCATTCTCGTCATTGCTTTTTCTCAAACCCTTTCGATGGAATGTTGTATCTTGTAGACTATAGGTTTGGTATACTTAAAGTCGTTGACAGTTTAATGCCAGTGTCTCTAGAGACCTTACCATATACCAGAATATTTTGATGTCATATCAGCTTATTTCTTGGATCATTCCCTTCCACGCATGTAGGATCATGGAACTTTTCATATGACCACTGGCTTTATGTATCATCCGTATGTTCTGTCTTTCCAAAAGAGAGTGGCGAAAGCGTTACGTTGTATTGTTACAGAGTAGGTATTTTGAGAGTCAAGCACCGACTTACAAGTAGCTACTAGTCTTCTACGTTACCGTCAGTCGTATACTTTTGCTTTCAGAATCCTCGAAGTCCTACAGTGTTTTCAGCGAGATCCATCATGTTCTTTTAGCTCTTTCTTGAATTCCAAAGGCCGCAGTGCTTGTTCGGCGCCAATGGGATTCAGGAATTGAATGCTGAGTTTGCGAAAAAATAATAACTCAGTAACTGGTAACCTGTACCTGGTATTTTCAGCTACTTCCTCAGGGCATCAGATCAAAAAATCGTATACGAAAGACAGAATATAAGTTGGGCATATTTTGACTCATATCCATTTAAAAGCCTTGATGTTATTACATGCATAAAGTAAGGGTTTATATAAGTTTTATCCAGGACTATATTAACTGGTTAGTGTGTCAAATAAGTAATTATGGTTTGCGTATGATAATTATTTCAAATAATCTCATGGTTACAAAAAAAAATTGTGGCATTGAAAGAACGTAAGGGAGTTCTTTACTGAGCTTCAACCTTCTCCTTCTCATCCAGTCTGTTGAGCTGATTGGCGAAAGTGGAGGTGGGCTTCCAGGCAACAGACTTTCTGGGTGGAACTTCATCCATCATCTGATCAACTTGTTCAAGAGTAAGACCCTTGGTTTCGGGAACAAGGAAGTAAGAGTAGAAAATACAGCTAAGGCAGAGGGATCCCCACAAGAAGAAGATCTTAGACTGCAAGTTAGCTTCAGTAGGACCGACCAAGTAAGGGGTAATGACAGCAATGATACAGTTCCACAACCAGTTAGAAGAAGTGGAGAGAGCAACACCACGGGAACGAATAGGAAGAGGGAAGATTTCTCCAATAACGACCCAAGCGGCAGGACCCCAGGTGGAAGCAAAGAAGAAGATATAGATGGCAATGAAAGCAATTTGAGCATTGACAGCAGAGATGTTAGTGGGGACAGAAACTCCATTAACGACTTCGGTCTTGTCGAAACCAATAGTAACACCAACAATAGCAACGATAAATTCGCAAATGGTCATACCAACAGCACCCCAGATAAGGATAGCACGACGACCAAATCGCTCAATCATCCAGAAGGAGAGAGGAGTGGTGCAGACATTGACAAGAGTGAAAATAAGAGACATCAAGAAGGGATTGCTGACTGCACCGGTAGATTGGAGGAAAGCAGTAGAGTAGTAGAAGACGAAGTTGACACCAGTCCATTGTTGCATCATTTGAATAGAAGCACCAAGAATGACCTTGCGGACGTTGCTGTTAGCCTTGAAAAGAGAACCGCTGAAGCAGGCAGCCCAGGAGCCAAAGTAACCAGTGTTGGGGATAACACGACGTTCATATTCAGCATTAGCAATAATTTCAGCCAATTCAGATTCAATGTATTCAGAGTCGGCAGGTTGATCACGGACAAGAGATAAAGCAGCACGAGCTTCATCAATCTTGCCTTTCTTAACGAAGAAACGAGGGGATTCAGGAAGGAAGAAGAGACCAGTAGCAAGGATAATGGCGAACAACATTTGCAAACCAACTGGGATACGGTAAGAGCCAGAATCATCACGGTTTTCGGTAGCATAGGTAACGCAAGCAGCCAAGAGAAGACCGATGGTAATACAGAATTGGTAACCAGAGACAATAGCACCACGAACCTTCTTGGGAGCGATTTCAGACATGTACAAAACGATAATGGCAGAGACGAAACCAACACCAAAACCAGCAATCAAACGACCAGCGGCAAGAAGACCAAGACTAGCGGAAGCAGTTTGAAGGATAACACCAACAATGAAGACACCGCAACCAGCAATAATAGTGAAACGACGACCGAACCAGTCAGCAAGATCACCAGCAATGAGTGCACCGAAAAAGGTACCGGCGGAGAGAATGGAGACAATGAGAGAGGCGTGCGAAGACTCGAGAGCAGTAGCATCAGGACCATCAATCATATGAATGAAGTATGCCATACCCTGGACACCACCGATATAACCAGAGTCATAACCGAAGAAGATACCACCGAATGAGGCGAAGACACACATAGCGTATGTTCTCCATGTAACGGGGGCTTCCACACGATCAAGGTTAACATCAGTAGCGACAACTACGTTTTCAGTGTCTTTTTCAGCTTGGCTCATTGCAAAGAATAGAAGACGAAAAGCAAAGATGAGATTTTCTCTAGAAGACCAATTTTTGATCCTTATTTATACGAAAGCTGAAAGAACCTTGTGGGAATAGTGGTAGGTGGCGGGCAGCGGGGTGGGGGTGGAAGTGGAGGTGGATGTGGAGGTTGGGGGGTTTGGGGGTGGATCCCAAGAGGAGTACAAGTTGGGTCCCACCTTCCCAATTTTCTTTAGTCCCGCCATCTCCCGTGAAACCTTTCACAGGGAATTCGAAGTTAGCAAAACTCCATAATCCCCCCACCAGGTAGTCAAAGTTTCATTATCGACCAATTCTGGATCTTACCTACCATCAAATTGGCCACTGACTTTGTATCAACCATTCTCAACATATTAGTGTACCAATGTGTGTAATTCGCCACTACATATTCCGAACTTATTGATGGATAAAGACAAAGCGTCTCTTTACCAATATTAAATCGCCTGGTGAGCGTACCTTGTACCAAATACCTTGATCTCACCATAAGTTGATCTCTTTCATGTTCCTTCTCGTCTGTAAGATCAAGAATTTATGTCCGTCGCCGTAATTTTAGTTTCATGGGAACATAGTTCTACTGCCGAAAAGTGAAACGGCAACGTTTTCAGTAAAGAGGTGTTCGCGGAGTAGTTAAATTTGATCCCCGATATACTCTCCAACTCACCAATTACCATCAGTTTCCAACGTTGGATTCGGCACGAAGCTACTGTTTTGGGATTGTGCGCTGTTAACGTGTTGTTCTGCTTGTTGTATTGACCTCAATATGCTATCGTTAAGTTGTGATCATGATTCTTTCTGTAATGCTTTGAATGAGCTATGACTTTGGGAATTTGTGAATACGCGGTTCACTGGTGAAGGTGTTAAATTACCTGGAAAACGTTGTTGAAGGAGAATCTAGCCTAATAGCTGTGGAAAGTTTCTGTACAAGCTGTCACAGCTTCATTCTATCCTAATTAGGGTCTACTTTGTTGCGAATAATACATCACAGCATAATGGATCTACCGATAAAGGTGATATTTTATATTCCTACTCCATTGGTAATATACCATGAGGTCTATCGTATTATTTATATTCACCTGTATGTTCAAAACCTGCGGACACAGATAAAATAATGAAATAGTCAAAACTGGGAAATTTTTTCTGAGGTTACATTGTTTTGTTAGTAGATCAAAAAAATGGCAACACAATAAGCAACATCCATTGGAATACTTTTGACTGTCAATCATTAAATAAAGTCCAAATATTATTACATAAATAAAGACAAGGGTTTATATAAGTTAAAAGCGTCAAATAATTATATTATGATAATCATCTCAATTATCTCATTTACAAGCGAAGTATGACAAATGTCAGGGAATGACGAAATATTAGATATCTATTGAGCTGCCTCCTTCTCAGCTTCCGTTCTGTTCAGCTGTTTGGCGAAAGTGGAGGTGGGCTTCCATGCAGCAGACTTTCTGGGTGGAACTTCATCCATCATCTGATCAACTTGTTCAAGAGTAAGACCCTTGGTTTCGGGAACAAGGAAGTAAGCATAGGCAATACAGCTAAAGCAGAGGGATCCCCACAAGAAGAAGACCTTAGACTGCAAGTTAGCTTCAGTAGGACCGACCAAGTAAGGGGTAATGACAGCAATGATACAGTTCCACAACCAGTTGGAAGCAGTGGAGAGAGCAACACCACGAGAACGAATAGGAAGAGGGAAGATTTCTCCAATAACGACCCAAGCAGCAGGACCCCAGGTGGTGGCAAAGAAGAAGATATAGATGGCAATGAAAGCAATTTGAGCATTGACAGCAGAGATGTTAGTGGGGACAGAAGCTCCATTAACGACTTGGGTCTTGTCGAAACCAACAGTAACACCAACAATAGCAACGATAAATTCGCAAATGGTCATACCAACAGCACCCCAGATAAGGATAGCACGACGACCAAATCGCTCAATCATCCAGAAGGAGAGAGGAGTGGTGCAGACATTGACAAGAGTGAAAATAAGAGACATCAAGAAGGGATTGCTGACTGCACCGGTAGATTGGAGGAAAGCAGTAGAGTAGTAGAAGACGAAGTTGACACCAGTCCATTGTTGCATCATTTGAATAGAAGTACCAAGAATGACCTTGCGAACATTGCTTTTAGCCTTGAAAAGAGAACCGCTGAAGCAGGCAGCCCAGGAGCCAAAGTAACCAGTGTTGGGGATAACACGACGTTCATATTCAGCGTTAGCAATAATTTCGTCCAATTCAGCTTGGATATAATGAGAGTCGGAAGGTTGACCCCGGACACGAGACAAAGCAGCACGAGCTTCATCAATCTTGCCTTTCTTAACGAAGAAACGAGGGGATTCAGGAAGAATGAAAAGACCAGTAGCAAGGATAATGGCCCACAACATTTGCAAACCAACTGGGATACGGTAAGAGCCAGAATCATTACGGTTTTCAGTACCATAGGTAACGCAAGCAGCCAAGAGAAGACCGATGGTGACGCAGAATTGGTAACCAGAGACAATAGCACCACGAACCTTCTTGGGAGCGATTTCAGACATGTACAAAACGATAATGGCAGAGACGAAACCAACACCAAAACCAGCAATCAAACGACCAGCGACAAGAAGACCAAGACTAGCGGAAGCAGTTTGAAGGATAACACCAACAATGAAGACACCGCAACCAGCAATAATAGTGAAACGACGACCGAACCAGTCAGAAAGGTCGCCAGCAATGAGAGCTCCGAAAAAGGTACCAGCCGATAGAATGGAGACAATGAGAGAGGCTTGCGAAGACTCGAGAGCAGTAGCATCAGGACCATCAATCATATGAATGAAGTATGACATACCCTGAACGCCACCAATGTAACCAGAGTCATAACCGAAGAAGATACCACCGAATGAGGCGAAAATACACATAGCGTATGTTCTCCATGTGACGGGAGCTTCAGTATAATCCAAGTCATCAGAGACAACAGTTACGTTTTCTGGGTCTTTTTTTGTAACTTGACTCATTTGTTTTAATAGAATACAAAAAGCAGAAGATGAAGTTTCAATATGACAGCAAGTTTTGCATTCTATTTATTGGGAAAAATGAATGAACTTGCGGGGAAAAGTGGGGGGTGACGGGGTGGGGAGTGTAATCCAGTCTGGGACCTCCATTTCGTTTTTCCTGAACCCCGCCAACTCCCGCCCAGCTTTTCCCAGAAATTCGTGGCTGTGATTGGTGATACACCTTTCAAGCTCCGTGGTATGATAAATTTTCAGCTTCATCTTAATACGGTCTCTAAATGATGACTGACTGACTTCAGACACTAAGAAAGCTATCATTTTAAAGTTTGGTGCATATCAATTTACCAACGCTCTTTCAATCTTTTGTTTCTATTTAGTCCTATTACTTTTAAGCCTAATATGAGTAGCGCGCGAGTGCTGAAGGAGACATGGAAATAGAGGCGCCTCTTCACCTTCTATGGAGTGCGATTCTCCTCCCAAATGAGATTTTTGATTTTGAAAGGGCGCAGAGCAATCGGAGTACCCTGAAGCAGCCTGCACGCGCAAAGGGTTCACAAATCACAAGGCTGCAAGCTGAGTTTGTCTGACCAAAAAAAATTTTTTTTTCCCAACGCATACAGCCACACCCCACAGTTTACCTTCCCCGGACGGCTACCGCTTTCCTGACAAATCCTCAGCTGATAATGGGGGCCCTTTCTGATTTCATTCCGCGATTTCCAGTTCCTTTTATTGGTCACCTTGTACAACCAATTACCGCCAGTTAGTAACTCTCCCGGAACTCTCCCAGCATTCTCACAAATGCATGCGTGCTTATCCAACGTGGTAGTGACCATGCTATCTATCGGTAAGTATAAATCAATGGGAAACATCCCATGATGCTTTTTCGTTTGTTATGATGAGGCTTATGTCGGTTAGAAGGCAATAATATTATTATTTTTTTAGTTTTGGTCTCGGGGGGGAGCGACCTTCACCAATACATTTCCAACGGGTTTACTCAAATTTTTTTTTTTTTTTGAGTCTCAGTAACTCTGGACTTTTTCGGACTTCTGACGACTTATAGGTGTTTTTCACAAAAGGGGTTAGACATCCGGTTTTATTATTTAGTTTGTGGCCCATATTCTACAAATCAGCTTAATATCGGGCCCTGTCAGGGCAAGTATTGGTAGTAGCCAATTGTTCTTGATGCTTACTTTTTAACTATGAAACGAACAAGGTACAGCTGTGAAATATTCATAATGCCGTAGCCTACGGGGTTTCAGAAATCCTCTGAAAGCCGCGGAAGAGTGGTTTCCTGTTGAGACAAAGCAATGTGGAGAATGCTTTTTATGGGAATATTTAGAACCATCGAAAACGTGTAGTATACTCTCAGAGCTTGTACGTTATCTACATGGTTGGTTTGCCCTCTTATCAATAGTATCACTGTCGATAGTTTATGAATGTTAGACAGAAACCAACCACTTTTGTAGCAAGAAGGGGGTGAACTTGTACGTGATACCTAGTAAATACGGTGGCACAGTCGGGATAAATGGAAGGATCTCAGCTTCAAAAAAACGTCGAGCAAACTTTTGCTGGCAAAAGACCAGACTCCATTATTCAGCGACTTGAATGAGCTCATATTCTCACTAATTGTTGTTTACATAATCGGCTCTACCTTCCCCGCATTTAGGAATATAGTTGTTCAGCGACTTTTCACTCCCTTGTTGCTATGAAACCAGATCGGTCAGCATGGCATTACCGCAAATTCCCGGTGGTCCACGAGGCCAAAAAGTTTGTCATGGCTCCCACACCCACGTGAATCGCGGCTACACACGCGTACATTTTGATGCACAATCCAAACGCACAGAAAAGATGAAACGTAATGGTGGGGCGCGGTACAATTTTTTCACTTCAATCTCCTTAACGGCTCTGTATTTCTTTCGTTTTATTTTTTAGAAATGACATTACTATGAAAGTCTCTATATTCTACTCCAACACCGGTAATACTTGTAGGATAAGATGAATAAAATTTGCAAAATTGTCGTCAGCTTTGATATCTACGCAACCTGGGAGGAAATATGCGCTGTTGGCCGATCAATCTAGTACGTAAACAGGGAGGGGGGTTTACCGCTTACGGGTAACACATCATAATCGGAGCCTTAAGCGTTCAAGTTCCTCGTGTATTACAGGTAAAGCTTGAATTTGACCGGACAGAGCGAGTGATTTGAACTAGTAGTGATGCCAGGTCTACACTACCATATTGACGAATTCATCAAGTATATGAGGCCAGTTTTTTGTGGAAAAGCCCCATTGCGCCTTAGTGACCTAGTGACTTTATCGTCCCAAGTTTGTGTATGTCCCCCACTGGTTGGCGTCAACTTGACTGCCTATCCTTCTCCACACTTACGGAAGCTGGCTTTGCAACCTAAAGATACGATACTGAGTTTACAAAATATGATGTCTTCTCTATTTCAAAATCAGCGATACTTGCTAAATGTTTCGCTGGATGTAGATGTACCAATAGTTAGAACTAAAGTTAAGCACTCAACTCGTCGTGTCACTCGCTTTACCCAAAAGTGGTGTTTCCTCCACTTTTGCGCCTGTAGAGGTATTGTACTGTACAACATGCCTGGAACAGTATGTAGGTCAAACCAGCGTCTCTGTACATGTTTTTTGAGATGCATACATTATCTCTCCATCTATTCCTAACAGCAGTGTGGGTCAATATCTTACCAATTTGTAATAATGAGAACCTGCTTAAGCCGTTGGTAAAAGAAAGTGTGCAAAAAAAAAAAGTTTATTTAGTTTATTTTTTTTTCTTTCTTTTTTTCAAAGTTTCCGTGATGCCATTCCTGTAACTACTTCAGCCAACGACAACTAGGAAACACCGAAGCACCGTAGTATCAAAATTTGAAGTATCCGCTTCCGACATTTCAGCAAACCTTTTACCAGTAGGTTTACTGTTTTCGCGGTCAGTCCTTTCGGTTTAGTAATCTCGTTTGTAGTTATAGCACGTGGTGAACGTGGACTCCAAGCGAATGCCAAGGAGGTTGCCATCCGATCGAGCATGAATGTGTCACCACACTGGATAAAACTGCTAGCTATCCTTTCAATCCTCGATGACTAGTTCCAGATTTCTTATTTTGACACTTTTATGCCGCCAGTTTTGCATGATGATTTTTTATGTACCTATAGGGACCTTCTGAAACCACACATGGCACGTCTTTTTAGCTTGTCATAAGGCCGACCACGAGGTAAATGCGATGTTTCGGACCCTAGCATTTTTTTTTTTCCCAACGTGGCGTGGGTCATTATAATGGCACGAAATAGTCAACATCGTTTTTACTATTTACAATAGACCATATGCTGTCTTTGTTATAGTCACGATATAATTGAAATGTGACAGACTTGCTATTTCAATTAGCAATTGCAATGAGATCGCTGTACATACCTAGATTTTTGACAAGGAGTCTTGAATGCCTCAACTGAGTCAGTTCAACAAGATTGAGTCTGGTTGAATTTGCTTGGCATATACCGTTAGAGGCATTTAGGAAGTTCTACAGTAAATGCTATGTGTACATTCATTAAAATGACTGCTAAAATATGATGGATGTCTGTGGTTGCAAGACTGTTGAAATTTGTCACCTTCAACTTTGCTCGTCAGTATTTGATCTCATTCACTTTGTTCGTTGTTTATTCAAATTTAGTCCCCAAAACTCACGTAACCAAAGTACGATTGTGTAAGAACCGGAAAGAATGCTTTTAAATAAAAGAAGACCTATGTTATATTTCGTTTCGTTGTATTATTCAGGAATCATGCCTTGCATGGGCTGTATATATAAAGTCACCTAAGTATTTTCACTAGAAATGGATACAAGTCATGCAATTCGAAATTGGTAATATGATGGAGTCAAATATACTCGACGTTACAATTATGATGTAATTTTATGAAATCGTTTCGATGGATGGGTAGTTTGACTGGATTTTTAAGGGAAAAAGTGCGTTTAATTGAGCTCTAGTTGTGTCTTTTTCAATACAAAAAGATCAACGTCTCCGGCACCTCGGTGAATAAGCTTAGTCGACCTTCTTGTGTCCAATGACTGTAAAGGTATACTCACTATGGCAACCACCTTGTTTAGTAGATAGTCATATGGCAGAATAGATGTCTGTTGGTCCGCAAATGCATATGTTCTTTATGCTGATATAAAACAAAGTAGAACAGCTTTCAAGTTCTCACACTACACTATTCCACTTGCTATATGAGAAAGATGAAAAAGCATTTCCTCTTAAAATAGACATTTAAGTCTTCTGGTCATTGGAAATCGATTTTTAGGTTGTTATAACTTGTTTTTTTTTTTTTACTAATTTATTGGATTTATGGCCAAGCAAATTTGTGAAAACTATTTTTTTGTAAGATGCTGGTTGATCAGCTATTAATCGTACCATTACTACTTAGTCATCCAATCTTAAAGAAAGTCAAGCGAGAAGAATACATAGTATTGGACCAATTACGTAAAGTCATCTAGAGACACTGCAGCAACTGAATGCTAACCACGGTATCACGACCATTATGAGGGTAAGGTATAAGAATGAGTTACATAATGTCCAACAGTTGCATTTGCCATGTTATACCAAAGTGTTAAGATGGAGAAATACCGCATATTCTCGTCTCCAATTATCGACGTCATTGTTATGCTAATGAGATATTTGTAGACGCTAAGATAGATCCCATTGCCCTGCCTAAAATTTGTTTCCACCGGTAGCCTTCCACCGATGATGCAATTACATAGTAGAACACACAATTTCTTCAGAGAATACTTCTAGTAATATTTTAATGCACGCAAAAGGTATCATCATTATATAAGTTAAAGTGATTTGAATAGCCTCTTGGCATGAATGACATGGCCGCGTTGTTGTTTGACATAGAAGGTGAAAACAATGGCGGCTAAGGCAACTGTAGCACCTGAGATTGTCGCAGGAATATAGAATGAATTGGGAGATGACCAAATGATTGTTGTTGCGTACGCCAACATATCTACAAAAAAGTCAATAAAATCGAGAATGGCTATTGGATACATGGAGAAGAATTGAGGTACTCACCGAACACATTACAAAGCGAATATTGAAACCCACTGATTAGTCCAGCCTGGTCATTTGGAGAATCCTCTTGAATAATTTGTGTTTGTGCCAAATCGAATGCCCAAAGACCAATTCTACTTAATGCCATGCCTAAAAACAATAGTACAGTAGGTATGGTTCCTGTACCATTGTTGATGTAAAATGCTAACACCACAGGAACTAGACAGATTACTTGCGACCAGATGGACCAGAGTCCACAGCGAACTAACCCGAGTCTTCTAGTCAACCAAGGGCCAATGAATGTGGCGGCTAGACCAGCTACCGAACGGTATGTCAATCAAAAAGGACATATAGCATTTTCACTTTCAGCGGACTCACCAACTACGCAAACGGCACGAATGCCGGATATGACTGCATCCGAGTATTGTTTGGCTACCATATATGCTATCATTGTACCTCCCATGCTCAAGACGGTCAGGTAGAGCATTGCATAGCTGAAAATTGCTGATTGATAGAAAAATGAATGAGTTTGATGTGTCAATGGTGTACATGAGTGAGGAATAACCTTTACCTAATATCAATGGACTTGTAAAGCAATACTTCAGATCTTTCCATCTCGAAGTGCCAAGGTAGCGCAGTGCCTCATTTTGCTCTGGTCGAATCGGTTTAGGAACACTGAGAATAGGTGACGAGTTGTAAACCATTAGGAGGCAACCATATTCTATAAGCAAACTTGCTATATTCCAAACACCAATGAAATATACAGCTACAATTGTTGAAGTCGTGGATGTGAGGAGAGCGACAAACAAAGGTGCCAGCATTTTACACAAGAGATCAATTCTCCGCAGTGTAGCATTCAAAGCTATTATAATATTGATACAAGATTAATATATACAAGAAAGAGCCATAATGAAATTCAGGTATACTTGCCTGTGAGTACGGAAGAGTTTCTAGCAGCGAGTGCCACAATCCAATCCCTCTCGAGTGCTACGTTCATGCCGATGGTTGATACTTTGTATAATCCTCCAAGAAGAATCACGACGGAAAAAATGGCAAACGCAGATATGTCCATAGTTTTCGTTTCGTTTCCGGGATCGTAGTAAGTTAGAAGAGCCCAAAATCCCACGTGACTGAAAATAACCGTCAGCTTCTGAGCCGGAATTAGGTAGTTGACAATAGAAATTCGTGGGGAGTTATCAACCCATTTGCCCATAATATCTCCAAAAAGAAGACCGAAAGCCGTTGTCAGCAAGCCGTAGAGCGAGGATTCTAGCAAAGTCGTCCTGAAAATGTCAATAACGAACAATGCGGCTCCAAATTCGAAAAGACGATCACCCCATGTCCGAACAAAGTGCGAGAAATAGAGTTTTCGATATGGTATTACGATTACATTCTCATCCTGAGGATTTGTATTGTCTCCGGTCCTATCTCTGGATGTAGTCTGGATTGGAGTGGTTTCCATTGCAATCCCGTCCATACAGCGTGGAGAATATTAAGACAAAAACCTCATTGCGGGTTTTTTTGAAATCCCGCAATGAGGCAATTCCTTCTCTAATTTCTATTGGCTACACTTACTCATGGTTGTACTCAATGATTTTTATACTGTCTTCCTTATACCGGAATTTCCTAAAACATACGCGTAGTTTGAAGACAATATTTGCGTTAGATTCAAAGCTCGAATTTCGCCAAGTACAAGAAGAGTCTGCCTTACCAGCATTTTGGGTTGCGTAAGCTATAACTCACGCGGAATATTTCGTTGATGGCGACGTTGAAATCTAAGTGGCCGTCTACCGTCCAACCTAAGACCTTGCAAAATATGACGAAAATTGCACACTGCTGCCACATCTCGATTCCATAGCCGAGTGGTCTGCCATGGCTGCATACAGTTTTGATTATTACATCTAGTACGTATATTACAAAGTTATCGTGCCACGTAGAGCAATTAAGTTACTTTGTTGTTGTAAATGGTTAAAAAAAGGAAAAATGGTGGTTGTCTGTGTTTCATGAAAATCATACCGAAACAGGAAAGCACTTCATGACTTTGATAATCATCTTATGCACGTAGCTCATAAAATACCCCAGTTAGGATAACACACAGTTAGGATAAAACTCTAGATGATAGAGACACTTGTTTCCATTACTTGCATACTACAAATTTACATAGTGAACAGCCAACGGTCACTTGTTGTATACGCAAATCGAAATCCGAATTCCTTCTTGTAGACGCTTTTTTGTCAATGTTAATTTTCAATAGAGATATCATCTTGGAAGGTACCTTTTAACGTTTCCATTCAATCACTCTCGAGCTTCTGAGATGACAGAGCATTTCAAGACTCGGCGAGGTTGTTCGCCAAGATGTACTGATCTGTTACAAAATCACATTATATGGATATCCGACCATTTTCGGCTACGCTATCAATGCAATAGGTTAGCTACCGGCATCAACGCTGAATAATTTCAGTATCTATCGCTAGAAGCTTTGACTGAGCTGTCATATTTGATCAGAATTGCTTTTACTTTCATTTGCAACAACCCTAAATCTACTTCACAAGAAGTGGCCATTTTCGACAGTCTATCTCAACATCATGCTAACGTCTATAATGGTGGGGTGCTATCTTAAGAGCACAGGGCCACGTGGACCCATAATTCATTGGAGGATCTGCTGGTTTCGCTGCCATGAAGTCTATTAGGAGCATCAAGCAAAGTGAGGTATGCCCGTACACCATCCCTCGGCCAAGCAACTCCTTGCTGGTATCGCCGCAGTCGAAGTCGACAAGCTTTTCGAGACCAAAGGTCTCAACTTCATCAATCGCGACAAGGCTAAGCATCAAGCCAGGAGGAATGCTGAGAAGCTGATGAGCAAAAAGAAGAACAATAACTATAGGATTGTGGCATTTACTTTGTTATCCTCTCATGTTCCTGTGATATAATACGGATCGAACAACCCGTAACACCATAATTACAGCACCTACTTATGTCTAGGACCATGTTTTGTTGCACAATATTTCCCATTCTCGACCATCATTTTATTGATAATTGTATGTTTGAATTTTGTTATGTACATGTAAAAGGCAATAGTAATTACTCAATAACATTTCAGGAGTTAAAGTTGTAAACAACAAGGTGCTGTCAATTAGAGTGATATCTTGCAGTTTAGCGATATCAGTTGGAACCTTAGCTCTTCGAGCTAAGGTCATTTTCCAGTAGGACTGTTTGAACTGATTGAAGCAGTATATAAGTCAAAAAGCTCGTTGGGCAATTGAAGAGTCCTTTGAAGAGGTATTGGGGCAGGTAAACTATTAAGAAATTGGGTGACAGTTAGGTTACCTGCTTCACTTCTCTTAATAGGTTTTCCTGGCCAACTTTTACTATTTGGACCTGGACCATTAGCTCTCGGCGGCTGAATTGGACGGAAATCGAGGTGGTATAGCATCCGAACCGATATATCAAAGTAAAGTGCATCTGATGGTACTGTATCAGGATCCACCATGTAGAATATGCCGCGCTCTTTTCCAGAACGGAGACACCAATGTATAGTTGGCTGTCCACCTGGAATTGGTGTTTGTGATAGTTTGAAATAAAATGGATCTGTAGGGTTGACTCTTTCCCACACTATCCATTCCATATCAAGGTAATGTATGGTATTATTAGGCAAAGACAAGCGATATTCCGATGGGTCAAAAGTGTTATGTTCGGTGATGGAAATATGGCGCAATTTGGGGACATATTGGGAAATAGCATTAATGAAAACATTGGCATTTTCCACATTATAGAGGCAAATATATGTCAATGGAATGGGCTGATATTTGTCGCTTCTATCCGTTTCCTGTAGTATGGTAGCATCTTTGAGTGTGAATGCTTTGATATGGGGACAATGCTTAAGTAGTACTGATGGCGCAAATTCTTTGGCAGACAAAGTCAACTCGGTCAATGCTGAACAAAGACCCAAGGCGTCATTGAATCCCTTTATGCTAATGAAAGGGCAATCATCCAGTTCCAGATCCATCAATGTTTTTCCAGCGCACATGGCTACACTCAAGAGATCTTTGTCTCTGAATTCAGCGGTATGCGCTATAATGGTCAAGCTTTTCAAACCACTATTAGTTGTCTGAGAAAACTTATCGAAGAACAATGTCGTAGGATGGAATGCACCTTTCTCACTATTCGAGTGGCAGTATAATTTTTCGAGTTTGGTACAGCGGTTAGCAATCGCTAGGAAACCATTTCGCCATTCTGATACGCTAAATGACTGAGGATTGCTTGTAACGGTCAATCGAAGTTCATGTAAGCCTGGATATCTTGTAGCTATATGAGTAAGCCATAATGAATCCAGATCTTCGATGCTGATAGCAAGGGTTTTTAGTGAAGATACAGTAATTTTTCGCTCTTTGCCCCTCAGAGAGGAATATTTGCATCCTGGTAGGTATAAACAGCGCAGTTTCTGACAGTTAATAGCTAGATCTTCCAGAAACTCTAAACTGAGAATTAATCGACAATACGATACTTCCAAATGCTCAAGGTTTTGGAACAAGGATGGTATCTTAAGAACATGTTGAAAGTATTGCCCACGTTCGTTAACAGTCAAAGACCTTAATTGATGACCATAGAGATGTGCAAGCACATCAATGGAATTGGCTACGCAGTTGACATTTTCAATATTTCCGCATGATTTAAGTATGGTCGGCAAATCCGAGAAGCATTCCCAAATACCGATAGGAAGGTTTAGTCTTTTCAACTTCACCATGCTTTGTAGCAGTTCTGCGACTCGAGTTGAAGTGATATATAGGATATCATCACCATCATCAGTATTAGCGATTTGAGTTGCAGTGATATCATCGTCATCGTCATCGTCATCCTCCTCCTCATCATCATCATCGTGAGGACACAAAACATCACCCATATGCATCTCGAAATTTTCAACGTATTGGCCTGAGAATCTGGGGCCTGCCTTAAAGCTGCTTGATATCGCGTCGAAAAATGATTTTAAAATATTTGACCTCAAACTCTAAGGAGGTATACAAGAGTTTTTGTCCGTGGATATGCCATTCGCAATTCACCAGCGTGCATTCTCGCAGTGTCGACTTGTTGGTCATTGAGAGAATTTGACTTAGGATCTCGGATGGTAATGTGTCCATGTTAGGCAAATTACAGGCTACGATAGGCCCACAACAAAGCAGAGTAAACACAGACACGGGCAAACTTGCTGCCGCGGTCTGTCTTCACATGAGGTCCCGCTTTCCAAATCTGGTGTAACCAGCGTTGCGGTGCGTATCAGACATCAAGGAGTACTTACATAACATATTCAAACCAATACCTACTTTGTCACCCAACGAAGGTAATAGTCCCATCTCAAAAATAGAGGCTTTTTAAGCAAACGAAGAGACTGATTTCATTTCAGCAAAAGATGACTTCTCAGCCAGATATTTGCCATATATTGTATTGTAGTTTATGAAATTGATCAGTCTTGCATTTGAGGACTGTTTCTAAACGTAGTACCGATAATATGCATTTTAGCATGAGATTATATATACAGAATCAACTCTATAACTCTTGGTACTAATTACTGCAATCAAGTCCTTCCCCGTGGCGCATCATGGATTTGGATCGTAACCCATTTCATAAAGGCAGTAAAGGATGGATTTACGGTACAATTTCCATCTTCAAGTTATAAAAGTAGTTTTCATATTTTTGCTCACCTATTTAGATTCTCCACACTCAGTAATATACTTGATCCATTCATGGTGTCCTAGAGACTGCAGTCAGCAGCTTGGCAAGCTTTATCAGTCATCTTCTAATAATGGTATTGCAATTAACTCTATTGGCTATGGTTATTTCATCCTCAATCGATATCTCCAGGAAGGAGAGCCGCCGAATCTCTCAGCTTTGCATTGACAACACACATAGAATTGAACAGGTGGGTAGGGATTGTCAAATTTTACCGCAACCGCAACCGGTAAAAAGGGCCAAAAATCGATACCGGTACCGGTACGGTACCGGTGCGATACCAAGAATAAATAGCCGAACCGGACCTTTTTAGCTTCCACACAGCCCCGTAAATGGCTAGACGCCGGTACCTGTGTCTCTTTTTGACTTTTTTTCCAGGTTTAATACGATTTTGTTAGCTTTGTCGACACCGATAAAAAATTTATTTCTCTGAGTCCAAAAGGTAAGAGTCCAAAAGGAAAAATAAAAACAAGAGCTGTGTGTGTGTATTGGATTCGGTGACCCCACAAAAAAAAATTACTTCCAAGAGTCCAAAAGGAAAAATAAAAAACAGAGCGGGGTGTGTATATTGGATTCGGTGACCCCACAAACCAAATTTAGGATTCGGTGACCCCACAAAAAAATTAATATAAATCTACCCCAAGTCCCTCGTTGAAGTGGGATTTTACAAAATGTCCGCCGAGGAGAAACAGAACTACTCCACCGGAGTTGAGACGCCTGTCGACCACCAATCCGATGTCCAAATCACCACTCTATCCGATGTCACTCCCAAGCTCATTAAACCCTGGTTCACCTACAGACACATTGCTCAGCTCAACTTCCTGTTGTTGGGAGGTCTCCTGGCCCAGGTGGTGTGTGGTTACGACGGAAGTATGATGAACGGTCTGCAGGCCGTGCCTACTTGGAATGTGTTCTTTAACAACCCCTCGGGAGCTATTCTTGGTACTATGGTTAATGGTATGTCGATCGGAGCTTTGATCATGATGCCTTTTGTGTCTTACATTATCGACTACCTCGGACGACGATGGTCTGTCATCGTGGGATGTTTCGTCATCTGCATCGGAGCCGCTATCCAGGGAGGTGCTCAAAATTTTGGAATGTTCGTGGGTGGACGAATCTTGTTGGGAGTTGGAGGTGCCGTTTCTCTGACTGCTGCCCCTCCTTTGGTCACCGAGTGTGCCTATCCTACCCAGCGACCTGTGGTCACTGCTCTTCTCATGCCCTCTTGGCCCTTCGGTGCTTTGGTTGCTGCCTTGGTTACCTGGGGACCTTATACCGGATCTCTGAGTAGTTCCAATTGGGGATGGAGAATCCCCTCCTTGTTGCAGCTTGCTCTGCCCCTAATTCAGATTTTTGTGGCCTACTTCGGCCCCGAGTCCCCTCGATGGCTCATTGACAAAGGAAGGACCCAGGAAGCTGAGAATTTTTTCGTCAAGTATCACGCCGCCGGAGACAAGAACCACCCCATTGTCGCCTATGAAATGGCCGAGATCTCTGCCACCATCGAGGAGGAGAAGGCTCAGTCCGTTGGATCCTGGCTTCAGTGGTTCAAAGGAAAGACTATGGTCCACCGATTTTTCCTGTGTATCGCCGTTCCTCTCATGCAACAACTTTCCGGTAACGCTCTGATCTCGTTCTACCTTCCTATTATTCTTAATAATGCTGGAATTACCAACGCTGATGACCAGCTGCGAATCAACCTTGGTCTGTCTGCATGGACTTTGGTTTGCAGTATTGGAGGTGCCTACATTGTCGGAATTTTCCGACGACGAACCCTGTTCTTGACGGGTTACGCTTCCATGTTTGTTGTCTATGTGGTTTTCACCATTGTTTCTGCTATCAACGCTCCCTTTGTTATACCTGGAAGCCCTCCCAACAAGCCTCTGAGTAGTTCTATTGTGTTTTTGATCTTCTTGTACAACATGGTCTACCAGATCTGCTCGCCCATTGCTTTCACTTATGTTATGGAGATCTGCCCTTACTCCATGCGATCCAAGGGATCTATGCTTTACCAGTTTGCCGGTGCCATTGTTGGATTCTTCAATAACTACGCCAACCCTATTGCCATGGAGAATATCACTTGGAAGTACTACATTGTGTACTGTATCTGGCTTGTGGTCCAGTTTGGAATTGTCTGGTTCTTGTTCCCTGAGACTTATGGACGGGATCTTGAAGAGGTTAACCAGGCTTTCAACGACGACTTGATTTCTGGACGAGAGGCCATGGAGAAGGCTCACAAGACTATTAATATCAACACCGAGAAGGGTGGCGTCTTGACTACCGAAACTGCCTAAGTCTAGTCCATTTTATATGTTCTTTTTTGAGAAATAGTCAAGTTTTATCGGCGTTTTGATAACAGCTGTTTAAATGTATTGTTGCAATGGTGCTGCCTTGAGCAGACTTTAATTATCAAGAAACATGGTCACGTAACGATTATGTTACACCATATCATCCATCAATTCATTGTGATAACTGAACCAGTGAAAGACTCAGTTAGAACAGTCAATCGAAGTTCATGTAAGCCTGGATATCTTGTAGCTATATGAGTAAGCCATAATGAATCCAGATCTTCGATGCTGATAGCAAGGGTTTTTAGTGAAGATACAGTAATTTTTCGCTCTTTGCCCCTCAGAGAGGAATATTTGCATCCTGGTAGGTATAAACAGCGCAGTTTCTGACAGTTAATAGCTAGATCTTCCAGAAACTCTAAACTGAGAATTAATCGACAATACGATACTTCCAAATGCTCAAGGTTTTGGAACAAGGATGGTATCTTAAGAACATGTTGAAAGTATTGCCCACGTTCGTTAACAGTCAAAGACCTTAATTGATGACCATAGAGATGTGCAAGCACATCAATGGAATTGGCTACGCAGTTGACATTTTCAATATTTCCGCATGATTTAAGTATGGTCGGCAAATCCGAGAAGCATTCCCAAATACCGATAGGAAGGTTTAGTCTTTTCAACTTCACCATGCTTTGTAGCAGTTCTGCGACTCGAGTTGAAGTGATATATAGGATATCATCACCATCATCAGTATTAGCGATTTGAGTTGCAGTGATATCATCGTCATCGTCATCGTCATCCTCCTCCTCATCATCATCATCGTGAGGACACAAAACATCACCCATATGCATCTCGAAATTTTCAACGTATTGGCCTGAGAATCTGGGGCCTGCCTTAAAGCTGCTTGATATCGCGTCGAAAAATGATTTTAAAATATTTGACCTCAAACTCTAAGGAGGTATACAAGAGTTTTTGTCCGTGGATATGCCATTCACAATTCACCAGCGTGCATTCTCGCAGTGTCGACTTGTTGGTCATTAAGAGAATTTGATTTAGGATCTCGGATGGTAATGTGTCCATGTTAAGCAAATTGCAGGCTAAACATAGGGCCTTCAATAAGGCAGAGTAAAATACTGGGCACAGGCACTTTCTGCTGGATGCAGTTTGTTCTCACATGAGGTTCCACTTGCCAAATTTGGTGTAACCTGCGTTGCTATGCGTATCAGACAGTAAAACGATTCATTACCTTCGTCTACACCGGTCTCGGTCAATTTCGAGGATCCTAGTAGGGATCCGCATTCGCCAACAACTTGCTAGTACAGTTCAGTTTAACAGTGGTTGTAAAGCTAGAAATAGAGTCCCAAGCATGCAAAATATCTGATGAAATCTTCCCAACCCTAAATACTTTGAAAGTCTGCAGGCTGGACCAAGTATTGAACAATAGCTTAGTGACTGGCGCCTGACCGTAATGGTCTCCAATATTTTCTAGCGAGGTGTGGTGATATTAGCCTGCCTGATTATAGGAAGTCGTATCATACCTCCAAAGACGTGTTAGGACGAAATACTAAGGGGATGCTGAAAGTGCGACCATTCTTTTTATACATTTATAGCGTGTCTTCCTTTAGTTTAATGCCCAGTGAACCTGACTCGTACGAATGCCTTAAACAGTTCCTGTACAGTTATCTTTTCAAAAAAGGCAGCCATGCTCACCAACCTCTTTGGGACCTGTATATTCCATCTTCCCGTGTTTGCATATGTTAGTCAAATCTTATGCTTCGAGAGCTGAGGGAGGACATATTTCAAATCACTGTTGCCAATGTGTAAATGCAATACAAGAATACTGCGGATTGGGATCGTGGAGGAGGGAATGGCTACCTATCAGTAGCCTTTGCTTATGGACAACTAATACTTTCCATGACTATGCTCATAAGCAAACGCGAAATGGAATTGCTGACTACTTCATTCATAAGAGTCCAGGTAAATGGAAAGGTAAGATGACCACAAGCATCGACGCCTAATACACGCGAAGATAACGCGCTTCATCGTCAGCTTACACCAGGCTTTGCAATAAATATACAATGACGGAGGACATGGTCGAAGCAACAAGTTTACGCTGCATATCATTACACTCCATTGCACAATTACGCGTAGCTCCATCGACCACCATGCCGCGACGCGACATCTGCATTGTAGACACCTCAAACACAGCACAAACTGGTAACATATTGATATTTTATAATTGTCTTTTATTGATAAAGATTTAAAAATGTCTTCTCTCAGTTCTCAAAGCATAAGCTTTGATTAACAGGACCAACCACGAGAAGGTGGAAGACTTCTGGTCCCACTCCTAACCGGAACTCAACACTCAGAGTTTTACGTCTTCGGGCTGGAACCAAATATTGGACTACTGCATGGCTCCTGACTGTGTCACCGGCAGATCCTAATCCAATATCTTTCTCGCGAGGGGATGATCGTACGCCAGCAGGGCTATGGGAGTCATTTCAACTACCTTTCGTAAAGGCTTAGCGAGAAGGTATGAGGCGAAATTGAAGAAAGCGACGTCTCCTTTTATACCTTTCAAATTGTGACTGCTGCAGTCAGGTGAACACAGCCAACAACCACTCTGAAAGGTCATACTCAACTTCCAACCCATCTATCTCTCTATCAATTAGTGTTTGCCAGGTATTCTTTCAAAAGGCGACCGTTCTGGTGTTGATCACCCATAATTGATTACTCCGACATGTCAAGATATCAACTTAAGCAATCAACTCCTACATTTAGGGTCTCCGACAAATAAAGAACTCCTACCAATAACGAATGCACCATGTCGGCTATCCGTACAATATGCAATGAATGTACCTCAAGAAGGCAACCTAGGTTCTGAACATAAGATTGCCTGCTTGGTCGTCAGCGGTACGTCTCGCAATACGATATGTACTGTCCGCCCCAAGCTATGCTGCAACAGATTGCAATTTCACTCTGGTTCCTTTCTTTACCACGAGTCCTGTTTGATCTATCATAAAGGATTGGGTGGCAAAGCAGGCAAACCGGGAAAATTGTCGAAAGCGGTGACAGTGCCGGAGTCTATCCATTTATGCGGCTATATGAAGCCACCAGTGATTGACCAAGGAATGATGTACTGTTTATTCAAAAATCATATGCGTTCAACAAAAAATAATTTTAAATCGAAGAAAGAAAAAATATTGCGTCAGATTATAGTATTTTGCTGTACTCAAAAACAATGATTTGCTTACCACCTGGAAGGCGTAAAGATCTGAATCAATCTACTGGTCGAAACCAGTAGAGAAACCCCATTCGTAACGGCGATATGATTGCAACATGAGCAACTAGACCCCACATTATCAGATAGTTTTGGCTATGATATATGGTAGTTGCTCATGTTGTCCAGGTGTATTACTGCTTGTCCGAGCTGTGGTGACGGAGAGCTATTTGAGTATCATGCTTCCTGGGCATTCCCTTAAGGCAAAGTGTCAACCAAAATCGTCAGAACATGAACTTGAAGATGTTGTCGTATTACCTGAGGAAGCTGATGAAACTGCATGAAGACAAAATGGCACAGAAGTGTAGCGATATTTAAACACAATAAAAAATACGCCAATTTACACCCCTTAATTTGCGCCAATCCATACATCCCTTTATAGATCGGTGTGGAGCGATATTCAAACACAATGAAAAAAATACGCCAATCACACACCCCTTTATGGTCTATGCTCCACCACAATACAAACATCTAATAACTTATTGTGTCTAAGCCCATCTCTGCGACGGTATGATTTAAATAAATGACTCTACTTGTCTTTCTCCATGACTGCCAGTCATCTTCGTTTACCTGATTTGTCAGAGCTCCTAATACAATCAGTTGGTTCAGTGAAGCCTCTGCTGGCAGCGAGATTGAGCAAAAGGTGTTGATAATCAAAAGAAGAAGGTGTTGCCACCCCCCGGCTAGGGGAGGGGTATCATTTGAAACATCAGAAGTGACCATGATGCGGCAGGATCCTTTTCCGAAAATTAGTGTCGCCATGCGAGTCGGGACTTTCGTATCGTGATGGCCGATAATATGGTAGTAAAAGAGCTGGTACATCAAAGATGCTTGCCTCTTCACCACTGTCAATTTCAGGCAGCGGGCTATTGATGACACCGCCAAATATACAAGCAGCGCCACCTGTCAAAATGAATGTTATATGCAACTATTGTGCTAGTTTGCGATGCCATTCCAAAAGCATTGCTTTGGCAGGATTAGAGGTTACTATTGCGTTAAAGCATATCTTTTTGATTTATAAATGTTGCAGGCCTGAGGATACGCTATCGTTGACAGTAGCAAATATCTCTGTGTATGTTTTGAAGTAGAGCCATGAACCGTAAACTTTGCTCCTGTTTTTCTGCTCACCTCGGCGATCCCAGAAGGAAGGCGCCGGCAACGATCAGCCTCCCCGCTATGGCGTGTCAAATTGAGAGCGTAGTGCAAGAGATGCAATTTGGCGGCAGCATGATGTTGGTGGACTATAGTTTACAAGTCTCGCCAAGGTTTTTCAGCTTAGATAACTGTTAGACTACAGACTACGCAGGCGGAGATATCGCATACTCGTTAACAATTACCATAGATATGTGCCTAGTCATTCGATACTTCGTTCGGGCCACTTGAGATACCGGATGTCAAATTCATTGCGGCAACACATAACGAACAGCCCGAGTCTGCCAATCAGAACTTGCAATTATTAGCATAGCCTCGAAATTGCATATGCATGTCAAAAACGTTTTCGATTTAATGCACAGTATATCACCTGTTGGAGGTTAGGTCATTTCATTATTAGGCATGGGATGTTTGATGTGATTAAGCTGCCGGAACAAATGTCGGAAGCATGTTAATCTCCAAACACATCAAATACAATATTTGGCTACGTGATTCAAGCTGGGTGCGATAGGAGGAAGACACCGCCTTTTGATGGGATCAATATCGAAACAGCACACATTATATCAGATAGTAAAACGACAATGAGGAACGACAATTCTTGACTACAATACATACTGCGGTCGAGAGATGTGAACTAATAGCGAGCCGAGGATGTAAATGTTAGCTCGAATGTATCCTATCATTCAGTTCAAAGGTGGTAAAGACTGATGGTAAGCAAAATGCGTAGACTGCCTAGGATTAATTAGATGGCTGGGTATGTGACGCTGCACCAATGGAATAGAGCCTGTCTGATAAATTAGGGTTCTCCATTTCCTACCGTTCTCTCCAGGATGTAAGCAGATAGATATAAATTGTGACTAAAGCACTCCTTGTTAGAACCTAGATATTTTTGTGAAAAGTAGATAGATACCGTACCGGAGGAAATGCCGACGCGGGGTCACGGTAAAAGATCTCTGAAGCCATTCTTTCTTGGTTAAATAATATAATATGAATAGAGATATCCAGTGAAAGAGATATATCTAGTTATTTTAAACGATAGTCCGTGCCGACATACATTTTTCGGCCATTCATTACATGACAAGAGTGAATATGTATTTGCAGACTCAAACGACTTGAGATAAGTACTGCACTGCAAATGCATGTTAGCTAAGTGGATCCTGAGAATGTCCACTCCAACTCGCCATAGCTCGCTTTCCTCGCTCTCCTGATAAATGATACAGCTTATTGTTTCAAACTTGGGAATATTTATACTTCAATGTTGTCATTGCTCTCGAATAACAGAGAAAAGGTGATAACACAATCTCAGGATCCACAACACTAAGTGCAATGTACCACTCAAGATACTTTCTATATATCCTCTAAACTCATATGTTGACATTGACATATTAGCCTTGTTGTTCCATTGACGAGCTGAGTTGATATATTGGTGAACTGTATCAAATGATGGCCAAAAATAAATTACTGGCCAGATGCGATCAAAGGAGATTTTTGACATTATAATCCCCTTTTTCGTCAATTCCTGGTTTATCTCTTGGTATATCTCCTCACACTTGCTGTTCATTTTATCACAGTTTCTTTGTCTGTCAAGCAAAATGAGTCATAACATGCAACGCGTCAAGGACGCCATCCAGCAACTCTCACTGGAACCATCTCTAAAGGATTTCAAACGAGCCAAAAAGAGCGCAAATTTCAACAAGAAGAGGAAAGGCGTATTGAAGAAGAAGAGCAACGTCGAGCTTGTAAGAGACATTTATCTGAAATTCTTAGGGATACAAGTAATGACAGTTTGTGTGATTTAGTTACGTGCACCAGTTGCGGACAACATGGCCACAGGGATGCAAGATCAAGACAATGTGTAAATCACACCATTACCAGAGGTAATCTCTATTAATACAACAATTCATCTACATATTAACACACATTAACGAATGAGATATAGAAAGGAAACGGAAGTCAGCCGAGCAATTAGTAAAAGAAGGAGAAGAAAAGCGACAAGGAAGGCAACAGAAATCAACAGCTTCCGCGAACGTTGATTTTGTTGCCAACCCTTGTCCCCACTGTGGATCCACAACTCACAGAAGCCGTGCTTCCAAATTATGTGCTTATCATACGAAGAGCACTGATGAGATCCTACAGGAGGCGGTGGGGAAGGGTCATGAGCGTATAACGAGAAAGTGATATTTTGAGACAGCAGTAAAAGCCATGTACAAAGACGAACTTCATGTTCAAGTCCTCCGTTGTTGCGAGTACGTGCGCTGGTTTGTGATAATGACACACATTCTTGCAAATGCTTTCCTGCTTATCCATGATGATATTACTCCATTTTGCTTTACGCAAAATTACTTTTACTCTGTCAGTCAAATCGTTCGCGGCGAAAAAGTGACGGGAACCAATGCCAAACTGCCTTTAACAGCGTTGAATCAGGTCTGGGAGACCTTAAAATCAGCCCACCCATCTATCACCACACTCACGGTTTTAAAGCCCAAGAGTTCCTCTAGTGCTATTGCAGACGCATGTTTGACGTTGGCAACCAGTTATTCGAATAATATTGTTAACAATTTCGATACCAATGTTATGACTTACCTACGATATAGAATCTCCACAATTTATCCGGTAAGAGTGACTGCGACTGATTACCTTTGCAATATATCTAACTTTTATCTCCAACAGAGATTATCGAAAAAGACGATATATAATATCATAACCGAGTATGCATTCCCCTGCATTGCCGGAATGCCAGAACAATGGCCTGAAAACGTTGAGCTTAAAAAAAAAGTACCTGTACCTGTGACAATGGAGACATTGTCGGCATCCCCAGGCATGTTTGTTCCAGTCTTATTAGCTCCTTTCAGACACCAACAAAGCCTCAGGATTTCAACAAGACATTTTTTGACGCCATGGAGTTTAGCCCAATTTCGCATACGCAGGTAGGTACCAGTAAACTATCACCAATCTCTTGTCGTACTATGCCTAATGCATATTTATTACCTTGTAGAGCTGGCTTGCAAAAACAACAAATTGTCGTTTACCAATAGAGTATTGACTGACGGATTTGCCATGAATTTTATATTTGCTCGCCGTAAATCGATGGATAAAGTCCAAAACATTCAATTTGACTTCAATGACTTCACACTAGCTGAAATCAACGAACGCTTCCAGCCAGTGGCCGCCGATCCTGGGAGAAATCAAGTCTTCACCTCTTGCTATGGTTCTGGCCAAGAACCTCACAAGATCAGGCGTATATCCAGTAAGGAGTATTATGCCATGACCGGTTCGAGCGAACGAAATGAAAAGTTGAAGAAAGAGAAGAGAGAGGCTGGATTAATAGAAATAGAAATAAAAATACCAACGGCTAAAATTGCCAACATTCATCAATATCTCCAGTACATTGAATATGTACTAGAGCATATGACAGAACTTTTATCCTTCTATAATCCCAGTCGCGCTGAGGGAAGATTTCGCAACTATCAAGGAGTGCAAAGGGCTAGAGAGGAGATGGCTAACGTCCTGTTGGACGGCGGCAAGTAGTACAATCGCCAGAAAAGAGAGAACACCAGAAAGAATCGCAGGGAAAGACGAAAGAGACGAATGAGAAGGCAAGCCGGGGTTCCAGCTCCGACTCTGGCCAGTGGCCCAAGGTAACGAATGTACACTCCTCGACGAAAAGCGAAGGAAATATTATTTACATATTTACATAGGGAGTCTGCCTTACGATCAACTGTAAATTTGCAAGGTCCAGGACCGAGGTACTGGAAGGCAGCTGCCTACGAAGAATCAGTAAAAGCGCCGTTGATTGTTTTCGGTGACGCCATGTTCAACAAAGACGGCGTGCCCATGCGAGGCCAAAGAGTAGGTTGTTACAAATATCTTGTGGAAAACATTGAAAGAAGAGAAAGACAAGGTCACCTAGTTGCGATAACCATTGACGAATATCTGACCTCTCAGGTAATTATGCAAATGTGAAATTGAGGGAATTCATTTATGCTAAAGCTTTACAATTGCCTAGATTTGTTCTCACTGCCGCAGCAGTGCTCTGCAAAAAGTCAGTACTGCAGATGGCCTTTCTCACTACAGTATCCTAGTTTGCAATCACTGTCAGATACTGTGGCAACGAGACGTCAATGCGGCAAAGAATATGTACGGGATTGCAATGTGGACTGACGACCGCAGACCGATCGAATTGGCACGGCCACAACAAGAAATCCCTTGAAAAAAGTGATTAAAATTTCTACACTCCTCAGTGGTAGGTGAAATTATATATCCATCATCACTCACATCTGCCCATGGACTGACGCATACCTTCTGTTATCCCTAACGCAAACCTTATTTCTTTTTGAATCAAATTATATTTCAATAAACATTATACTTCGTCAAGTGGATCCTGGGATTGTGTTACCATCTTACTGAGTTTATTTCGAGAGTAATTATAAAAATTTTACAAGGATAATAATAAACTCTATCATCTCTCGAGCACTGGTAAACACAAAAGAAAGGGTGAGTGGGTGTGGGCAATCCCAGGATCCACGACTCGTATAATGAATTGTAGCGTTCGGTCTACGACCTCCGCCAAATTTATCAATGTAACTTCTGACAGCGTATAATGGTCCTACTGCATAAGCTTTAAAATATTCCTTCATTTAAAACTCAAAATGCTGCGATGCGTCATGCGAAAAAATTTCGAACATCCAATATGTCTCAAATTGGGGCCGTATCATCGGTCACTACTCTCGAGCCTACAGTGCCTGTAATCGAAGAGGAATTAGAACGTGCTAGCTGACGTCACCAGAAATTTATTAAGTACAAAAAGCACGCGATGTCCTGGAATACACAATCGAGTGGCTAAACGGTTAACTATGCAAGGAAATTTCAGAAAAATCGACATTACTGAAAGTTTCAGTGGAGACATCTCGAAGATTGCTCGCTCCTCGCACTCAATTTCCGTCTTCAATGACAAAGTGAGCAATTACAATATTGATGTTGTTTAGAAGGTAACCATGAACTGACCTGCCTTATAACTTCAAGCTTTATGTATTCGGTGGTGAGCATCAGCCACGTATTCCAGTCGACGCTCAAATGTACATTTATGACCTGAAAAGTAAGTACAACAATAAAAGAAATGTATCATTTTGTATGGCTGTTATCTGACATGCTTATTTCTATTTTTGCGGCAGACAAGACATGGAATATTGTGCCTGAAACAGATTCTACTCCTCAAGCCAGAGTGGGTGCTACTATGGCCATCGTAGGAGATGATATATACCTGTTTGGCGGTCGTGGCGGTAAAGACATGGCTCCTCTCCCGGCGGATATTTACAAATTCTCTACCACCAACTTAAAATGGTCCAAGGTCGATGTGAGTTCTGGAACCAAACCAGAAGCCAGGAGTTTTCATGCCTTGGCTGTGTCGGAGGTAGGATAATATTGTAACAGATTACCATTGAGAAGCTGAAGTCTTATTGCATTCCTTTTCAAAGACAGACCTTTATGTTTTTGGTGGTTGCCCTGCCAAAGTAAGTACTTATATCACAACACCATCGTAATCATTCTTCAATATCAATTATGGACATTCAACAGGGACGATTAAACGACCTTCATCGCTTCAACCTCGCCACAAGTACTTGGACGCAGTTGACATCGCCTCCTGTGAGTCCTCGTGGAGGAGCTGCTATAGCTTACTACAATGATCATTTATTTATTCATGGAGGATTTGATGGCAAGGAACACTCGGAACTGGTTGTATATGACATTCCATTGGACAAATGGCAAATTGCTGTATTGAACTCCGTTGGCACCCAAAATGCATTACCTGCGCCAAGAAGCGTTCACGTTTTAGTGCCTCTTTCTTCAGTCACAGATATCGGTCGAGTTGACCTTGCCTGTCTCTTTGGTGAAGGACACCCCAGCGACATAGGTCATGATGGAGCGGGTAATTTCTTCGATGATGGATTTGTATTTTCTATTAATATCAACCAGAAGGGCGATACTGTGGATGTATCCTCCACTCGTCTAAACTTCAGCGGTGATATACCTATTCCTCGTGGTTGGTTCCAAGCAGCTCCTTTATCGGGTAACGACATACTGGTTTGTGGCGGATTGAACGGCGATAACGCACGTTTAGCCGATTTATATGTTTTACATGTTGAGTCCTAACAGAAATATCTTTCTCGTCGACGATCGAAATTCTAATATTATTATTGGAGATAAGAAATAAAGGCAGTGTTTACTATATCTTTATTAGAAATGGCTTCCATTATGCCAAATTCAAAGCTACTTTGGAAATATACACATGCTAACGTTTTTGACATTTCTTACTTGCTGCTGGCTGAAACTAAAAGTAAAAAGCAGATCTTTACCAAAGGTAACTATGGTACCAATTTCAATCCACAATTTGTGCAAAATGAATTGGAAATTTGATTGACTTGCTTGCATCGTTCGCAATTGATGACTTGTCGAACTTGGCCGCTGTTTTGAGGGCTGTTTTCACCGTTGTTTTGACCGTTGTATTGACCAGATCTGTTCCTTTCCATTTCAGCTTGCTGGGTTCCACGTCTGACGGCATCTTCAGTTGCGGCTGCTTGCATTTGGGCTTGCCATTGCATTTGACGATTGGCTTCTTCCATCCTTGCTTGTTCTCTAAGCCTTTCGTTTTCATATGCCAGGTTTGCCTTTTCAGTCTGGTTTCTTGCTGCTGAACCGGCGACCCCTACTAGTAGGGCAGTTCTAGCGATGGGCATGCGACGTCTTCCATACATTACAAGTCAAGGAAATGATGAGAAGTAAAAGATGAAGATTGCAGGATTTTATACGTTTCAGATTTTTTGATCAAGAAACATTGGCGGCGGAATATGGGCTTTGTCTCAAATTATGCAACTTACTTTGTTATCCAGCCATTGGGCGGCGTATTTCAGTATACCTGACAACGTTAGTATCAGAAAGTCGTAATAAGAGAAAGTTTCCTTAAGCTGACTATTAGATATGCTGTATGATAGATCTATCGATACTGTTTAATTCTTGGTTTTTTTGCCAGCCAGCATGCAATACGCGCATTTAGCTGAGTTAATTCCATTTTTTTTTCCGTTCAACCATTTGACCCTTTTATTACTGTACCAACCTTGGTATGTCTATTTAACATGGTGACATTGATCACACTGATGATTTATACTCACTGCAGGCATAGGATATCAAAGTACCTTTAGTGGTTCGCGATATGTAGCAAATCCCTTAGCAGCTTTCAAATCTACATTTGTAACCTTTCAGCTAGCCAATTTTTTGGCTGTCCGCGGTTCCCAATCAAGTCACCTGAAATGAATTCCCTCCGCAACCTCAGTTTCGATGAAACTGTGTTGACTCAACACGACTTTATTTTAAGTAGTACATCATCTATAATGGGATATTAAATAAGCGTGACTGACATACGCACCTCTCGGTATAGTCTGCAGCGCACTGTATTTGGCTAGAACTCCCTTCATTTCCTAGTTCTCAACCTTCATCAGATAGTAAGATTGGCTATTCGACCGCGTTCGGACAATGAGGTATAACAGACGACCTTTTGCCGTTTCAAGATGGTTTTATGACATCACTTTTGATAGAATTTTTATTTTTCCATAGTCACGACCATTGGACAGACTTAAGACCGGTAGTGGGCATCATATCATTAACGAGGTTGGATGACCGGTATATTCGGGGTAACTATGCACAGAGAACGTTGTACGAGCGATCTTGAGGTACGATTATGTAACGTTTGTTGACCCAATATTAAAAATGCGCTTGCGCCATCTTTCCATTCACGCGGACACCGTTTTATTAACTCCAAATGACAACTATAGTGCGATATTTTCCATATTTTGTCGTGTCTGACCTGTTTCACGTAACGTTTACAATGGAATGATAGAATTCGGCAAAGTGTCCTTTAGCGGGTCTACAGGAACAAGGGTCTCTGAACCTTCTCACCAGTATCTCGTTCAGATCACAAAGACGATTTAAATATACTCTTTTGGCCAGTAGGGCTTGATTTCTATCAGATTTACACACGATCACAATATTCATTCACTCCAGTGAACGACCTTTCTAACCTATACTGTCAATAGATCTTCCTATGGATGTAAAATATCCCTATACATTTATCCAAACGACAATATTCCCCCATGATACACTTGTTGGTAGTCTCCAAAAAACGTTTTCATTCCAATAACGACCGAATGACTGAACCAGGCTATTGGAAACCATGGAGTTTCCAAGCGGGACGATTTGTGTAAGGGTAAGAGAGGGAAAATAGAGTCTTGAGCCCCTCGGTGGTTACACCATGCCAGGTAATTTCGCTACTTCCATCTTTATTTCCCCATGTGCTTCATACAGCTCGGGGTACTGCTTCCAAAACCCTTTCCCGAGTACCACCCTCGTGATGACTATTAACTGAAAATCCTATATATGAAATCAATGATTCAAGGCAAGAAATATTGATTCTGCAAGTACTTCCTTTTGTTGTTCACAAAATGACTCGTACCCTTCTTGCTGCTGCAATCTTTGCAACATTTGCTGCTATTAGCCAAGCTACTGTTCCTGCTGGAACCAATGGATTCACACTTGTATGGAGTGACGATTTCACTGGTGCTGCTAATACCCCTCCAAGTAGCGACTGGAAATATGACACTGGAACTGGTGTATTTGGTACAGGTGAAATTGAGACTATGACTAACAGTCTCCAAAACGTGTATCAAGATGGAAATGGCAACCTTCGCATTGTGGCACTTGGAAGTGGTAGCTCTTGGACTTCTGGAAGAATCGAAACTAACAGAGACGATTTCGCAGCTCCATCTGGTGGTATTTTGGCAGTAGAAGGACGAATGCAATTGCCTGATCTCACAGGCGCTGCTGCCGCTGGATATTGGCCTGCATTTTGGATGCTTGGTGCAACCATGCGTACAGGAACTGCCTGGCCCATGTGTGGAGAGATCGACATCATGGAGAGTATAAATGGAATCAACGAAGTTTTTGGAACTTTGCACTGTGATGTGTCTCCTGGTAAGATGCTCTGTTATCAGTTTAAAGATTTGAAATGTATTATTGTTCATGAGGCAGTCCTCCTAACGGCTGGTATACTAGGTGGTGATTGTAATGAAACAACTGGTCTAGGAGGAAATAAGCAAAATCTCTCTCCCTCACTTCAAGCCGGTTTCCATGTCTATCGTATGGAGCTTGACCTCGGTGTTAATGAAATTCGTTGGTACATTGATGGTGCTCAATATTGGCAAGTTTACTCCACTTCCGTTTCTGCTTCGACCTGGACAGCTGCTACCAATCATGGCTTCTTTATCATTTTTGATCTTGCTATGGGTGGAGGTTTCCCTAATGCTTTTGGAGGTGGTCCAACCAGCTCTACACAATCAGGCGGTGCATTTATTATCGATTATGTTGCAGTTTACACCAGCGCCGGTTCAGGTTCCGGTGGTAGCACTGGCGGCGGTAGTGGAACTTGTGGAGCTGGACTCAGTGCGTGCGGCGCTGCTTGCTATAACCCTAGCCAGTACACTTGTATTAATGGTAACACCCTCTGCCCAGCAGGTGATCAACTTTGTGGTAAGTTATATGTGAATACGTTTTGATGTCTCCAGTATATATTTTGAACTCAGCCTTATTGCGAAAACTAGGTACTGCATGCTACAGCCCATCTCAGTATACTTGCAGCGGAGGAACCCTTTCACCGGTGTAAGGAAATACCATCTATAATATTGTATTTATTATAATATGTATGGACAATGAGTTCCGAAATAAAGAATGTCGATATGCTAAATTCATTGGCATCTAAGTGCAGTCCACTGTAGGAAATGATGATCTTACAGATTGCGTATTCTGTGAGGCACTACAAATTAGAGATATATTTTATCCCATTTGGGTCAGGCTATTGATTGCCCTGGGACACTCATGAAAGACTAGATAGGTAACAATCCTAACAACTTTCCATTACCCGTAATTATCTAAATGACAATATGATCATTTTAATGATTTGCAGGGCAAAGGAGCAGCGCAAAGGGATGATGGCCTCATCCCTTTTGCGTCCTTAGTCTTACGTTCCATTCTTTGTATTCATCTCCAAAGTTATTATGTTACACCAGTACAGCAGCCTCTCCTCTATCTACCATAGTTCCTTTCGTGTTGAGCTTTTGTGAGCCAGACCACAAACAGAGAAAGCCTTGTTAACTTGGGTTCATTGGGCAATAATTTCGAACATTATCAGCACAATTTGCTATTGTGTAATGCAATATTTGACATTTGTAAACGAAAGATGAAAAGGCGCATCGAGACGTTAATTGTGGCTATGCAAATGCTCCTGGTAACACAGAAAACACATTGATATGAACATTTACCGTACGTCACTCTAATAGGCACTATATATCATGGTGATATTTAACACGGAGCTGGCCTTGCAGGGGCCGATGGTCAGTTTACTGCCATCTGCTATTCAACTCAGAAATATACTAGAGTGACTAATTTGGATTCTACATCAGCAGCACTCTCTAATCCATGTCCCTTGCTCACTAGTATTGAAGCAAATGCCATTCAACATTATAGTAGAGTCACTATTATTGCTGGATCATAACGTTTGGAACTAACTGATGTAGAGGTAGTCATCTCTAATAAATACATGATACCATGTTGACAGCTACTTATTTCGTTAGTGTATAACACGGAACAATGGAGGTAAAAGAATCGAGAATAGAGTTGTTCAAAAGGGATACGGCTCAGGTCGATTATAAATATCTTCCTTCTAATCCATAGGTCAAAAATAGTCAACAATAGAATACTGGGTTGTAACAAATAGCATGTAAGATACTGCACCATCAGCAATTGGTATAACCCACTGAATGTGCACTAATGTAGTTACTTTTGTTTCTATAGTTGAAATAAAACAGAGAAAACAGTTCAAGAAAGTAGTACGTGTGTGACATTGTTCGCAGAAGAGTCAGACCATGATAGAACACTGAATAAATACTTAGAGGTAGACTTGGGAAGGATAGAAAATCGAGGGTGATAACAGGGTAAATTTATGACTAGACCAGTGAATACGCAGAGGTACAGTTTAGAAACTACTGAATTGGAAATACTTGCGAGTGCCATGACAATGGAGAAAGTTCAAGCGTATCGTATACCCCCCTCGTACTCCTTATGGCCACATGCGTTGCTATTATATTTAAACGTTGTTGATTAGGTAAATATAGTTTTGCACATCTTGCATTGAAATATTCATAGAGAAAAACAAGAATGACTGCACCTTGGTTTAAAAGATTTGAGAAAAATGTTGCAATGCTTCTAAGAAGGGCCAAAAGCGATCTTCCTGATGTGCAGCTTGGTGAGTTATTAATTGAGTAAGAAGCTCAACCAAGGAAACGTATTCCCAGTTATAAATTTTTTGTGACAGATGACATTCTGCAAGAAAAAACATGCCAACCTATATCACTACAAGATTTTCGATGGTACTTGACAAACAAAGAGCATTCTGCTGAAAATCTGGACTTCTACTACTGGTACTTGGACTATCGCGAGCGATTCAATCAATTGCCAGATATTGAGCGAGCCAAATCGCCTATCCCACGAGAAGGAGCAGCAAGAGATTCAATCTCTATTGCTATGGACAGCGCTGTATCCGTAGGAACAAATGCTTTAGCACACGGCGAAGGGATACGAGACTTCAATGAGGCATCTACATTAGGCGCTAACCTTCAGCCTCTTCGTGAGGAAATTAACGCTGTTCTCAAAACATTCTTCGAGCCCACTTCATTTAAAGAACTCAATCTGGATGGTTCTATCATCAAATATGTCATGTACCATGGTCGACGTACAACTCATCCCGATGTTTTTACGGAGGCATTCAATCAAGTTCGTTGGACATTAGAGCACTCATCACTACGAAACTTCTTCCATCATGCTCTACAAAACATTCGTTACAGCCAAGTTGTGATTTTCTATTCAATGGCGCTATTCAATTTCTTGCATATTCCAATGCTTTTATATTACACCTATACACACCATATGAGTAGATGGTGGAGATTGCCAGTAATTTGGTTCGCGTTCAACTTTGTAGGAAGCATCCTGACGGCGAAACTAGGGTTTTGCACCGTAAGAGCTCTTCTTGGTAGAAGGCAGGTACCATTGTACGAGCTGGAGGAGGTCGAGCAAGCAAGAAAAAGTACAGAAAAGCATAATGAATCTACCGTACAAACTGTATCTGATTTTACGTCTATTGTTGATCCATCTGTCAAGAAATACAACAAGGTAAGTAGGTCACTGAAAGCGAGCATTTTAATATTTCTCAGTCGTACTGACTCGAAAGTCTGACTTTGACAGGAAACGGTCTTGCATATCAGTCTCGTATCCTTCATCTTCGGATTGTGTGTCCTGACACCATCACTCATTATAACAACGGAGTAGATTTATTTATTGATATGCTTTGTTCTTGATGTAATGTTGATGCTACACCATAACATGAAATTTGATAAAGTATATTTTCGTCATAGGTGTTGTATGTATTCGTAATTAAAAGCTTAGTATCACAGTGAAGTTTGTGCGTTGTAGCCTCGACCAAGCGACACTTTCTCGGCATACTGCTGGAGCATGATATGGTGCCAATCAAATTTACTACTTCATTTCCGTCCTATTCTCCATAGTGGAGATCGATGTATTTCGACCGATCCGTTGCCAGATGTATGGATGCTACAATATGAGTCACCTACCTAAAAAGGATGTCGCTTTGAATGAATGAGATGGTACGATATCTTATTGCGAATGAAATGAATTTTCGGATAGTATATCTCTTGTAAGGTTGTGATCAACGTAGCAAAAGTCGAGTGCATTGAAAAGTAGTACATGTACATGTAACAAAACTTTATGTATGTGTAAGTAAGTCTAGTATAGTGATTGAACTTTTCGTACTAATCGACCCATCTACTCTGGTGAAATACTGATGACAACTTTCCCTAGGGGATGACCTTTTTCCACATGACGAATGGCTTTTGGGATTTGGTAGAAGGTATATTGGCTGTCAATCAATGGCACAACTTTGTCTGTCTCAATCAGCTCCTTTAAATAATCCAGATCCGTCTTATTGACGTTTGTTATGAGTAAAGCGACCTTCTGGCTCAATAATTGAGATACAACAAATGCCTTGAGAGAGTCAGCCATACTGCCCAAGAGTCCACCGCCTGGTCCACCGACTGGACAAAATGTACCAGTTGGCTTCAGTACGCGCCGAATATCAGCAAATGGTTTGTCTCCTGCGATATCCAAGATAAGGTCATATAGGTGATCTCTTAACGTATAATCTTCTCTTGTATAGTCAATTACGTAGTTTGCGCCGATGGACTGCATGATTTCGACGTTGCCTGTGCTGCATACTGCTGTCACTTCCGCGCCGAGAGCTTTGGCAATTTGCACGGCAAATGATCCCACACCACCAGAGGCGCCGGTGATGAGTACCTTTTGTTCGGGTTGAATATTTCCAGCATTACGAAGGGCTTGCAGAGCGGTTAACCCAGCGCAGGGTACGGATGCTGCTTGCTCGAACGACAAGTTATGGGGCTTGTGACTAATGCTGTTTTCTGATACACATACGAAGTCCGCGAACGCACCGGTAACAACTTGACCAAACACTTCGTCACCAGGGCGAAAGTTGTTAACTTGAGGTCCAACCGCCTCCACTATTCCCGCAAAGTCGTTCCCAAGTACTGTGTTCTTCTTTGGTTTGTTCAATCCAAAGTACAGTCGAGCAAGATATGGATCTCCTCTCATTACATGCCAATCAGCTGCATTGGCAGCACATGCGCGGACCTGGACCAACACTTGATGGTCATTGATTGTCGGTTTGCTAATCTCGAAAACTTTCAATACATCAGGGCCACCATAGCTTTCAAGTATTATTGCTCTCATGGTATTTGCTTGTAGGTGTATGTGAAGAGTTCGCCTGTGGCATAACGGTAGCCGTAAGTTTAAAGTCAAATCGCAGAGTCACGCTAACAGACTGTTCTTACTAGTGTAGTTGTCGACTGCTTCTTTCTTCTGGCGAAATACAGTTGTTTTAATGTGGCGTTCAGTGTTGTTGAGTTGCTGTGCAGCTTTTATCCATTTCGTTACTCAGGCGGAAAATTAGCTCCGAACAGCAGCTGGTATGAGTCAAATTTTGAAGCATGGCCGCCATATAACATCAGAAGATGCAGTCCGCAACCGCTATTTCATATTCCTCGTACGATTCAATAAACGTGACTCAAACACTAATATTCATCCGATAGAAATATACTCCAAGTCAGGTTAACTGAAAAGCGACTAAATTGTACTATGCTGTATGTCGGCCATATCATTCGAAGGCATATCTTTATGGTTGCGCGTCAGTATAAGGCAGCAATATCGAATCTTGCATTTTTTGCGAAGTGATTTATATCAGTGACATCCAAACTATCCGATATAGAAAGTCACTTGTATTTTTCGCATTCCAGTAATTCTACAGTATTAAAGAAGATGCTTTTTACGAATGATTAGTCTAGTCCTATATATATAAAAGAATTGTCAACAACTCAAGAGTTGCATTTTCTAGCATGGATAAGGCACAAAACTGGTTGCAGGACAGTTCACTAAGGTTTGTGAAGCGAATTCTTTTGTGAATTGATCATAGTCCCTGTGTTCACAATACTGTATGACGAAACCACACATTTCTTTGTCTACTTTGCATTGTAACACCTTTAAACTAATAAATAGGAATTCGCATTAAACTGGATTGATATACTGCTGGCTGTTTACATGTATGGCTACTTGAATGAATTGTATACGGATACTGAAAGTTATGCAACCATGTATACTCGGTTCTCAAGGCTGGGGAACTCCAAATACGGAGTGTGAAAGTGGCACCATTGTCCCAGGCGATGATGAAATTTATCAGAAACCAGGTTGAACTAGGGCAATCTGTTTTATCCATTCGCATACACATTCATACAATGATCCTATAACAACGTTAATAACTAGTACGGAAACTTATTCATCAAAAGCAGACGGTTTAAAATGATGGGATGTGCCTAACCATGCATTTATGGTATGAAAGGCTCATGATGGTGTTATTATCAGTTACGCCAGTGTCTGGCTGACTGTCATAATCTCACGCGGTAACTATTGGCCAAGATATTAAAAAACTTTGATCCATTCTCCCATCATCATCTGGTGTAGCAATCAAAGCTGCCGTCCAACCTTTAGTATACTCCATCTCGTAAGCGGGTATGTACTCTTTAATGCTTGAATTCATTCTTCACTCGTCTAGTCATGATCAACTCATCGAGCAAAAGTAATCATAGAATACCTTCATTTCGTTCACCCACTGAGGTCGTAATTCACATGCATAATATCTGATAGTACTGCAAAGAAAGTGGAGGGTTATTCTCAAGACCCTTGTGACAGGCGCCTCTCGTTCGTTAATGGGTGGTACACAATATTGCGCGATCATTGATGACTGTGAATCATCACCTTACGACATCAACTTAAAGTAGGCCATATACATTGAAAAAATTTCTTATAAATAATATGATCTTCCCAGAAAAAAGGCATTAGTTCCTTTTGAAACAAAACAGAATAATGGCACCAGCAGAAACCAAAGAATCTGTCCAACAACAAACTCCTATTGAGGCAACAAAGGCTGCCGTCAAGGAAGAGGGCAAGACCGTGGAGGTCACTAGCGAAAACAAGCCTAAATACATCAGAGAACCCCTTAAACTTAAAGGAGTTTTGGATCAATTCAAATCATTTGACGTTACTCCAGTCATTGGAAAGGAGTTTCCTGATGCTCAACTCACTGACTGGTTAGCAGCAGACAACGCTGACGATTTAATTCGTGATTTGGGTATCACCAGTAAGTATACTTGGCATTGCTTACAAAGCAAAGTAAACTGTGATTCTAATAAATGCCAACATTCCTCAGTTTCTCAACGAGGTGTTGTCTTCTTCCGTGCTCAGAAGGATCTTACCAATGACATTCAAAAGCAATTGATTCAAAAGCTTGGTGAATTGACTGGAAAGCCTTCCACATCTACTTTGCATATTCATCCCATCATTAACGCTGGAAGAGAAACTGGTACTGGTGACAATGAGATCAGCGTCATTTCCAGCGAGCAAAACAAGAAGTTATATGCCCGAACTTCATTGGTTCTCAGTCAAAGTGCAGCTTCAGGATGGCACAGTGATATCAGTTAAGATTGAGCGATTTCGCGTCCGCTTAATAAACCTTGAAACTAACAGGTGTAATTAACTTACAGCTTTTGAACCTATTCCAAGTGATTATACTCTCCTTAAGCTTGTTGACCTTCCTTCAACTGGCGGTGATACTCTCTGGGCCTCTGGATATGAAGTTTACGATCGTATCTCCAAACCTTATCAAAAGTTCTTGGAGTCACTCACTGCTACTTATGCTCAACCTGGATTCAACAAGGCTGCCGAAAACAACGGATTTGAGCTATATAGTGAACCACGTGGTGCTCCTGAAAATGTTGGAACTGTTCTCGAAGCTATTCATCCCGTCATCCGCACAAACCCAGTCACAGGTTGGAAGAGTGTGTTCGCTGTCGGTGTTCACTGTGCCAAGATTAATGATTTGACTGAGCGTGAATCAAAGCATCTTCTCGATACCTTCAGAAATCTCATTACTGAGAACCATGATCTTCAAGTCAGACACAAGTGGTTGAACAAGCATGATCTTGGTAAGTTGATATGTCCTCGTAATTTCATTCTCTAATTCACTTCAAAATGTTTACAATATTTTCAATAGCCATCTGGGATAACCGTAGTGTCTACCATGCTGCCACATTCGATTATGATGAGAAGAGAACTGGTCATCGTGCTGTCGGCCTTGGTGAAAAGCCATACTTTGACCCCGCAAGTGTTTCCCGTCGTGAAGCTCTTGGTCAAAAGCCGACCGTCGCATAAAGATAAACACAGAGTGTTTACTATGCATTCCTCATAATAATCATGTCATTTAAACAGAATTGAAATAAAAATATTTTAATAGCAATGCAAAAGAAGGTTAAAATGATTGTATAAGTCTGGGATTGTAACGATTTTGCATGATGGATTGCAGTAACCATGGAAAGGTTCATATCTCGATGATAGTATATCTTGTTTCAGCTTTCGATTGCGTTTTAAATCAAAGAGATGAAAGAAGCAGTCATAATTACAAGTTGTAGGTCTGATGGAGATAAAAAAATATCCCCAGGGCAGTATTGACTAATAGTATTGCGTTATCATCAGTTACGCCAGTACCCGGCTGACTGTCATAATCTCAAGCAATAATTATTGGCTAAGATATGATAAAATTCGTCGTTCTCCCATCAACATATGTGTGGCAAGCAAAGCTGCGGTCTAACCTTTACCCAAAACTCCATCTAATAGGCTAGTACATAGCGCTTTACTGTTTGAATGAGAAACTTAAATGACTAAAGAACAATCTTATCTAGCGTATTAATCCTACAATACCTTCATGACATTCGGTAACAATAGAACGCCGTTCAATACTATAATATCCAGGTTTTGTCAGAACTGTAAAATTAACTCATTATTCTCAAGACCCTTGTGACAAGGCGCCTCGCCCATACATTAAGGCGTGATCAACATTATTGCGCGATCAGTGATGACTGTTATCTAGTATGTTGCAATATCAGTTTTAAAGTACGATATATATATTGAACAATTTCATATAAATAATACGATCTTCCCGGGAAAAAGGGATAGTTCCTTGTAAAAAAAACACAGTATAATGGCACCAGCAGAAACTAAGGAATCTGTCCAACAACAAACTCCTATTGAGGCAACAAAGGCTGCCGTCAAGGAAGAGGGCAAGACCGTGGAGGTCACTAGCGAAAACAAGCCTAAATACATCAGAGAACCCCTTAAACTTAAAGGAGTTTTGGATCAATTCAAATCATTTGACGTTACTCCAGTCATTGGAAAGGAGTTTCCTGATGCTCAACTCACTGACTGGTTAGCAGCAGACAACGCTGACGATTTAATTCGTGATTTGGGTATCACTAGTAAGTATGATCTGCCTTGTTTGCAAAGCAATGATAGTAGATCTGATGAATACCATTTGTCCTCAGTCTCCCAACGTGGTGTTGTCTTCTTCCGTGCTCAGAAGGATCTTACCAATGACATTCAAAAGCAATTGATTCAAAAGCTTGGTGAATTGACTGGAAAGCCTTCCACATCTACCTTGCATATTCACCCCGTTAGCAACGCTGAAAGAGAAACTGGTACTGGTGACAATGAGATCAGCGTTATCTCTAGCGAGCAAGCTAAGAAGTTTTATTCCAAAAACTTTTTGTATCTCAATCAAAGTGCGGCTTCAGGATGGCACAGTGATATCAGTAAGTTATTATCTATTTAACATCTATTTGATAATTCTTCAGATTAACCCAAGACAAATAATTTATAGCTTTTGAACCTATTCCAAGTGATTATACTCTCCTTAAGCTTGTTGACCTTCCTTCAACTGGCGGTGATACTCTCTGGGCCTCTGGATATGAAGTTTACGATCGTATCTCCAAACCTTATCAAAAGTTCTTGGAGTCACTCACTGCTACTTATGCTCAACCTGGATTCAACAAGACTGCAGACAGCAACGGATTTGAGCTATACAGCAAACCCCGTGGTGCTCCTGAAAATGTTGGAACTGTTCTCGAAGCTATTCATCCCGTCATCCGCACAAACCCAGTCACAGGTTGGAAGAGTGTGTTCGCTGTCGGTCATCACGTTGCAAGGGTCAATGATTTGACTGAGCGTGAATCAAAGCATCTTCTCGATACCTTCAGAAATCTCATTACTGAGAACCATGATCTTCAAGTCAGACACAAGTGGTTGAACAAGCATGATCTTGGTAAGTTGATATGTCCTCATAATTTCATTCTCTAATTCACTTCAAAATGTTTACAATATTTTCAATAGCCATCTGGGATAATCGCAGTGTCTACCATACCGCTACCTACGATTACGATGAGAAGAGAACTGGTCATCGTACCGTTGGCCTTGGTGAAAAGCCATACTTTGACCCCGCAAGTGTTTCCCGTCGTGAAGCTCTTGGTCAAAAGCCGACCGTCGCATAAAGATAAACACAGAGTGTTTACTATGCATACCTTATTATAATCATGTCATTTAAACAGAATTGAATAAAAATACTTATTACCTTGTAAAAAGATGAAAGTGATTGCATATCGATGATACCTTCACGAATTTTCATCATATAGAATTGGCGGTAACCAAGCAGTGATCATATCTCTATGGTAATATTCTTCTTGAAGCAGTCGATGTGCTTTTAGATCAAATGAAAAAGAGAGCAATTTTGCTCATGGTAATAGTATATTAAGTGGTAAAAGTTTTATTAAAGACATACAGTACAATTGATGATGTGTATAGTGTGCTGTGATTGGAATGTATGATGGAATAATTCTAAATATCTAATTAGCGTTCAAGTTCTGTTGACGAACTAAATCGGCATAGACTCCATTGAGGCCTAGTAACTCAAAATGCCCTCCAGATTCAACAACTTGGCCATCTTTGACTACAACAATAAGGTCAGCGTTCTGAATAGTGGATAATCTGTGGCTGTTTCAAATTCATTAGAATACTTCGATCAATAAAACGGAGGCGGCGGCATTCATTCATCTTTTTCAATCGACAACTTACGCAATAGTGATTGTGGTTCGTTTTCCCAGGGAGAGTGCCTTATCCAACGCCTGTTGTACAAGCTTTTCCGATTCGCTATCCAAAGCTGATGTAGCTTCGTCCAGTAATAAAATGGCAGGGTCTCGAATCAGCGCTCTTGCGATCGCAATACGCTGCTTTTGACCACCAGATAGTTGCGAACCTTTATCGCCTACTCTGGTATCCAAACCTTCAGGTAGGGAGTCAATGAGACTGCGAATGTTGGCCATCTCGGCTGCTTCTAATATCTTTTCGTCTGACACATTTTCATCCTCGATACCAAATGCAACATTGGCACGCAAGGACATATCAAACAGTACTGGTTCTTGACTGACCAAGGCCATATGGCTGCGAAGGTTATGGAGGGAGTAATCGGTAATATTTTTACCATCTAACTTCGCAGTACCAGCACTAGGATCGTACCATCTTTGTAATATTCCAATGGTAGTGGACTTCCCGCAGCCGGATGGACCCTGTCGCATAATGCATTAGCCATGCAACAAATACTCGCACAGAAAGGTTACAATTCTTCAGAAGCACTTACCACCAATGCAATCATGGTATTAGCCTTTCCATGGAATTCAAAATTACCTTTAAATATTTCGATATCAGGTCTGGCTGGGTAAGAGAAACGAATCTCCTCCATGTCAATCGAGCCATCAACCGACTCCGGTTCTATTCCTTCCATCTCAGGGTCAATCAGAGGCTTTCGATCAAGAATTTCAAACGTGTTGACAGCAGACTGCTTGCCCCTTTGTAAAGTGGAGGTAAACGTAGATGCACGACCCATTTGGTTCGCAGTTGTCATAACAGCCATAAGTACAGTGAACATAGATTGGAAATCGGTCAATCCAGCCTCAATAAGGCGAATTCCTGAATAGAAGGCGACAGCATTTGTAAACATGTTCATGGCTTGAGTTGCACCATACTACGAAATGAAAGATAATATAAGTATTTCAAAATATACATAGAATTCGACTAGACATAGCCGTACTCACGGCAATCGAAGCTATATATGCCTTCTTCTGTGCCAATTGATGTGGCTTCGAAATGGCCATCTCATATCGGTCTTCGAAATGCGATTGCTTGGTGAGAGACGCCACTGTACGGATTTCTTTAATTGCTTCAGCAGCGACTTGACCACTTTGAAGATACGCCGTTTTTGTTTGATTTTCGAATCCACGATGCACTCTCATTTCGTATCCTGTCGCAAGGACCAAGAATGGAACGCATACCAATACAATAAATGTCAAGATCCATCCGTTGACAAAGGCAATAACGAGTCCAGTAATGGTACAACAGACCAAAAGTGAAATATCATTCCAGGCCCTTGTAATGAGGAAATTGACATTGGCGGCATCGACTGCAAGACGTGAAGTCATTGCTCCAAGGCTGTGGAGATCATCATCGTAATATCCGATTTCTTGTTTGAGCATGGCGTCGAAAGCAATTGCTCTTAGGCGTTCTGTGTACTTTTCTCCAGCAATTTCAAAGCATACGACTCTCATAGTAGTACCAAAGAATGCACCGATACCGATTACGACGAATACGAAAGCATACAGATTAGGTCCTTGGAAAGGAGGCTCCCATACAAGATTGTTCTCCTGAAGCATAATAACAACCCTGGAGAATACAAGAGCGTAAGCAGGGAAGACGATTCCGGACAGCATACCGCCGAAGATTCCCAAGAGGAGAAGACCCCACTCTGGTTTCATCATCATCAAAACTCGTTTCATTGGAGCCTTCTGATTCAAAGCTGCTTTTTTGAGTTCTTTTTCCTTTTGCAATTTCAGTTGATAAGCATCAAGGTCACCAGCATCGGCCCTCACTCTTTCTTTGGCTGCACGCTCAGCATCAGCGACATTTGTTGCCAGTTCAACTGTTTCTTGTTGCAGCGCCTTTTCCAATTGGTCATCATCCATGGAGTCATCGTCAAATGGGTCTATTTCCGACAAGTCAGTAACACCTTTGGACTGAGCATCTTCTTGAAGTTTGATCTTTTGCTTGAGGACAAGTTGCTTGTAAACTCCATCCATCTCAAGAAGCTCATTATGCTTTCCCATTTCGATGATCTTGCCATCCTTCATTACAACGATTAGATCGGCGTTCTTGATGGTCGACAATCTATGGGCAATAACAACAGTAGTTCTATCGGCTGCAGCGACATCCAATGCTCTCTGGACTAATTATTCAACTTCATGTTAGTATAATATCATCAATTTCTCACTAATGACATTCAACATACCGAGTCTCTCGGAGGCTGTATCCAAGGCTGATGTCGCTTCATCCAAAAGAAGTATCGTAGGATTCTTGATCAATGCTCTGGCAATAGCAATACGTTGCTTTTGGCCACCAGACAGCATTCCACCATGTTCACCGACAATCGTATCGTACCCATTTGGAAGCTGAGTAATAAAGCTGTGACAATTAGATTTCATACATGCGCTAATTATTTCCTCTTCTGTGACGTCGATGCCAACGCTTCCCATCAATAGGTTTTGCTTGATGGTCATGTTGAATAAGACTGGTTCTTGACTGACCACTCCAATTTGTTGCCGAAGCCAAGATACATTGAGATCTTTGATATCATGTCCATCAAGTGAAATGTTACCGGAAAGTGGGTCGTAGAAGCGTTGCAACAATTGAACACATGTTGATTTGCCGGATCCAGAGGGACCGCAGAATGCAACAGTCATACCAGGCTTTATATCCAAGTCCAATTTATGGAGCACGGTGGTATCAGGACGAGTTGGATATTTGAAATGGACGTTCTTGAACACAATATGACCATTGACATGATCCGGCTTCAATCCGTCTTCCCGGTCACAATCGATTTCCGGTATGCGTTCAATGGTAGCATAAATTTTGTAAGCTGCTCCCATTGCCATGGTTACTGCACTCAGCTGTTGTGGAATCTGAAGCAACGACATGGCACCTGGTATATAAATGATGAGCACTGGTTTTAAATAGGAAACGCATTGTAGATATTGTAAATAGAATACTTACCAACCATCATGGACATAAACACAGTCAGAATGCCGGCTCCATCCATACCGTCTATCTGTTCAAGAACAAGAGTATAACCATACCAGAACGCCAGACCATAACTTGAAAAGAGAAGAAACATGAACACTCCAAACCCGAGTCCCAAAGTAACGGCTCTTCTTCTTCCAACTAAGTATGCCTTGTGCACTTGTTCTTTGTAAAGAACGGAGAAACGATTCTGTAGCGAGAATGTATAGACGGTTCGAATTCCAGCAATAGCCTGTTCGACGATTGCTCCACCATCAGCATAAGAATCTTGAATCTTGCCTGTAAACTTTCTCATGCCTGAGGTAACAAGCATGCCAACAACAGCTGAAGGAACAAGTAGATCAGAGGTTTGAACTATTATATCAATTTTCTAAGCTGATTCTCCCACTTACCCATTAACGGTAGAGCTGCTAGCAAAACTAAAGCTAGACGCCAGCCCTTGACGAAGGCAATAATGAAACCGCAAACAAATTGAGAAACACTCTGCACTAATTGACCGAATTTTTCACTAATTCCGTCTTGAATGAGATTTGTGTCGGCTGCCAGTCGAGTGGTTAAGGAACCTTCATCAGCTTTATCAAACCAAGACATTTCTTGTCGCAAGATAGCATGGACATACTTCTTGCGAATTCGGCGAGTCTGAAATTCTCCGGAAAGGACCCAGCAACATTGACAAATGTACCCTCCTACCAAGTTGGCGATACCGAGGTAAACGAAGATAAGAATTACGGGTATAACTGGGGTCAAGATATCTGCGCCAGGACCTTGATTAAGTAAGTCGGAAAAGCTGCGTAGGAATGTACCGAGAATGATGGTATTTATAGGCTGAAGAGAGCCAACGCCCATACTGAAAACGAGCCCAGTGACGATCAAGAATTTATCGCGTTTGTTTGAATATCGAAACAGCGAAAGAAGCCCTACAACCTGTTGCTTTTTTTTTGGTTTCTTTGATCCAGATCGAACCAAGCCGAGTTTTGATAATAGTGACGATGATCCATTCTTTTGTTGTGGTTTTTCAGGATCAGATATAGGATTGGTTAGTGGCAGTGGAGTAGCCACTTCACCTTTGTTCTTGGGAACGTTAACCATCAAAAAAAAGTTTTCCTACCCATCATTGGTTGGTTAATATATAGATGGAGTTCGGCGTCAAGTTTTACCAACCGAGCGGTGGTTAATATTTTGCCGGTTACTGTTTGAGGTAAAATCTTGACCGATAAAGGAAAAAATAATGATAGACACACATTATTAGGAAATACGTGTTTGTATATCAAACAGTATCTGATAAATCATTAGTCATAGAGGCTTACACAACAGATCAATATTGTTATATCAAAGCTTTTTAAAGTGATCAACTGGCGTCTGTATGGTTGGCCGAGGCGGGGCTGGAATCTTGATAGCCCGCCACTGCTACAAATTGACCCATCTTCAGTAAAATTGCTGTAAGCGGGTCAAACTTTTCGAACAAACCGAGAAATTCACTCTGTTCCGCAGTAGCATTTGCAGTCATACTTGTTAATATGCTATTTACCGCTTTCAGTACAGCATAGATATGTATAATGATGATGCATTGAAAAACTACATTAAAACAATAATAGAGAACATGTAACAAAGGTGTAAAAAAAAAAAAAATTTACAATAATACAACATAAAATCACTGTCTACATTTCAAGAAGGCCTTCCAAGGTCACTATATCCATAAAATCAACATCTGCGTTTTGCCAATTTTGAAAAATATCGGGAACTCCTTCAAAGCTACTGTCCCACTGTACATTGTCTATCAGAGGTATTCCCGGCAATGCCACGTCGTTACCACTAGGAGTAAGGCCGAGTAGCGAACTTTGGGTTAGTTGGTTATCAACCGACGTTTGCAACGTAGTTGCGTTCACTGAGTTTTGATCAACATTTTGTTGTGTATTTGAAGGTTGAAATGAATTGTAAGTGGTCGTCGTAGATTCTCCACGCGTAGACAGTGCAAATGCGTCGGTTTGCGTGGCTGATGGTTCTGATTTGTGTTCATTGACTCTCACATAATTCTTCATTGTGGTACCTTCAAACATTCGACTAAATCGAGTGGCAGCACCCCAGCTGTCATCAAGTTCATGCAGCAAACGTAAAAGTCTGTCTATCGACGTCTGCGCCTCCAATGCTATCCTACTATCATCCGATTTCGAAAGAGTGGTAAACATGGCACCACAGGTAAACAAACATAGGACGCAGTAATTCAATGCGTATTTAAATCTTTCTTCACTGGACAGGCTTTCGGCAATATTGAGGATTGAGTATGCTGCAGAGATGCAAATTTGTAATGATGGGTATGGTATACGTTGCTGAGAAAGTGGTATATATGGCCGATGAAGGGTGATGACCGTGTTGTAGTAGACCATATGCAGTTGGCAAATTGCAAGGTGTGGGATCTGTCGACTGAGATTGTGCTGTGGTTCATATTGTAAGAATGGCGGTAATTCAATTTTCCATTCATGAAGCATAGCATGCAACTTGGTGAGTTTTTCTACGGGGGACACAGTCGACTTGTTTATCGTCACAGAGTAAATGTCTTGCAGTACTTTACCGCTGATTTCACATAACTTGACGTAATGACGCATGTAATCCACTACTGGTATTGATCCATCGCTGATATTGTCTTCCTCTGAAGGAAGACCAACATCTATCTCACGATCATCTAGACCCAGCTGTCGACCGTAACTTGTACTTGACATTCGGTCCACAATATAACAGCACCAAAAGGTTCTCTTCCTCTCCTCTTTCTCGGCTGTTGATATATTCCAACGATCGCAGTTGCGATTCAATCCCATGCTTTGAGCCATACGGAGAGCCTATCAGAAATGATCCATGAATATTGAATAAACTGTACAAGCAATAAACTAATCTCAACCAACACACTCACCATGCCAGTATAGATCCATGAACGATTTCCTTTCTTTGCGCCATATTGATGACTTGCGATAAGCAGTAAAGATTGAATTGTCGCCGTACTCACTTTATCCATATCTTCGTCCAAAAGAGCTTGTACACGATCAAAAAAAGCTTTCCCTGTCTGGTCACAAAGTTCATTGGGTTGATATACCCTTTTATCGGTAGAGAGTCGAGAAGCAATGGCGAAAATGGCGTTCATCAAAATTGCTGGCGGTGGGTTTTGAGGATCTTGTAATCGCTTTAAAAACGTTTCCTTGTGAAGTACTGGTAGCACTGTATAACAGTACTTGAAATAGATGTCGATGAGATGCTCTGCCAAATCAGGTGGAGGCATAATGGGTATTGATATTTGGATTTGTCTTCCTTCCATGTCGTTCCTTAGACTCTTGCCATTGTAATTCAAAACGGCATGTTCCTCAGTGTCAAAGGCTCTATGTCGAAAGACTGGGCTCGATTTGAACACATAAAATCCCGATGAATTACCGTAATATCGAAGATTTCCGTATCGATCTATCACTGCCAGATTCTCCAGATTCTTGCTTAGCTCATCCACAGACGACGATGTAGAAGCTGACGAAGGGGAAGATGAATCAGCTTCGATATAAGAAAAATGTTGTAGATGAGAAGCTAGTGGTACTGCGGGGAAGTACTCCCGAATTTCATTGGAATCATTCAATACAGGCGATTTTGCCGCTGCTGGCAAGGGAGATGCCTGTCGCTGATCTATAGTCGATGTACCGGTCTCCACAGTTTCATTCGATGAATCATGTTGGTTCTCCGTCACTAATGTGCTGATAAGAGCCTCCATCTTGTGTAATCGATTTTCTAAACTTTCCTTCGATGGTCCTCGCTGTAACCACAAGGCCATATTAATTGACAAAGAAGTCTAAAAGCTCCAACCATATCAGCCACTCACCTTCTTTATGGGATTTTTGTAATGACACACAATGCTTTGAGATTTGCAGCGGTGACATGACGGATACACTCCATTACATCTCACTTTTCGTCTCCTACATTCGTCGCTATTGCCATATGCTCTTCCATAAGTATGTCTTTGATTTGAATGACTAAAACCTATATAAAATTTGGAAATATACAGTACCATGCTCTACCAATGCGCTGAAAGGGCTTCTTCTCCGAGTCTTCGTTAATGCTTAGTCTCGTACTCATTTTGCAGCAGAGTGACGGCTGGCTGATAGGACGGATCGACCAATAGCACACTGTTGAGCAGCAGCCGCAGCTCATCAAAAAGATATCCCGTGACACAAAAAAAAATACCATTATTTGAATCTGAATTTTAATGCGCACAAAAGTTTTACCGCAGCCGAGATCATTGAAAGGCTTTAAATCTAACGTCGCTCGCTTTCTTCTTCCAGCATAATTTTTCCTTTTTTTTTTTCATTATTCAAACTTTTTACCATGGCAAGTGAAAAGGCATGCTGCAGTACACCTGCTGTTTCTTCCAACTACCAAGCTGTTGGAGTATTGGAAACCTTTGGCGATCTCCCTGTTTACCGCGTTGGTGAGGTATGTAAAACAAACCTGGCGTTTTGGCGTTTCGCTGGGGTCTTTCTAAAACATGAAGGCTATTATAATAGAAAACCGAAAAGGCCATCCTAGTGATTTATGACGTTTTTGGACTTCAGTAAGTCTCATTTTTTTTCGAATGGTGACACTCTCTCAAGTAATACATTAACCGTCTCATAGCAACAACACCAAGCAGTTCTGCGATGTGCTCTCAAAGTTCTCTGGCAAGCAAGTTATCATGCCTGATTTCTTCAGAGGCGAACCCCTGCAAGAAAGCATGTTGGGTGATCGTGCTGCTGTTTTGGCATGGTTGGACAGAGTTGGAACTTTCGAAGTGGTATGAACACCTATCTGCAAACTGTCAATTCATGTAGCGTCAAACCTAAAAATCTTTCTCATTTATTAAGGTTGCCCCACAAGTTCAACAAGTCAGAGAAAAGCTTGCCTCAGAAGGTGTGAAAAACATGAGCACCGTCGGTTTCTGCTGGGGAGCCAAGATTGCTATTCAGCTTTCTGGTGGAGATAGCTATTACAGCTCCACTTGCTTGATTCATCCTTCCCGACTTACCGTCGAGGATGCTGAAGCTGCTCAAGCCCCACTTTTGATGATTACATCCATTGAGGAAACCGAATTGAGCGAATTCATGGAAGTCTTGTATAAGAAGCCTTTCGGTGACAAATGCAAGCACGTTCACTTTGATGGTGAGTGACCTATCTGTAATAGACGATGCAATTTTCTGGAAATTAATGGTTAACGCACGTAGATGTTCATCACGGCTTCGCTGCTGCTCGCGGTAACTGGGAGGAGGGTACTGCTGATCGTAAGCGTGCTATTGAAGCCATCCAGCTTACTGTTGACTACTTCAACGCCAACCTTTAGATTAGGCCACTCTGGACAAGTGATAAAGTAACTTATCGCATGCTTTTGCCTTTGCCCTTGTTAGAGAGAACATGTGGATGCATCTAGGATGCAAGATCCATGATTGCTCACCGTGTTTAATTTTACATATGGAAAAAGATCTTTTTATTAAATGAATGCAACATCTTTACACGCTATCTGATGTTTGCCATGGAATAGGATTTGAGGGTGATATTAGAAAGATCTGTTGGTACATATTAATGTTGTACACAGATGATTAAGTTTTCATAATTCCAGATAATGCCTCTACAAATTGCAATTAATTCTACATAACCATTACATCTTTCCACAAAGAATTACACATGATACTACTCTTTCTTGTACTTCCTTAGTAGTGGATCCTTTAACATCTTTTCCATGGCTTTCGACTCCAAATGTAGTCGAACAATGGCGCCATTTTCATGCCAATGTTTAGCCATATGAGATTCCTGTTTTGTTATTGATCCTTCAGCTTCCATGATCTGCAAAAGGCCATCAATGCTCGGCATCTGTGGTTGAACATACCGACGTTATTCTCCTGCGCCAAAATCAATCCCGTACACATTTTGACGGAGCCATGATGTGAAAAGGATATTTCGATGACCAAGAAAAGTGTTCCAAATACGTTGCGAGGATACTTGATGAACATAGAAGTGGAGTAGTGCAGGCACAGTGGTAGTATTAAGCTGGTTCAAAGTTGATCGAATCCTTGCTGCCCTGATTCCAAGTGGCAATGAGCATGATTGTGCACCATCAAGTGTGACGCCTGCCTAGGTGATGGGTGATCCAGTGAACTTGGTGGACAGGGGAGGTACAACTCGGGTTCTAAAATCAAATGTAACGTCCAGGCTCACGTCCTCATGATAGTCCTCTAATCCTCTTGCCCGGTTGATCATAGCCCAAACATGAGACAAAAGAGCATCGAGATGACTGATCTTATTAGGTGATATTTGGGCGGATCCTTCTTCCCACATACTCTGAATTTCTTGACCACTAAAGTGAATGAAATAGTCGGACACTGGAGCTGCTAAATCCCAATTTCTCCAAGGCAATGGAGTACCAAAAGGCTCGATGGCAGTATGTTCAAGCTCCAGCGGAATGACGGTTTCTGATGCCATAGGCGGAGGACAGTTGCCAGCCGATGCCCACCAGTTGTAAAAATGAAGTGGTATGCTAGCGGCCACATCGATTAAACTCTTTTCTGGTTTGCTGGCATTGATATCTCCAGCAGCAGAGTTATCCAATATCTTAGGGTTGAAAATTGGAGTTAAAATGGGTGGCACAGTATCGTTCACCACGGCCATGTTGATGGTGGCCCAGTCGGCTACACAATTAATCCTGTACAATCATGCAAGGAAGATTGTCATGGTTCTGTCTTAGGGCTAGAGGCACGCCAGGAGTCATGAAGTTCACTTTTGACAAGTCTGTTTCAATTGCCCGGCCAATTGAGGATATGCATCTAATGTCCTACGCAACGATAACGTAAGGTTGTCGATGGAATACGCTGGCACTCCTCGTTGGTCCTTTGGTGCATCATACACCCGGTACCAGCAGTTGCTGCGAAGGTGACGACTGTAGCATCAAGGATCGATAAAGGTACGCTACGAGGTGTGGTGGATACCAATTTGGATTCTGGAAAGATACGATTAATAGAGATTATATGTATATCTTTATCTGCTTGCATGTGTTCTGAGGGCATAATGTAGGAGTAAAACGCTGAGGGTAAAAAGGCACAAGGCTGTACAACGCTACACCTCCAAAATAATAAAAGCAAATTGGGTTCGGATAAGAAAAATTACTGCTGCGTCACTTTGGACACCCAACCATTAGGAATAAAGTCAATGTCTCGCAAATTGAAAACAGCGATGGTGAATAATACAATGAATTTTTCTGCTTCGAGAGAAGCTTCCTAAGCCTTCCATATCGTAGTTCACCCAATTTAGTTACACAGCATTGAACCCATCACATGAGGACATACCCGGGTAACGATAGATACTCAGCCCAATCCTTTGGAAGTAGCTAGCTGCAACACCTTATGTCTACGACATGAGAAACTTGTAATAAAAAATATATACTATCGTTTCCTTGTGATGATTAGCACGCCTATACCGATCGATTATCGAATACGGTAACATGCCGAGAAAATGGTGGTTACTACACGATATACAGGAGAGGATAGAGAAGTAATAATACGTTACTCTTTGGCAAGAGTTCATAGTACACTGTATCATAGTCTTTTTTCTTTACAATGAATTTTCGACGTCTATTCATTTGCGTCATTTAGATCTGCTTGAAATGGACTTCACTTCAATGCACGCACGTCTGCATCATGTATCTATTTAGGGGTATGCTTGATAAAGGGATTTATTTTTAGAGGTATAAAATGTACAATACTCCATTAACAGTTTACCAGAAACTAGCAATTATCCAGAGAACCGCATATCCATACGTAGTTCATGCTTCCTTTGACTACGTTGGCAACATTTGAGTAATAGTTTACAGCTGTATTGACGACATAGTATCCTAATAATGTATCGTTAGCGCATCCTTGAACGGAATAAAATTTGGCCAGCGCGACTTTGTTAACGAATGATATTGATAGAGCCCAGCTATTATTTTGTAGCGCTATACATGTATTGGAGTTGATGGTATTCCACGTATTATTGTATCCTATGGATGCGGTGTCAGCCAAGGATATGTAATAACTTGTCAAATTAGCGCTGCCTGGTGATTGAGGCGTAACAACACTTGATTGCTGTCCTCTAGTAGCGTAAGCCCAGGCGAAAAGAGCAATAAAGACGACAGACAAGAGAGCCAGTCCTATAATTGTCGCTGTCGTCCATTTACGCTGCTTTAATCGGTTTACAGTCGAATTTTCATATCTGGTATGGCTTATTTTGGTAGAGATTTTGGTGGTTGCTTCTTTATAATTATAGATGTTTACATTTTCTTGAATTTGATCCTCATCAGAAGTATTTGGCTTCTGTGTGGCGACATATTGCGTCAATTTGGACATGGTAAAGAAAAAGAAATGTTACTGCCGAGGAGCAGTAAAAGTAAGTCCAAAGTGCGAACCTAGTCTGACAGGGAGGTCAATTGGTTTAAATACTTCTGCAAGGCGATGTGATGTGTAACAACAGATCAACATAATGCTAGTTCTACACGTGTATCACCCATCTTACATTCAAAACTACAACCAAAGGAGCAACGACATTAGTCCACCAATGTCATTTTCTACTATATGGTAAGGCAACACGCATTTCCTTAAAACTACCATCATAACTAAAGCAAAGCCAACTAGCATAAACCGGTCGTTTCTGCTGTACCGAGAGGTGGATCTATTTGCCTGAGAAAATGTGATGTATTGCGCTAACGATATTGGCACCCCATTGCCGTTAACATTCTAATTGGTTTTACTAGATGATATACACGAATGTGGCCACAGCCGCTGGTCAGGATGATCGAACAACTTTGCTACAGTAACACTGGTTCAGACAAGATACAACCCCAAAGTAAGCCCCTATGAAATGGAGGATAAACACTTAATTTTTGGCCATTTGAGGTCGCAGGCCACTCTTTCACATCCCAAAAGCAGTCGCATGCAGTTGAGCTTGGCGGCCATATACAGCAAGTACCTAGACCCAATATAAAAAGTTAAACTCCCCAGCAACGGAGTGTAAGATATATTCTCGTTTACTGTAGTTGAGGCTATGTCTCCTCCAAGCCTTTTATAACGCAATCAATAGAGCTAAGATTCTATTGATTTCGTCGCACCAATCTTATTCCAATGCAAGTCTAACCTTTACTCACAAGTCGTCGATCATCATTTCCATCATTACCATGTCACTTTCAGAACAAACATTCAATAGCTTAATTTTAACACTCACCGTATCTCCCCTACGAACTCTCGTTCCATCGTGTGATTGCCGAATTCGGAGCGATGTACTTACGGTCATTTGCTTGAACTGGAAATGGCAAGGTTTGTAAAGTTTGGTAAACGTTATATCCCCAGCCTCCTAATATTTCTTTTCTCAGTAAGTATGTTGTGAGTAACAATGTCACAAGCAAATAGCTGATCTGTAATAACGCTTTAATAGTAACTTTATTACAAGCCGTTCTTCCATGACTTTTTTTGACGGCCGTAAATAAGCCACGACCTTCACACATATTCCTACCAGTCAGCTGTGCTGCGCGCCTTAGGGCTGCGCGAGGCATTTGCTTGTCAATAACAAGCCTGTATCACAAGTGCTTCTAGACGTGCGCCACAAGTACCACCATATCGAAACTCATCTTTCCATATCACCTGCATAGCATTTGAAGCATTCATTGTCCGGAGTAATCTGCGTATTACGAGTAATTGCCGTGCCATGCCCCAAACTAGGTTAAGAGCTACCTGCTGGAAAGGAAGCTAGGTAATAATAAATGTTTATATAAGCTTCTCTAGTGAAAGAGAGAAAATATCGTGTTAAAAAGTAGGTAGGTAAACAAAAAAAAAAAGTCACAAAGAAATTACAAATACACGAAGAAAAAAAATTCCATCCTTAATAGAAGGAATGTGGACAACCACGCAAAAGGTAATAAAAGTTCGTGACCAGCCTCTCTTTTAACCACCTCAGCAACTGCCAGGTACAACGCCTGGTCATTCTTTTGCTCCACCATTGCTGAATTCAAAGATAGCAGATTCTAGTGCTTCTCTCGAGATGCCGATACTAATTTCGTCATATAGCTGGAGTTTGGATGGAAAACCTTGCGACAACCGCTGTTGCTCCAGGATTTCTTCCAGTCTGACAGAGTTGTCGGGGTTGATCTTAAGGCAGGTCGGCGGTGGAGAGGCCTCGTGCGTGCTAATTTCAGGTGGTATAATGAAGCGATCTTTTCCAACAGTTAAACAATTTTCGCTCGTTATTTTGTAACAGTTGTCGATAGCAGTATAAAACATTTTCAGAACTGCTTCTGATTCACCTTCCTTGCCAACTTGTCTGTTGATCTTTTGAAAGATGGTGACAGCTGTAAATAGATCCTCCTTTGTCTTTATACACACTATTGATCGGTTTTGGACCAAAACCGCTCCGACGATAGCTCCAGCTGTGAAGCATTCGGGTGTATACCAGAAATCTGGAACAAACGTAAACACAGAATCCAAATGATTGTTGTCAACAATACGTCGGCTACATTCAATGACGGCATGACACGATTTGAGAGTGGTCGCTAGCGCTTTGCAGTAGAGTGGATGGTTCGGATCTCGTATAAAGTGATTTTGCAGCTTAATAATTTTTGAATGGATGCAAATGTAGGCTAAGTTTCGTTGTGGTTCCATCTTGGGTCCAAATTCGTCTGCCAAAGGTATGGTTGATAACAGTAATCTACATGATAGCTCCAATTCATCTACGGTGTCTTTTGAAAGGTCATTTTCTCGTAGTTCTGCATCTCTTATAACACCTCTTAACCTTGCAGTGTGGCATTGAAATAATAAGAACCATTTTTCCGTGAGATGAGATGAATTTTCAATGATCTCTGAATCTGAGTGGATTGCACTTTCTTCAGCATTAGATGGTAGTCGGCAGCTGCACTCTCGGTCATTAATATGCGGTGGATATGAGAGCTTGGACGACAATAACCGGTCGAATATGTATATGTTCCACCAGATTCTTCTTCTCATTTCTCGCTCGAAAGGACTAAAGTTGTTGAATATTTCGGGATCTCGATGAAGGCCCATTTGCATAGCAATAGTAATCAACGATCCAAGACGTGGCCATATCCGTCGTTCTATGGGAATTCGTTCGTAGCAATGTAGAGAAAATTCACATTGTATGGTGCCAGCTCGGAGGTAGTCCAAGTCATACGGTACGTCGGACGCATCGGCAACTAGGAGAGCATCAACTGAGATTTGATATAGAGAAACAGCACTATCCCGATACTGCTGTTTTTCAGTACTGGATCTTGTTGTTTGTGCCATGGCCTGCTTACCCGAAGCCATAACAACTGCTACCAATCCAATAAAAGAAGCAGTCGCCTTGCCTTGTAACCACATAAGGCGATAGCGTTCGATGAAGGAAGACCAATGTACAATGAAATTCAGAGAGTTTCGATGATTCTTGAACAGATTCAGCGCTTCTTCACTCTGGTCTTGCGATGGCAGGCGAGCCATAAGCTCCAACTCTGGGTCTTGTTGGTAAGTCGGAGCTTGAAACATCATTGGCTTAACCGGTGACACTGCAGCGTTCGTCAATTTGTCGGGCTTCGCGGTTACAAGCAACCTGTCTACAATCTCCTTCAACGTACTACGGTACCAAAAGGGTAGTGTTAATTCCGAGATAAATCATTGTCATCATCTGATTGCATAGGAATCAAAATGTACATATTACTGTCACTGTCTTTGTCATTGTCATTATACACGCAAGGTCTATTGGATCGTCGCTTCTTGCAAGCTGAACAAGGCCGTTGGCGATCGCACTGAAGAGCTGGTTTAGAATATGTCTGTAAAAACCAGGTAATAGTTCGTTGAGCTTTACCTTGGATTTCAACCGCTTGCATTCAGTACACACCAGTGTCATTCGGTTTCTGGATTTTCCCATATCTGCAGTTCGCGTGATAAAGAAATTGAAGAAAGAATTAAAACTTCATTCTCTATTATAAAAAATTCGATCTGATTATTCATCAATAGCCCCGAACCCAAAGAAATTTGGAAACCGGTCCAAAGTCACTTCTCAACATTGCCGATACTTCTTTTAACAAAGCATCAAAGGCACTTTTTAAAATAAGAGCCTGCCCTTGTGTGATAATAACGTACCCGCAACATACGTTCAACTTTCAAGCTCTTGTTCGACTGCTTGTCAACCGTATAAAATGAAGCTTTCCCCTCAATGATTACCCAACTCGAGATAGAAAAACATAATCGTTTGTATAGTACACATGAAAATCTATTATGATGACTGAAAGTATGCCTTGGGAGATTGTCATGTCCATATTTGCATATGGGTAAGACAGCAAGGGATCATAATCATGGCAATTTTATAATATAATTCACTAAAGCGCTTTTGAAACTGCTCCATTTCATCATCGCTTCTTTGAAAGGGAACTTCTACTCCCACGTGCTCCATAACTTACATTTATTTGCGTTTATATTTTCAATTGATATCACTGTCAATCCCCAATTCGTTGAAGGAGCTTTCGCTGTGGCGGAAGTAATAGTTGACTACCGGGATAAACCAGTTGTGGCGTTAAAAGTGGTATTGCACGAATAAACTGAAGATGTGTATCTTGAAATGATGAGAGGATCCAATTACTATGTCACTGGAGACACTCTCCATGGCCTTGTCCTTTACACCAATATTGTCAAAATATTTCCATGTCTATCTGATGATAATGCTGTCTGTCGTTTCGCTGTTTCTTTCTAGTAAACTGTATTTTGGTATCTAACAATCGACTCGCAGTTAATCACAGCAAACAAAATGTCATTTCTAATACCATGATTTTGAATCATCGTACTCTATTAATATGCCGTCTGTCAATATGATGCAGAGCTTGAATGGGTGGAAGGGCGGATATTGTTCTTTTCTTGGCGTTAAGCTGCCCAGCTGCTGCGCAGTGGGCAGTATTGTCCCGTTTTGGGTGAAAACTTGCCGTTGCATTGTTGTCTGCCCAATGAGCTCCTTTTGGGCAGTCACAGTGAAGCCGCATAAGCCCAAAATTTTTCTATATTCGCTCAATTTCGACCGACCATAACTTTTACCCGCAGTAACGTTTCAAAGCCAGATCTGAATATATATACAACAACACACACAATCAACGATCCAAAAACAATATCAAGTTAATCAAATAATAATGAATAATATCGAATCTTCCTTGGAGGACAACCCAAATTACCGCTTTACCCCCTTGGGTCCTGATTCTGCCGCTGGAGTCATTGCTGCTGTGTTCATCATTATGATCTTCCCCTGGCTATACATCCTTGCACGCCATCATCGATTTTTGATAGGTTCAGTTATCCGTATGCTACTCTATACTCTCATTGGTGCTGTAGGTTATATCCTTCGCATAGTGTGCAATAGCCAGATTCCTGGCGCAAACTCTACAAGTGACCAAATCAATAACTTTATCAATCTGTACATTGCCGCTAATGTAATGTCATCCATTGGCAACTTCATTCTCTTCAATGCCATAACGGCAGTCGGAAACGCTTGGGTTGAAAGCAACAGACGTGTATCAGACTTAAATCAAATCTACTTTGAGCGCCGAATCTTCCGCTATTTTACCTTAGCTACCTTGGTCGCTTTGATTCTCAACATTGTCGCCTCTTCTAACAACAGGAATGATCTTCGCATTGCAAGCAATTCTATATTTGTCGCACTTCTGGTTATTCTACTCTTGGCCATTATCTACTATTCCGCTACTTTGGATACCTCCTACAATAGATCTAACGATTACAACACATCCAAGGGAACCAGCGAATTTTTATCTAACCCTCATACTATCCCAAAAGTTCTATTCGTGTGCACATTCCTCCTATTGGTCTCACAAGCATACAAGTTGGCTCAATCTGTTGTTCCCGTTGGTACAGTTGCACTCACAAGTATTCCTTTGATTTACATCTTGGGCCCTGCCCTCAACTTGGTTGTCTTGATTATACTCACTGTTACATGGGTTCCTACATTCTACAACACACTATGGGAACGAAGAGTCGCCTTTGAACGTTCACAGACTGAATATTTGCAGTCACAACAAGGAGACGACTATCAAATGAATCAACGAGTTTAAACTGCTGTAACCTCGCACAGTGAACTTTATATGTAGAATAATAGTCTTTACTCCCTTCCATCATCTTAAACTAATTATGCATTGTACAGAATCATTTTTTTTTCCCGGTCCTCCACAACGCCATTCTATTCATAGAAATGCTTGTAATAAATAATGCTATAGCACTGGTGATAGACTTAAACTGTAATGGGTACAGCAATGATATAGAAGTAAGATACTAAGATATTCCAAAACATTAAGAGAGTGTCCTTGGTAACAGATAGGATTTATTTAATAAATTTATATCATATTCAAATGGATGGTCATGATAGACAATCACGCGTAAAGGTATACACAGTACCTCTATTTAACACCAAGCGTAATATTAGCAACCGCCTTGAGCTTGTATATATCTTGATGACCATACCGTTCATGAATCATCTCCCGCAGTGTATTCTTGGTCTCAGTGATCTTTTCTTCGCTCATGCCTTTCAATAATAGAGCACGTATACTTGGGTTTCTTACTAGAGCTGCGATAAAGCCTTCCATATCATTTCCTGGTACCACCATGTCACCATTTGCCTGCAAGCCTCTGAATTCCTTGAACCCAACAGCCTCTAACTGCTCTTGGCAGAAATGCAAATCTCGCCAGGTGTGAGTCCATGGTATCTCGGGGAGCTTTTGACCTTGAGCCTTTGCTATAACAGCCAATAGCAACTCTTGCAGATCTTGTTCTAACCAAGTAATTAATATAGCTTGTCCTCCAGGCGTTAGAACGCGGTGGAACTCCGAAAGAGCTTTGGGTGCTTCGGGTATGAACATCATGCCAAAGGAACAGGTCACCACATCCACCGAAGCATCCGATAGTGTCAGATCCGTAGCGTCCATCACTTGAGCCTTGACGTTCTTCCAACCTTCCTTCTCAGCTCTGTTGTTCACCGCATCCACCATCCCTTGAGCATAGTCGGTGGCTAGCACGGAAACATCTGGCGAGAACCTTTTAGAAATAACGTTGGGAACTGCGCCAGTGCCACAAGCTACGTCAAGAATCTTGATTCCGCTCTTGGAATGTAGATTGGCAAAATCTAATGCTTGTTCCACATATTGCACTGTGGTTATCTCCATGTAACGGAAATAATCATCAGCAACGTTTGACCAGGACTGTCCATTCATAATGATAGGAAAGAAAGAAAGATAGTGTTATGAGGCTCGGCCTGCTTGGGTATATAATGCAAAGTGTCTGTTTGGAGAGTTTCCACCATAATAGGTAGTAGCAAAATGACGGGAGGCACAATGGTAGTGTGACCTGCTTTCAAGAATTTGACCCTAGAAACCGGATAGGCTAAAAAACATTATATATTGAAGATATGGTAATTTTAATTATTGTCACATCATGATAATGTCATGTACATGTTATGGTAACCGTTCGTAATTTGATACTGAAATACACAGAAGAAAATTAATACACAAATACTTGTGTTTATGCTTATTTCTTCCCTAAGATCGGGAATATTGCTCTGTCATTGGATACCCTGGAGCATTTGCATTCTCCATGGCGACTCCTTCTGCTTGTCTCTGAGCAAGAATTCGCTGCCAGATAGACTTATGGAAAACTGGACCCCAGCTGATAGCCATGATGATCAGGATAATGAGATCAATAACAGGACCAAAGATGTAGATCAACGCAATGTTCTTTAGTGCAGGTGAGGTGACAGGCACAGCATATTGAGCAAGTTTGAAGGCTTGAGCAATGAGAAGCAAAAATGTGCTGAGGAAGAGGACAAATTGTACGGCATAAGGGTGAGAGAATTTTGAAGTTTCAGCGCTAGATCGATATTCAGTTCCATGTGCTAGTTCATAGTGGTAGAAACGAATGACAAGCAGGAGAAGTACAACCAAAACTATGAATATAGCATTACTGGCCACACGTAATACGTTCATGTTATTGGATGAGCCAACGATAGTCAAAACCAAAGCCACAACGGTTATTATAGTAAGGATACGGAAAATGCGACTATCACGTCTAGTATGTTGTTCATTGGTGCCATCTCGCTTGGAAAGAACCCAGTTTCTTGTGATGGACAGGAGACCAGTGAACAAGATGAAGGTTCCTATGGCCGTTAAAGCGTTGGCAGCGATATATATGTTGACAAATTGTGTAACTTGCTCATTGGTTGCATTTTGACCATCATTGCTTAAAATGCTGTTACAGACAATCTTCAATATGTACCCTACTGTTAATATGGCACAGAACAATATGATGCGAGCAATAGACCATGCCAAGAAACCTCGAAATCGGACAGCGTTGTAAATCCAAGCGACCATCATGATGAAAAATGCTGCAGTCATCACTCCAGCTGCTGAAGATGGACCAAGAGGAATGAATCTGTAATTGGGGTTATCTTCGAGGGATGTTATGAGAGCGTCCATATTGTGGGTGTGAAAATTAGAAAACACTGAAAAGGGAAAAATAGAGGCATCATTTATATAAGCTTCATTAATCGTGCTGCGATTTTACCGGTGTTGGAAATTACCGTGGAACGTGGTTTCGTTTTGTTGACCTGATCTGACTTGAAATGCTATGACTTTCTTGGCTACTCCGCCAAGGAGCACGGATAAATGGTGGATTGTTTCTCCAACATAGGGTGTTACATGAATTGTAGATCGTTGTGTAGCGGTTGCAAGATAGATGACATTATTTGCTGTGGGATGAAACCACAAGTGCTCAACCATTTGCACCACTACTGTACGCTATCATGGCAATACAAAGTATAAAGGGATTGGTGGCCAAGAGACTTTTTCATTTCAATTCAGAGTAGGTCATTGAATAGCGCAGCAGCGGTAGTTTCTTTAGTTCGATGCAATACTGCTGCTGCTATTCCTGTTATGGCTGACTGCAAGTTCTATAAACAGTGTTACTTCTGACTCTCACATAGGTGGATGTTCGATGTGTTGACAGCAATAAGCATACACATGCTGTGATTCAGCAGAATGCCTGCTATTTCATAAAACTTCATATTATCGTCAGAGGCAATATGGAACAAACCTGCAACAAATTGCCCCAATAGTAATTAACGAAACCATATTTGGGACCTGAGATACAATCTCGCAGTTGTTTAAAAGCCATTTCCGCGCTGAGCCGACAGCGCACAAACAGAAAACATAAGAAACTTATGGTATTGACTGATGACGTTGCAGGTAGATCGGGCAACAGCTCGGTGTCGCAGCAAACGTCTTTATGTTGAACTTGATGCAATAAGATGGAATGATATGAAATGTATTGAATGACGAAACAATATGAGGTTGAAAAATAGAACGGAAAAAAAAAAAATTGCGCAGCTATCCCAGTTGAAATTACAGCAAAACCAGTGCAAACCGGGGCTGCAGCGGTCGGAAAAAAGTTTTCTTCTACCGCTAGTCGCGGTCTATTCCATTCATCTTAATGACACTGGCTGTCTCTGTATTTCGAAAACTTCGTCGTCGTGACAAAAAGAAGAGCAAGGCTCCAATGGCACCTACCACAATGGCAACAGCAGCACCAATGAACCCAGCACCAACTGGGGAAACACGATCAGAAGAACATGAAGCCGCCACCACTAAGTTTTGGCAACCACGAGAAAAGTTGTTGCCGCATAAAGAACACCAAGAAGTCAGGTTATTCACCGACCGGGCACTGATGTTGCCCATAAATTGATCTAACGGCATAGCACCACTGTTCAGACCAAAGAGTCCATACGGCACCAAGGGAGTTCCTTGGTCCGTTCCGTTCTTGTATAACATTCGAACCATATAGTCTGAGAACTGAACGGAGTTGGTTGATTGAGTGGATATCTCAAACACCAAGGCGGATCCAAATTCAGTGATAGATTGAAATTCGGGATTGGTATCGGTCAGATTGTATAGGTCAAAGAAGGATATAAATGTCTGGAAGCCATCAGCATAATAGGTGAATATCGGAGACTTTGTTGAACTTGATATAGTAGTATTGATATCGTTGTAGAGTTGTGAAGCAAACGTAGCCCCAGCAATTGTATTAATGCTGTCATAGTTACCACCATAGGTGTTGTATTCGTACCAATTGGCAAGCGATTTGAGGTAAAGGAAATTATCCACACCGAGGGATTGTGCAAGCGTTGAGTTATATGTGTACTGATAATTAAGGTAATCATAGATAGAGTACACATTGGCAAGATTACTAGGCCGGCCGCCGAGGAGCGGAGTCAAATTGTTAAAAAATGACTGTGTTTGTTGTTCCTTATCCTGCCATGCCTGACTCTGTTGGAAGTTGGCGAATCCATTTTTCATTGCCGTACAATCCACCCAGCCATCCAAAGCGATGTCATTGGTGTCCGGCAGAGTGTTCAAAGGGACGTACTGGTAGCCTCCTAGAGGTGGATAGTAGGTTGTACCGTTTGCAAGAGTTGAAGTCATTGTGGGATCAGTGGAATTCAAGGTTGGAGGAAATACGCCTTGAAGGAACGCATTGGCCGACGCAAGAATCACCTCATTATCAGAAGCTAATGTGTTCACCTGCGACATGGTGTAGATGGAAGATATGTTCTTGACCATTGTGGTAGACGTAGGGTCGAAGTAGACAGAATGAATGAACTGTCCCTGATTATAGAGCATAGTTTTTCCCAGTGGTGTGAGCTCATCCGCAGCTTCAGTAAAGTTCCATGGATTGCCATAGTTTGCAGTACGGTCACCATGTCGAGTAAGAACGAACACTGCGACGACTTGAGATTGTGCACCGTTGGTGGCCATATCTGATGTGCCGTGGGGAAGAAGAAAAGATGCGAATAACAGTGGTACAAACATGACTCGAAAAATATCACTTACATGAGCAGTCTCAACTAACGGAGCCATTAGTAAACATCGTCGTTATAATACCATTACTTTGCTGCAAAGCTGATGAGGGTGATGTTCTGATCAGTCCAGCGACATATGCTGTAGGCAAAAGTTATGATGACAAACCCCTCTATGGAGTTCATTCAGGTATATCAAAAAACCTTTGAAAGTAGCTCAAGATCAGATAAAAATTTAATCGCGAAAGTACAGACAGCTGTTTGGTGTTCCCGATGGTAACCAAAGGTTTGGAATATTTAACAAACAAATCTGCGATAGAGAGTAAACTTTAATATGTGGTATACATGCATGGTGCCAACACTATTACCGTGAAGCTTCCATTGTCGGTTAATGTACCTAGGTACTATCAGTGTTCACAGGGACTCCGTTATGATAGTTACTGGTAATGTTAAGCGCAACATGTCCTTAGTTACTTGTAATGTACAGGATTGACTGGTGCATTTGAAGCCCTATTTATTGCTAATGCAGATGTAAAAGTTATTGATTTTCAAGTCGACGTGAAGGATACCTGTCCAATGTATGAGCGTGTGCAGCGAAGATACAAGAATAGTACCTAGTACCCAGAAACCAGAAAGGATATTTTTCATTGAAATATAAGAATTCTGCTGGTATGGAACCAATTTGTTGCAAAGCGATAAAATTTATTATAGGTTAAAATGGCTCAACCATTTATTGACGAACTTACGACGCCAGGAGCCAAGGCTGTACTAGTGTGTGAACTCACGTTCAAGACGTCCTGGTGATTCTCTTCACTTCAAAGGAAGTTCACGCGTATAAACCTATTAACTCAATAGCAACAATTTTCCGTTTCAGAGAGACCTTAAGTTTAGAGGCAAAGCGCAACAGTAGAAATCGTTGATGTCCCAAAAAGGATACATCCTCCTATTAACCGATCATCGTCATAAAGCTGCATATTGACAACGGCCTCGCTAGCCGGACCGAACAACTTACATAGGAAAAAAGAGAGGCTCACTGAAGCTCCGATCCCTCAGAATAAAGGAGTATATTGTCATATGCATCCATTATAATGATGGTCTTGGTGAATATAGCTGGCCAATGTCGCTTCGTATTGACCTTGATTGGTGACTGCCCATTGCATACTATACACTGTATCCAAGACATATTACTTCGTGGGAGAATGGAACGTAGAGTTCGGAAGTCAAAACAAGCGCATCTTATCCCGCTACATCTTTAATCAAAGGAATGGCCATCTCAGCCTACCACAAATTCTTCCTTGTGGATGGAGAAATCTTTTTATTTCACTAGATACCTTCGGCTGTGACACTATGCGCTTGTCCTGCAGAAAGTATACACCAAAATTTTTTGCATTCCTAAACAAGTAGTAAGCCAAGAGTACACATCTCATCCACCATGGCTTTATATATTTCAAAAACACTAGTGCAATTAAAACCGTTGCGCTCTGTACCGTGGCGCGGGTGGATGGGAAGATTAGATAAGTTGGAACTGGCCGATTGCTCAGGCACCACAACTTTTTAAAACCTTGAAAAGTGGAGTTGCGCTGAGTTGGCATTTGTACAACGGACAAAGCTCACCTGGGACAAGGTTCTCGTGTTGGAAAGCCCACTAGATTCTCAAGCTCAGTTTCTATTGAAGAGATATGGGCTTATATCCACAGGCATTGTTCAATCTTATGATCAAGCCCATCAATTCATGTATGAGAGGTGGGACATTCTTTTCAAGTGATAAAGCTCGAACGTTGAATCTGCACGCGTTTCATTTGATCATTAGTTACGCCACAGTTTTACAACAGGGCTTTTGTAAGACGACAAAAAACTATCATGAAAAAAAATCATATAAAGGAAAAGAGATTTCGGATCATGGCTTTGTTCACAGTTTGCCATGCGTAAGCTTTGTGCTATCGCTTTATCCGTCTCTCTTTCACTTCAATGCGTCAAAGCTTTATCGATTCAATCACCACTAGCTCAATCACAACTCACAATAGGGGAACCGTTTCAAGTTGCATGGGGTTTAGATAATCCACCTGTAGCCGACGATGGAACGCTCAATATTTACCTTGTCAGAGATCCTGCAGCGACGTCAGTGGTTTCTCAAATAGTGTCTAGCGCATTGGTCTTATTGGCAGCAATGCCAGCCATTATCCCTATAGGCACCATCGCTGGTCAATACTACCTCCAACTCAAAGTAACCAGTGGTTCAGAGAAAAGTGCAATCGGTGGCCCGTTCAACGTTGTCAATGTTGCATCCACAAATAATAATACAACCACCACCACCACCACCACTGTCACTGTCGGTGGTGAAACGATAACTAGCTATACACTGCCAACTGATAGCCCACAACCTGCTACAGTCGGCTCATCACAATCAAGTACCCAATCCCCTCTAGCCAGCGGTGCAATTGCAGGCATTGTTATAGGAACACTGATAGCATTTGTAAGATAAATAATATTTGACGCTGGTCAAGTAATTTGGATGGAATGCTAATTTCCTAACACATTATTTCATCCTAGGGAGCTATCATGGCTACTTGGTTCATATGGTACAGAAGGCGTTATCCATCCAATACCAGAGAAGTGGCAATGAACAAACCGCTGCCAGGCTTTAATTATCCTTCGTCGGATCCAACCCATTTCTCACAATATAATCATTATTCGCTTGATCGTCCATATCATGGCTTTCAATATGGACATTGGAATGGAATATCCCCAGCCGATGAATACCCGTGTCCTGCCAGCATAGCGAACCAAACCATGCCTTCAAGCGACACGCAATCCCAGTATCAGCCATACCTGTCACCTATCCCAAGTGTAAGCTACCAGAATTCGCACACTGGAAGCGGCGCTTCCACTGTACGGCAATACCGATCTTCACTGGCCGCTGGCTCAGCGGGTCCTGCCACACATTCTTCAGGTAGTTCAACGGTGTCTCCACCACGGTCGACCGACACAGCCATTTATCGACCTGCCTCAGAGCAGGTCACTTTCTCCCCACCACATACTCCCAGTTCGCCTGTATTATCACCTTCCATGCCTCCCCAATAATTGTACACAGTTCATGACAATCGTGCGGTCATTCGCAATATTCGTAAATAAGCACACCATTAAAATATTAGAAAGATATTCGAACAAGCTTGATTGTATAAAAAAAAAAAGAAAGAATTCTGATTTTCTTGTTTTTGTTTTACCAACAGCAATAAAAGTTGTGATGGCAGTGGCTTTGCATTCAATGATTGAGCATCCATTAAAATTCGAGCATGTGAATTCGAAAGTCCTTACTCACCATATTGCCCGCAAAAAATAATGGCAATGTCACTCTCCAAGAGATGTCAGGATAAGAACATAAGGACCAGGAACAGGAAAGGGATTGTTTCTAAGTTTTGGTTTTTTTTTTTTTGGGCTGGACTTAACAAAACCAAAAACTTCTGAACTGCAGCTCCATGTGCGCACCAAGACATGATATGACGAATGATAAAAATAATGTGTGCCTAAATACTTTCATATCATGTTTGATTGTTACGTGCTTACTTTCCGTAATCTGATCTGACTGTATGTCAATCGTCACTAATATACTCTCTCTACAGGTCACGCTAAAACACGTTTGCCAGACCATCGCTTAGCGACGGCTGCAACTCTAAGCCTTTTCGTACAACTTTCCAAACCCGGCTGAAGAATTTAGTTACCGTGCATCCCACATTAGGTGTAACTCACAAAAAAAGAGCATGCGCAGGAGGCAGCGTTAAAAGGTTAAACCATAGATATTTCTTCTTTTTTCATGGTAAGTTTTTAAAAACAAAAAGGCATACTACGGTATAGGCTTAGGACAATATACAGGATACAGACATAACAATTCATCATAATAAACCATGGGGACCTCATTGGCTGTGGAATCAGGTAGGGGAATCTAGTCTATTACTTACTGCATGTGCCACAGTAGGTATGAGTACCTTTCGGGCAGGTACCTCTGCATCCCTTGTTATTGAAATCGTAGCAAATACCATTACATTTCTTTGATCCGGTGTAGTAATAGTACCATCCGCAAGGGCAGTAGTAGTTACATCTGGTATAATACCATGTGGAGCCACAGGATTTGGCATTAGTTGCGTCTGAGTGGGTTGCAGTGTTGGTGAGGTTTTGGCCAGGTAAAGTGGCGACAGAGTCTGAGTGGTCTGCAAGCTCAAAGGCGGTAATGTCTGGCTGGTCGTCTTGGGCGAGGACAGAGCCAACAGATACAAGAGCCAAAGCGGTGGCAATGATAGAGAAACGCATAATTAATGATGTTTTTTTGTTGACAGAACAGGAAGACTGGCGATGGGATCACATATGTTTATATGTATCCGACTGCGCAGTGAGACTGCTGAAAGCAAGTGTAGCACAAGCCAAAAATTGATGGCATGCGCGGAGGCTGAGCTGTATGTGGGTCCTTTACCAGGGACAGTGGTTGGTACTAAAGCCGGTGTGGCTTGCAACAGATGGCGCGACAATCGTTGTGAGTGCATTCTGTGCTGAGGAAGGAAACTCAGCCGGGAACAGCATGGTCCAGAGGTATACAATGGAAGAACAGGAAAACGAGTTGCCAGGGATGAAAGGGCTGCCGATGTTATGGGAGCTTGGAGATGTTTAGCTTAGACAAGTGTGAAAGTGGGATGAAGAACAAGAGCAGAATAGACATGGTGGGAGAGGGACATTGAATGTTGGAGATACGTTTATTGAAAATCTATAAAACTTTGTAACTTTTCTTATCTGTCGTATTAGAGGTTGTATTGATATACGTTTGGTGAGAGGAAGCTCGAAGTAGGATACGAGATCAAAAAGTATTAGAAAGACAGGCGCTATTCCAAGTCTAGACGACGTTACCTAAACGTTTAACGAAAGTAAGTTGCAGCAGCACGAGGCATAGTGATCAATTAGGATGCTCAAGTAAGGCATGAATTGATATGGGACTTTCTCTCCTTACCTGAATCTTTCCGGCTAGAGTCATGACAGATAGCCGCACCTTCGGAGCTTTGGAATCAGACTGGTGACCTCGATTGTCGCTAAAGAGTGAATGCAGTGGAGTTGTCATTGAACTGTGTCCAGTGGATTTCATTACAGATCAGACCAAGTCAATATTTTTTCTCCATGTAGTGACAACAGTCAAGGTGAACGTTGCTTTCAAGATTCGGCTTGTTAGGGCGTGACAGTTGTGAAAATTTTCTATGGAAGACTGAGAAATTTCATGCGGCTAAGCAGAAAAATTATTGAGGACGTTTTTTGAACAGTGCTATACTACATCTCTAAGGCGATAAAAAATTGCTTTTATGATAGTTTGTCCGTGGACATTTGTTCAACCCCTGTCGTTCGGTCGACATGCTTTGGCGGTTTCAAGGGACTTCGCTGCTTGTATTAGCTTTTGTCTCAAATAAATTAAGACCTTGCATAAAGTCCATTAGGTATGCAGATCTGCGGCATCTTTTACCCTAAGCCTTTTACAGGCAGTAGCTTGCCACCTATGATTTGGCTGGTATTTAGAATCATAAAGATAGAATTATTGCTTGGAATCGGCAACACAAGGAGAATCGTTCGATAGTTTAAAACTAATGCCAATCATAGCAACACTGACATTTACCGGGAATACGCAAGGTTTCCTTAAATCGAAGCTTCGACATCGCTTAGAGACGCCTCAAACACACATACAAGATCCATGCATGTTTCATCCACAGTGACAAGCCACATACTTTAACTCGCCAGTTAGAACAAATGGCACCAGTATATCATCTTGACACATACGCATTATGAATACTTACAACCGTAAGCATCAAAAATACCATATTCACATTTCTTGATGCTCCTGACTCTTCCAACAAGCACTCAAATCTATGCGGCCAGTTGATGGACTGCCCAAGCTTCAAGGTGAGCCACTAGCTACGCGGTTCATATAGTTGTATTAGATATCAGTTTATACATCGCCAAGTATTGGAGGAAATGTAATACTATATGGTTCCTTTGAAGGTGGTTAGTTTCGCATCGTGTTCCTGCAACTGTAATAATTTACGGGACAAACTTGTGAAATCGATAATTCAGGTATTTACAGTTCGGCAACACTGATCGATTTCAACACCACACCTTTACCTCCCTCCTTATGCATTTCAACTCCTCAGATCCCTGCAGGTAATGCCATATGGATAATGTAAAATGTTCTAATTACAGGCGATGCAGATAAAGAAGGCTTTGTAGAAGTGGTGTAATGTAGTAACATCAAACTTCAAATTGGTACTATATCGGCTCAACAATACATTGGCGGATTACAGGTACTCAGTACCCTTCCGGTCACGCATCCATTCCGCTAACCTTCAGCACAAGGAAAATGTCAATCCAGTTGTAATTAGAACTATCCCTGGGTTATGTTTTTTCATTTTATACACCATGTTGCAATGCTCCAAATGCCGCCTACAGTCACAGTCCGTACAATTTGACCCAGCTCCAGTACCGTTTTTACCGTCAATCTAGTCGTGGAAGCTCACTAGCAACATCTACAATATCTTAACATTCTTCAATAAAGTCAACCTAAGAATTTTATATGAAGTAGTCTAGTATCATTTATTACATCAAGTCAACACAGATGTCATCCTAACAGGTTAAATGGTTGCATTTGGCACAACTATCGTAGACGCCATAGTCGCATGCCCGTCCACCATCTTGACATTCATATAGGCGGCCTTCTCCACAGTTGTATCGTCCATCGCCACAGAAGACACCATCCACAACACCTTGGCAACTACAGCTGCTAGTTGAACACTGTCGTCGTACGAGCGTGCAAGTGACTGAGCTCATGAACAAATGAAAGCAGACCATGACGGCGAGAAATTTCAATGGTGAGAACATTACTTTTAAGGATTGTATTGCGTAAGCTGCCAGCAAGAGCGAAGAGAAAAGAGAGGTGTAAATGAGATATAACTTGGACCCTCCGAATATGGTGTTAACACTTTCATTTATTTATTTATTTACCCTAGTTTGGACAGAGGAGCGTATTTTTATTTTGAGCATGGTAGGATGGACGGTATGTGAGTGGTCCTCTCAGATTGAACAAAAACCAAGTAGCTGGTATCTTGATTACTATAACATTCCTAACATCAAAAGAAAAAATTATTGTTTTCTCCAAGCTACTACTTTATATTTTACAAAGGGAAAAGAGATGAAGGAAGGAGAGCGAAAGTGGATGTGGTGTAAAGCCAAGTTTGGGATTGCTAGCATTGGCTTGTAATCAACTCTGTAGCATATAAAGTTTTGCATGAATGGGATTTTGCCTTTTTGTTCTTTCAGCTACGCAATGATTTACCAAAGAGGAAGTTTGGTGAGATTAGTTGTGTCTGAAATGATTGTTCCCAGATTACAATCACTTAACCGGCATAATAATGCAGTAGATTCTCAGCAATGGGCTGAAAATTGTGCTGAATACTTGACATTTATTTTTCCAATTGTGCATAATGCCCCCTAATGGCGAAGGTATCCAGTAGAGCAAAAGGACATGTGGGTCACAATACGAATTGAGCGATGTGCTAAGTTAGTAGTCAATTATCAAATTCAGATGCGGTATAGGTTCAATGTGCATCATGCCATTCGAATGCATGCCCTTAAATATAACGTGTAGGAGGCAGGGATGCTGTTAAAGGGGTAAGGCGCTGTTAATAATGAGGTGCTTCTATATGCACGGTCTCCATTTAATATGCTGTAGGTTTCAAGCAACTAATATAGCTTAAATTTGTGCCACTTTTACGAAATTCAAATCAAAGTAAACCCTGTGTGGTTCGATTCACAATCACCTTTCAATCTGTAGTTAGCTTGTTCAGTATCTTGCATATTAAGAGGCTAAACACACCATCGTAGTTGAATTTGCTTAGGAGGACTGCGCTCATATTTGATCAACATGTATATTCTCTCCCGTGGTTTTTCCCTCCACTACTTTGCCATAAATATTTTGTAATGGACGAAAATGTATTTATTTAGGTATAAATTTTCGTACGTTAAATGAGAATGGGATTGATGGAATCTATTAGAAGGATGTATATGTGATGTACATGTGTGTTTTCAACGAAGTTGTAAGATTTTTGAAAAACTATGTATGTATAGGGTGGGGGGGGATAGAACGATTGAACTTTTGATTTATCGTCTCTGCTTACGATTGAGCCAGACAAACACGACAAAGACACTGACGTTAAAGACCCAGTAGGCCCACATCAATCCAAAGTTTCTCCATCGATTATTAATGGTCCATTCAAAGGTGCTCAAGTAGGCTTCACCAGACGAGTACTGACAGTATTGACAAACGTCAGTTGCGTTAGGGTCCTTGAGGTAACCAGTGGCAGACGTGAGATATGCCTGAGAGTATTCGCCACAAGTTTGGCCAGCTGGAGGTGAATAGTTGATCCAATCCGAATCAATACACTGTACTTGCATGTTATTGAAGACAGTAGAAATGAAACCTTCCAAGAAGTAGTGGTAAGGATCCAAGGGGTACATCCATACTCTCCAGAAGTAGACCATGGCTGCGGCAGGAGACAACAAACCAGCGAACAAGAAAAGGAAAGTATTTGGAATAGGCGTAACAATGGAAGCCTGAGCCATGGATTCCAACATAGCAGCGATAGCCAAACCAAATGAAATGGAGAACATAAGGAAAATGACGAGAAGGAGATACAAATAGAAACCATCCAAATGAGTGGTTTCCAAACCGGCAGTCCAATAGAGAGGAAGGAATCCAACAGCACCAGCGAAGCACATGTAAGGGATTTCGACCAAGATCATAGCAAAAGCAAAAGCAAAGAAACCATAGTATTTGGAAGCAAAGTCACGACGGAAGAAGAGACGTTGCATCATGAACTGAGGTTGGATAGAGAAGACGAGAGTAAGACCCATAATAATAATTTGGAAGACAACGAGAGTACGAAGCTGAAGTTGACTTGGGGTATCTTGAAGTTTCCAGAAAGTGAAACCGTTCAAGATACCAATGAAGAAAGCTTGCCAGATACGACCAATGTTGAAGTAAGGATCTCTCCACCAGATGAGGTTGATTCTCTTGTAGACTTCCCAAAGCTGATAAGAATTGCTAGTAGCGAACTCACGGGCTTCAGTGTCGACTGGATGTTTTCCAGCATCAGCATTAAGCTCATCAAGTTCAGCCTTGATGGCCTGAGCTTCCTTGCTGTTACGCCAGACATCGGTCCAATCTTTCTTGGCTTTTCCGTTAATACCAGCGCCAATGACTTCCAAAATGTATTCAGCAGGGTTTTCAGATTGCTCACAGCGACGAGCACCATTGCTTTCAAAGTATTCGTTCATGACGACCGAGTTTTCACCAATATCTCCAAAGTAGGCGACCTTACCACCACGAGCCAAAAGCAAAAGACGATCAAAGTGTTCGAAAAGAATGGAGGAAGGTTGATGGATAGTACATACAAGAGCCATACCAGCGTCGGCCAATTTACGGATAAACTTGATAATGTTGTAAGATGATTGAGAATCCAAACCAGAGGTAGGTTCATCCAAGAAAAGAATATGGGGCTTAGCGACCAATTCCATACCAATGGTAAGGCGCTTGCGTTCTTCAACAGAGATACCTTGACCAGCTTCGAGGATACCAATAAGGGCATCACCCAAATCTTGCATTTCCATCATCTTCAAGACGGTTTCGACATACTCGTACTTTTCTTCAATAGGGACGCTTGCAGGTTGACGCATCTTGGCAGAGAAACGAAGAGCTTCACGAACAGTCAAGTTGGGATTATGGACATCCATTTGTTCAACATAACCGGTGATACGTTCGAAATCAGCAGCAAGACTCTTTCCGTTCAAGTAAATGTCACCTTCGACTTTACCAATAGTCTTACGCTTGGCCAAGACATCCAAAAGAGTAGTTTTACCAGCACCAGACGAACCCATCAATGCGGTCATTTGACCAGGCTTGATCCAACCCTCACAATCATTCAAAAGTTGAAGTTGAGTCTTTCCGACAGGGACATGATAGTTGACGTGGTTCCAAGTAAAGATACCAGCTTCAGCAGCAAAGTTATCACCCATCTTGTCATAGGCTTCCTGAGCATCTCTGAGACGAATCAATTCTTCTTCATCAGTATGCTTGGGAGCCTTGCCAGCCTTGTAGACCTTCTTGACGAAACCTCCAGTAACCCAGGTGATTTTTTCCATGGCAATCATGTTGAGACAAATGAAAAAAAGCCAGAAGAGGAGGACGGCAATGATATCGATAGCCATTTGAGAAGTCTCATATCCATAAGCGGCATACAAGTACTCATCACCAGTGACAAACAATTGACCTGGGGTTGCACCAACAATGGTACAGGCTTGATGAGCAGTATCAGTATAAGTAGGACCAACGGGAACAAGACCAGCAGGACCTTCACAAGGGAAAGTCAATCCGCGCATTTCATTTGTGAACAAAGCCTTAAAGGCATAAGCATAAGGGTCGATCCAGTAAATCCAATACAACCAAGGGTGCATATTCTTATAAGGAATTGAGAAACCACTGTACGTAATGAGAGTAATAAGGACGATACCAGTAAGTTGGAATGCAACGTAAATGGAGGGACTGATGTTACCGAGCAATCTAAAAGAGAATTGAACCAAGACAAGTTAGACTTGCAATAGATGAAACCGGATGCAACAACGTTTACGATAACTTACCTGAAAAGATCGGTCGTACATAGAGTCGTTATCACGTTCACAAATAAGAAAATAAAGAATTTGTCGGCTCTGGCATCGAAGCCCATCATAAAGTAAACAATAATGGTATACATGGTACACTGGATGAAAATAATAGGAATATCGGTAACAACACGAGCAATATGGAAAGCGGAGGGATGATACATTGCGTAAGACTTGTGCTTTTGGAGAGTCATACGACCAGCAAGGACATTAGGTAATTCAGCTTGAGACAAGAAAGCGTTGAACAATAGAGACGAGAGAAGAGCACCACCTCTTTGGAAAGCACCAGTAGAGTTAAGGGCCATCTTGTAAAATACGGAAGCGTAGATGAAGGCTTGAATAAGGACAGAAAGGTAACGTTCGTAGATAGCATGTTTGTCACCCCACATGATTTGGAACTGACGAAGGGTCAAAGCCTTGACCTGTTCGTAAAAGTTGACAGAGTAGACGGATTTACTAGCAACACCCTTTTGCTTGATATCTTGGACATATTCCTTGAATTCAGCAGCAGGTTGCTCCTTCTCAACGCGGGCTTCGTAATTAGCGATAGCCTCTTGAAGATTCTTGTAATCCTGGGATTGCAAAAAGTACGATTCGAATTGCTCAGGAGTTTCGGGGACCTTGCCTTCAAATCCTTCAGCCACAAGACGCTCATTGGGATTGGTGATACCAGTAAGGAAATCTGGAGTACTCTTACGGGGTTCGCAGGTATAACCCATTTCCATGAAATATTCCTTGGCCCGTTTGGCGGGACCAAAGAAAATGCAACGACCCAAGTACATGAGCATAACCTTATCGTAGAGGTTGTAAATGCTGTCGGATGCTTGGTACAAGGTAGCAATGGTAGTCTTATTAAGCGCATCACACTGGATACGAAGTGACTTGGAGTAATCGAGAGCACTAGCGGCATCCAAACCTCTAGTAGGGCAATCCCAAGCAGCGATAGCACTACCTGCAGTCATTGCTTCAGAGATGGTCATACGCTTACGCTCACCACCAGACAAACCACGGACGAAAGCATTACCGACCACGGTGTTTTCTTGCTTCTTGAGACCGAAAATAGTCAAAAGAGTATTCATAAAGTCATTTTGGAAATCCTGACGAGATATACCAGGAAGACGTTGGGCAGGAGTCTTCATTCTCAAGGCGAAACCAAGTGTTTCCTTGACAGTCAGTTCAGCGTAATGAGCATCTTCTTCCATACAGTAGATGGCTTCACCGAGATAGTTGCCAAATTCTTCAGCAGGAATACCACCATAATTGACTTCGCCCTTGATATCGAGGAAGCCTTTGCGGGAGTTGGCCAATACACGAAGCAAACTGGAACAACCTGCACCAGGACGGCCAAGAACGAGAAGCATTTCACCATCTTCAACAAAACCAGTAACTTGATGGACAATGTCGAAAGCAGTACCGTGGTTCTTCTTTGTCCACCGGAGAGGGTTCAGGAGTTTGGCAAGACCAACAAATGGACTCATCAAGTTGAGAATAGTGGATGCATCAGCACCTTCGCCGACAACGGTAAGGTTTTTGAACACAACACCCATCTTGTGATGACGGTGACCGTTGGCATCAGCAGCTCGGACTCCGGATTCAAGATAGTCTTTGAAATCAAAAGGTGGTTCTTCATCTGCATCACCTTTTTCTTCATCGATAGCTCCAGATTTCTTTGTGGATCGACGAGAAATGGTGCGAGTAGCCTTCAATGAATATTCTGAAGCAGCGTGAGATATTCGGCGCTCAAGATCTCGAAACATTTCAACATTCTTTTCAACATCAATGCCTTCTTCTGAACTGGTATCGATAACGGTGCTATCTGCAGATGGAGCATTGTTCTTTTTGACGTCGGAAATCTCATCAGTAGGAAGGTTTAAACTATTTGGGCCCAAATAGGGACCTTCGTCTGGCCCATCAACACGCTCTATCGTTGGCATGATGGAGCGATGTTCTATAAAAAGTACGAGTGGATCGGAAGATGTAGATAGCTAAGTTTGATTAAATTAGATGATGTGTAATAATGCGATGGACAATGTCTACGATAGGCAAAATAGTAGTAATAGTTACGTTTTATCTTCTAGGATTCAAGTCCCCCTTTTAATTGAATTTTCAACGAGGTTGAAACAATGGAAGTCGAAGAAAGAAAATTCCAAAAATTTATACTAGGTTTCTCTTATATGTGCCGCGTCGGGCGAAACGGCCAATACTCTCCAATTCAAGTGCCGAATCGGATCATCTAAATTCCCAAGCAAAGCATTGGCTGCCAACTGACTGCGGTCAATCGGAGTCAGCCGAACATTGCCAAAAATAAGCAGCGATGATAGTCAACACACAGATCAACGGCAAAGATTGCCGCGGCCTTGTTTAAGCTGCTGAGATCTTCTCTCATACGAGTACTGCGGTACGATAAGTTTTTTTTTTTAAAAAACAATACATAGATAATAGTTGAGATCACCTGCTTTGCCACATGCATTAATTTAACGACAAAGCCAAAAGGAGAATGTAGCAATCAGGCAATTTCCCAATTCTGGCGACAATTAAACGCCAGAGTCACAACGACAAGACTTAAATGATGGTGCTTGGGATTATGAAAGTTAGCATGTCGAGTGAATGCTCTTACTGCCAGGCGTTGTTATGGACATTTGTCAAAAGTAGGTCTCGAAAATTTGCCCTGCATATCGAACACGTTACCTGGCAGTACATATAGATCTATTTTTCGGGAAATTGCCAATCGGATTGACTGGAGAAACCGTCACCACGCCATCAAGCGGCAAAATTTTGTCCGGTATGCCGGATGTAGAAAGCATGGCCATGGCACTTGGCGATCATGGTAAGGCTGACAAATACCCCCTTCGCTTCGGCAATCGAGCTTGTCCGTCCCTCCGTATATTGCTTAATGGTAGGCCCGTAAACTTGATAACGTAATTTACTATCATCATTTGTTTTCCATTGTCGTCTTATCGAGTAAATATTCGTGCGCAGATGCACAGGTTGGTTATGGAAAAATCACTTTCTGTCAGGAATTTTGCTCGCGTGGTTCAACCATTATACGCCTTGAAGGGGGACTCGATTGTTACCCAAGTTATGCGTATAAAACCAAGAAAGGGGAACAAAATACGGTAGTACACTGTTATGCACAATCTTGCTTCGGTCAGAAAAGCAAGGAGTTAAAAAATAAAATAAATTAAAATAAACTGAAATAGGTAGGATGTTCAGTAGATAACAATACCATGCTGTGAATGGATATAATGGGTTCAAGTAAATGCTACCCTTTCAAATCAGAGTGAATGAAATTAAGGCACGCCTGCCAGCACTATTGTGCTCTTTAATTGTGGGAAAAAAAAATTGGAGGTCTGCCTACTCTGAAATACAAGCTTAAAGTTCTGTTATTGTTACCGTTCACAGCACAGGACCTTCTAGTGTATTCAGGTAGATTACCAGATACGTTACTTTGAATAATGACAGCCAACACGTTCAATCAGCTTTGTAATGCGCACGCTGCGACGATACCTTGCTTCAAGTACAATATACATGTTGCACGGCATAAGCAGCAGATCTGAATCATATAATTCACTGCCCGTTATCGTGGACTTGTACCTGGGATTTCAATCTCATATTGATTTTCATTCTCTTCTTTTTCGGAGCGGCAAATCAATCCAATTCTGTTCTAATCGTTTTTTTAAATTCAATTTTCAATGGTGGGTATGCCAGCATGCGGTCTTTCCTACCGCAAACTTTGTTCAACAATACATTAGTAAAAATAATAATGACAGCAACAGCAATGACAGTAACAATAAATATGAATAAATAAATAAATATTCACATTAATATATCTTGAAGCACATTGAGACAACCTCATCTCAACCCATATATAATTTTATTTGCAAATAAATGGACCCTTACGCCTCGTCTAGAAGAGCTTGAGCCAAGAATATAGTTTAACCGGTAGACCTTAGTCCTTGTAAACAATACAATGAATCACAAATAGTTACATTTATGTGCGGAGAAGCTGAGATATCTCAACAGAGAGAGCGGATAATAATTCGGGAGTGCTGGAGCCGAGCCATTCATCTGAGCGCTTTGGAAAATTGACAAAAATACATTGAAGAAGTTGAGTCATATTCATCTGCCGAAAAGCTGAGATATCTCAGCAGAGAGAGCGGATAATAATTCGGTAATATTGGAGCCGAGCCATTCATCTGAGCGCAGTGGAAAATTGTCCAAGTTACGTTGAAGACATTGAGGCACATTGATCTACCGAGAATCCGAGATGGCTCAGCAGAGAGAGCGGATATTAATTCGGGAGTGTTGGATTGGAACAATACATCTTAGCGCTTTGGAACATTGTCAAAGATATATTTTGAAGAAATTGAGGTACATGCAATGTCATTATAACGCCGTACTGGACGGACTTCGTACAAATGACGTTTGTCTGTCGTTTTAGTAGCGCATGGCATATATCAACCACTGTATCATGTTGAATCGACTTGCATCTTACTACAATGCACACTGGTTTAGTACCATACATATCTTATGTTCAGGCACTCTGACATTAAACGTTGACATCAATTTTATTATGATGGCAAAATCTATGTAACTTTTTCAATATTTATGCAACTTCCTCAAAAATGCCTAGGTGATGGCGCACTCATATGACCACGAGCGCAAAAAGGGATATGACCGAGTATAGTTTTTATAAGCAAAAAAAAAGCTAAAGCTAAATCAAACCCAACCCCTGTAGCATGGCCGAAGTATGACCGGGAAGCAAGGCGGTGCTCGGCGTCTATAGAAATAGCTTGCGTAAGCTAAACAATTATCAACTTGTAAACATAATTTTTTTGTCTGCCAGACGTCTGACATCTACTGGAGGTAAAATCCTCGTTTTGTGTCTAAAGGTGCTTAGCATCGATTTCCCCATCATCCCTTCCCGCGGCGCACTCTGGAGATTTTGAAATTTTTGGGGGAGTGGTGGCGCGGTCAAGCAAGAAAACTGTACATACTTGCTGGGAAAAAAGTGCCATCAATTCGTTTGCTACAAGAGTTACTACCGGTGAATAAATGGCCGATATGGGGTGTACAGACCTAGCAAAAGTGGTGGACCGGCCAATGGGAAAGCCCAAAAAGAACTCCGGCCGGTGCAGATATCGGCGCTACATGAGCGCCGATGGAAAGTATACTGTTATTGAGGTAGGGCATAGTAACTATCATATGGACCTTTTGGTATACACATGTGTTGGTTTGCAAAGTATATATAAGAGTAGCAGAGACAAGTTTGCGAAGTGAACTTTTGTCAATATGTCTTAAATTTAGCCCCAAAGTAAAAAAAGCTTGATAGCTAGTGACTCAAGCTCAGTTCATAGCCCCGCCCCCTAGTCTCCACCTGCCAACTTTATTACGCTTGATAGAGACTGTCGATACAACAGAATGAATGCAGCCGGTAACAGATAGTAAACACCAATTCTCAAGGAAATGGAACAGTTCATGACTTTGCTTTTATAGGGTATCTCTCGTCGCACTGTTTATCATCTATTCACGCGAATAGCTTGACGCGCGTGTACCGGTGCCATAGTCATGGCTAGTAACCTTTGAATGTCAGCATTCGCACATAATCTTTAAATGGCACAGCATCCGAAGTAGCGGTCGAAAGGTAATGCTTTGGGAACAACAACAGTCTTTTATTTATTCATTCTCCTCACACCACAGCGATTATATCCATTAAGATCAGCTAATATCTAGACTTACACAAGTGATGGTATTGATCCCAAGTGACTGGCGTTTGTCAAAAATACAAGCACAACAGTGAGAAATTTGTGATTATCACGAGTGTAACACTCCATATTGGAAAATTAGGTATGTGTGATCGAACGGCAAACTGGCTGGATCTAGATTTTACTCAGACGAACGCCCTTGAATGGGCTACCTGACTTGGATCAAGAGTTCCTCATGCCAGAAATGCAACATGTACTCAATAGTGTCAGCATGCACCATAAACAGATAACGATATTACAATATAGCGAATGTTTGCCACTAAAACGCCGCATCTACCCCTACAAGGCAAAACGCATAATGACCCACTCCCTCGCCACAAGTCTCAGGGTATCTTGGCTACGCTAGAATACATTAAGTTGAACCTTACTCCATGTCACTACTATGCTTGGTAAGTTTTCATATGTCTCGATCATTACCGACCATTTTACCGATATGTGAAACTGGGCAAAAGGAGTGAAATAGTAATGGCATGGTGATATTTTCACCAAGCTGGCATACGCGATGAACGCAAATTGCTTGATGCGTCAATGTCCGCATGGGTCAGTGCCACAATTGTATAAAAGGTAAGTCGTTTGACTAAGGATCACGACGCCGTTACTGACATGACCATTCTATATGTATAACTCAGCCAAAATTTGCAGGTGGCTGTAACGGATTATTGTTTGATTGGAGTGCCGCTGGGACATATTTTACCACTAGATTGTTATAGTGGAGTGAGAGCATCATGTGGCCATAATCTGGTTGTGCAAGCAGCCAATCCGCTATGGGCGGAAACTCTAAAACCTCGACGTGCAGTAACAATAATAACCACAAATCAAACATGCATCAAGCTCCTCCGCGGCAGTAACCAACAATACACTCGTGGTAGGTACGTACTTATCTCAAAGTAAGATCGTATGAATATAGGAATACCTGTAGAGCAAGTCAGTCGTGAACAATGGAGCATTGGGCAATAAACTGTAATCGGTCTTACTTCATTAAACCTGTTTCGCTATACAAAAAATAGAAAATAAAGCTCCCCCGAAACTTTGTAGTTTCCCAGAGACGTCTTACAAGAAGTATTCATCAAAACAGAGCAAAACCTATACCAAAGTTGGACAGATTAGGGTACGTGTGGGCATCTCTTGTGGCAGGCGGTCCCTGCCTATGCCAATCCTCTGAAATACAAACAGCCTTCTGGTTGGGAAAGTGGAGTTTTACTCCAGTTTTTACCAAAACCTTCTTTTGTGCAAGTGGCCCATAGATCAAGATGCAATACTGCATACCTCCAGATATACCTAGCCCCGCAGCGTATACAAAGTTGGCAGATAAGCATATGTTGTGGAGAAATCATAACCTAGTCTAATCGAATCAACCTTTGTTCCGTGGCGAATGGCTGTCTGACTTGGTGCATTATCTATTGAAATATCTTAATAGAGTTCCCGTATGTTAGTGACGACCTGCATTGAATCCTATTATCGAATGAAAACAAACAGTACAATTTCCGTCATGGTTACAAGTGCATCACTTTGGCTATTAAACTCTCTGGCTAGCTGGCTCTTGCACCATGAGATTGACAACACCGCGGAATTTATCAGCTGTTTGCAGCGCTATTCAACAAATAGAATCGGCCTCGTTTTTCGAAATCGTCTTGCGTGGTGGTACATGATCTTTATATGGGCTTGGACCAATGGTATTTAACCCAATTCGATAGCCATGTGTCCAATTTAACGATGGTGTGTAGCACAGAGGTCACAGAAGCGTGGCTGGCTGGTCGTATTCTCCAAACAACTCACCACCTTTAGAGTTTGGATATCCCCCACCGTCTCTCTATGGTTGGTTTGACCCCACAGAGTTCAATGAATCCTATTTTAGCGAGGTTAGACTCCTAATGTTCCCATGGCCTTGGTAATCACAAAAGATATACGTTATGGCTGTTAAATCTTGGACCTCCCTCGTATCTCTCAAGATGTATCCCCAAGTACTTGAAGAGAACTATTTCACCGTACCGAGCCGCTCAACTTTTTGTTCACCGGGTGATGGGGGTGTTCCCATCTTGAGCTCAGAATATTCACACTGTGGGGTAGAACTTCCAAAACGGGCCCAGTCGCCCCGAAGGGGTACAGTACCCGCTTCCAGCCAACTGGGAGGCCTCATCCCGTTACATTCCCTAGCTTTTCTCCCAACGAGGCTTGACCTTTACTTGGCGCCCTCTAATTCATATAAATACCGTCTTCAAGACAGACCATTTTCTGATTCCTTACCTCAGGCAGCTGGCTGATCTCACCTATAAGCACTCCTATCTTTTGTTTTGTTATACCTAGTCATTCAAAATGCCTAACAAAGGTGAATTGCGCATGTACTTTCTTTGCGCTTTGGCTATCGTCAATTCTGCAACCAACGGTTATGACGGTTCCATGATGAACGGTCTCCAGACCCTTGATTACTGGACGGGTTGTAAGTTGTATTTCTTTCCTTTATTGAGCGTCTGCCAATCATGAGCTAATCGAATAATCCATCTTCTGATATAGATTTCAATAACCCTGATGCACCAACTCTTGGTCTTCTCAACGCCATCATGTCTGTTGGTGGTACCATTGGTGTCTTTGCTGGTCCTCCTGCTTCTGATATCCTTGGTCGCAAGAGAGCTATTATTCTTGGTTCCCTTATTATGCTTCTCGGTGTTGGTCTTCAAGGTGGTGCTACAAGCAGTACGTCTCTAAAACACTTTTTGATTATAACTTGCCCATTAAGTAATGTCATTCCTAACGGTGTCTTCTTTCTAATAGTTGGCATGTTCATTGCTGCTCGTTTTATTCTTGGTTTCGGTCTTGCTATCACATCCAATGCTGCTCCTACTCTAGTTATTGAAATTGCCCATCCCACACACAGAGGAAAAATCACTGCCTTGTACAACACTATGTGGTACCTTGGTTCAAGTAAGCTGAATATAATGTATGACAAAGAAGTAAAACTGATTTCCACCTATACTCACAACTTGCATTCTAGTTGTTGCTGCCTGGACCACCTTCGGTACCTTGCAAATCAAGAGTGAATGGGCCTGGAGAGTTCCTTCCCTAATCCAAGCCTTCCCATCTATCATCCAGCTCTGTTCCGTTTGGTTCTATGAAGAGTCTCCTCGTTGGCTCATCAGCAAGGGTCGTGATGAAGAGGCTTTGGCAATTCTTGCTAAGTTGCACGCTGATGGTGATGAGAACGATGAGCTTGTTCAACTTGAATATCGTGAAATTAGACAAACCATTGCTCAAGAAAAGGAAGTTGCCAAGAGATCTTACATGGAACTCATTGCTACCCCTGGTAACCGCATGCGTACCTTCATTGCCTTCACTATCGGTTTCTTCTCCCAATGGTCTGGTAACGGTCTTGTCAGTTACTACCTAGTCAAAGTTCTGAACAATATCGGTGTCACTGATCCTTTCACTCAAAACTTGATCAATGGTATTCTTCAAATCTGGAATTTGATCTGTGCTGTCACTGCTGCTATCATTGTCGACAAAGTTGGTCGTCGTCCTTTGTGGCTATTTTCGACTGCTGGTATGGCTCTTTTCTTCATCCTTCAGACCATCTGCACTGCTGTCTATAATGAAAAGGGAATCGCCTCTGCTGGTACTGCTTCCATTGCTATGATCTTCTTGTACTACATGGCTTATGACTCTGCTTGGACTCCTCTTACCGTCTCCTATGTTGTCGAAATTATGCCTTTCACCATCCGTGCCAAGGGTATGGCTGTCCAAGGTCTTTGTGTCAATCTTGCTCTTTTCTTCAACTCATATGTAAACCCTATTGCATTGAATGCTTTGGGCTGGAAGTACTACCTTGTATACTGCGTCTGGTTGCTCTTTGAACTTTTCATTGTCTGGAAGTTCTATGTTGAGACCAAGGGACGTACTTTGGAAGAACTTGCCGAAATCTTCGATGGTGACCAAGCTGCCTTGGTTGTCGCTGAAGCCAAGCGATTGGCAGCCATTGGTGCTGATAAGGTTGACGCTGAAGAGGGTATTTACAATACCGAAAAGGTTTAAATTCCATATAGCTCCCCGCTTGATGCGGATGGAATACACACATTCTAGTAATCCTTATCCTTAAATATATATGTTGCTACTTCAAACAGTAATTTCCAAGCCTCGAAGTCATTCCTAAGCTGAATTATGCTCGACTTGTAGACTATCCCCATGAAATAAAGAAAGTTTTTTCAAAGTTTCCGTTTAATTGGTTGTTTGTGGGGGAAGCATGTGACGGAAATATTCACGCATTTCGAATAAGCTCTACTGGTTTCTGTCTGTCGGACGTGGGATTAAATGCGGGGTAGGAATCAAGGCATACTCCAACGGGGAACCTTGATTACAGATCATTTTTCCACATGAAGTACATTGGAGGGATTTGAAATTATGGATCTTGGTCATGTAGGAATTTAACTGTTGCAAGTGGATAACTTGTGTCAGAAATAGCAATGCCTCCCAGTGCGCAGACTGATCAATCTGCGCAGCTGGATCACACGTAGATCAAATTTTTCATGACTGGGGCTGCTCCAAAAATCTGCAAACTGGAAATTACAAGATCAACGCTTATGCTGCCTGCAAGGAGTTTGTAGGCGCAAAACTCTTGTTCTGACTCCTTTTTACTCTATGAAATGACGCTCATCCTTTCATTTTGGGAGCCTGACACTACCCAGTATCACCGTTTTAAAAGGCTAGCAATAAATTTAGGCACGCCGTACTGACATAACCGTTTCAGTTGTAGATGTAATTTAAAAATACACACATACAATTCTATTGCTGGAGACAATTTCCTATTTTTTCCTCCCCAGGAGATCATCTAAAGCTCTTTTCCCTCCTGCATGATTGACGAATTTTTTGTCTGTAAAATATAAAAGAAAGCAAATCCTAGTGCCTACTTCTTTAGCTTTCCACACTACCAATACTACTAAATATGGCCAAATCACATCTATTCATCATCTTGGTTTTTCTTTTGGCGTTCGTGCTGGCTAATCCACCTACTAAGCAAGGTATTATATCGAACCTAAAGGTATCCCCCGAGAGCGTAAAGGATGGGGAACGCGTTCACCTTACTTGGGACCGAGTTACCACCAAATCAGAGGAGCTTCTATTTTTTATTGGTCACTCTACCGGCATGGGCCATGCGCCTCAAAAATCTGTCGGAAAGTGAGTATTTGATGCTTGAAACTTGTTGAGAAAAAAGAATTTTATTTCTAAGTGGATGACGCACACCTTGAAGGGCCAATATAAAAAATTTAAAAGCCGAGGTTGTGATTCCAAGTTCTCTGGTAAGTACATAGCAAATTGCTACAATATGGTATTGGATACCTTTATTAAGTCGCTTCGATATGCACAGACGCCTTCAAGTCCTGGCAATATCTGGCTAATTGAAGTCATGGTTAAAGAGGGCAATGCATTATATGATGTAGGAACAGCCGACATAAAAGTCCATGCTTAATTCCGTATAACATATGTAACATCCAAAGGTGTTCATTCCAAAGTATTGTCCTTTTCCCTCAGTATCCCTTCATTTCCGAATTTCACATTAGCTGTGTCCTAGGCACGCATATTGAATTACGGTAGTACCTTCTTTTTTTTTATTATTATTATGGACTAGCAAAATACAAACAAACCACAAAATAATACGGGTTTATAAGGGTTTAAAAAACTACGTGGTTAAACTCTCTGGGCAAAGAGTTTTGTGTAGCAAAAATGCTATACATACTAAATATTTTGGACAGCACGAGATCCTAGCAAACAACTAGCCCAAAATGCTGCAATATTGAGGGAAGGTCGAGCAAACAATGTCACCAAGCCGGGACCTGGGCAGACACCGCAGAGTCCCCATCCAATACCGAACAGTGCGGCACCAATCACCAATTTACTGTCAACGTTTTTCTTGGTCGGCCAGTCGTAGGTAGAGCTGAATTCCGGTTTTTCTTGGTTTTTCAAGAAGAATTGATAAGCTATCGTGTTGGGGACTAGGCCGCCTATAACGACCATCATCAATGAAGGATCCCAGCGCTGAGGTTGTGTCAGATCTAAAAATCCCCGTACTTTATCGGTATTAGTCATGCCAGCAAGGTACAATCCGAGAGCAAATGTCAGTCCAGAGAGGAACGACACTATCACTTGATTAGTAGTGTTATTGATATTCTTCTTCAAAACCGTTGGTAAAAGCTTGAAGATAGTAGCTGCTGCTCCCACACATCCCAGGATTTGGGCGAGTTCGTTGCTGGATGGATAGCTTGTGCCGTAACGATAAGGTACACCGCCAGTAAGATAGACAGTGATGACGCCGGTTGCAAAGAAAGTAGCTGAAGCGACTACAGAGCGTTTGGAAAAGCGGGCTAGACCACACAACATGTGTCCAGAGGTGCAACCAGATCCAAGCTGCAAATAAAAAAGCTGTCAATTCCTGCGTGCTTGTGCTACTAGTGCTACGTATTTTATTTCAGTGCTTTTTTTTTTTTTACCTTTGTGCCAGCACCGACAAGCAAACCAGCTGCCAATGCCCTCGTTGTGCTATAAGGGAATGCTGGGATTCCTTGCGCAGTAACATCACTTGTACAGAATCGCAGAGCCAATGCACTTGTGGCCATGCCCAAGATGAAAGATCGTCGCCATGAGTTCGATTCTCCCCATACTACGCCATTGACGATGCCACTAATACCAGCCACTTTGCCGTTATAAGCGGCAAGAGCAGTGACGCTGGAAAATAGCAAGCAACCTCCAAGAAGAGATTGAACAGGAGTGAACATGACTGAAACCAAACTGTCAGACAACAACCCTACAATTTTCGTCTTTTATATCGTTTTCCGATTCGGTGTCAACTCCTCCACAATTAATGTTAAAACACTTGACTGTTTCAGCATATCACATTGGCACAAAGTGTTATCACACCATACCTGGTAGTAATTGCATCAAATGCGTTATATAAAAACAAGATTTTTATGATTCCAATCGTTTTCTTTACTTTACACTACATGGATTCATCTCCAGGCTGTTTATGTTTGAACACCATCCAGCCGTTTGGCCGGGAATTCTACCGCATCAATAATTAGGCTTAAAAGATGCCACGTGACGGTTGTATACCGGCTTACTACAGCTTAATTACATATCCCAGAACCACCGACATTCGCGATTGTTCGACATTTCTCTCAGTAAACAAAAATGTCTGACGCCAAAGTTATTCTGGTAATGCCTAGATAGCCAACATGTTTTCCTAATGGTCTCCTTCAAGCACAGCCGAAACTGATGTTTACTCCACTGTTTTACTCCACAAAACTTTAACTTTAGCACTCATACCCCTCGACTCCCTTTGGTAACAAGATCCAATTTATCTTGGACTATAAAAAAATCCCATATAGCTTTGTCAAGATCCCTATGGTGGCTAATCGACCTCTTCGTAACCCATTGGATGGAGGATACCGTAAAACACCTATTCTCCAAATTGGCAGTGACATCTATTGCGATACCCACTGTATCATTCAGGAAATTGAGCGTAGATGGCCAACGCCTACTCTTTTCCCCAAGACTCAATCAGGTGCTGATATCACTGGTATTGCATGGGGAATGACTGCATGGACGGATGCATTGATGTTCAAGACGGTTGCTGCCCAACTTCCTATGTCCACTTTCCCGCAGGCATTCGTGCAAGACCGAGCCAATCTCAATGGTGTGAAGAATTTCGATGCAAAGAAAGCTGATGCCTTATCTCCCTACGAAGCTGAAAGATTACGTTCACAGTTGGTGTGGTTGGAAACTCAATTGCAAGGTGGAAAATGGGTCCTTGACACGCAAGAGTTGTCTTTGGCGGACTTTAATGTCGCAATGCCTCTCTGGTTTATACAGTCCCTGCGCAAGGATAAGCTTCTGGAGAACTTCCCCGCTGTGAAGAGCTGGATGGGACGATTCTTCTCAGCATTCTCCAAGAGCAAACCCACCAAGATGACTGCAGAGGAAGCTTTGGAGATCGCCAAGAACACTCCTTCAACCACTCAAGAAGCTGTCGATATCAATGAGCCCAATGGTCTCAAGCCTGGCGACTTGGTGTCTGTTACGCCCGTCGATACTGGACGTATACCAGTTGTTGGTAAGGTTGTAAGCAGCTCAGCAAACCATGTCGCATTGAGACGCAAGTGCGCCGAGACTGGTATTGAAACTGTCATTCATTTCCCTCGTTCCGGATTCCTTGTTATTCCTGTCAAGGACAAGCTGTAATATCATTTATCGTGTATTTGTATTGTGTATGCATAACTCTATACCATAGTGTGTATTTTCTCTTGTAATAGTGAGAATGACGCCAGTTGTATGGTACAATAGAATAAAAAGGAGCCCGTTCCACCGAATCAATGTCTGCATAGTCGCCTAGAAAATGACACCAATATGATTACAACGGATTACACGGAATCCAATATCGAAGAGTATTTTTATTTATTGCTGTACAACGTAAATCAATAATCTATTTTGATTTTAAAATATAAAACAGAACCGTTAAAGGTCAAACTTGTTGCCAGAGGCAGATCGCTCATCACCTCCAATAATTTGTGCCTTCCATTGAGCAGGAGCGTTTTCAACTTGAACAGCACCATTGGAAACGGTGATCTTGACGGTTTCATTACCGCTGGCATCAACAATAGTAGCGGAACCAGTAGTATCCTTTGAACCAACAACGACAGTAAAGTCCTTGCTGTAGTCATAGTCGGGCTTGGAATCTTCAGAACCGAGAACAACTACGTGGTTTTCACGGACCAAGATGGGAAGAGAAAGGAAGTCGTGATTCTCCTTAACCCAGCAGGGACCAACACGCTTCTTACCATCCAACAAACCAACCCAGGTACCAGCTGGTACATAGTATTCAACATCACCAGTGTCGTTGAAGATAGGAGCAATCAACAAACTGGGACCAAGCATATATTGTTGGTCAAGGGGCCAGACAGTGCGGTCCTCTGGGAATTCCATGAACATGGGTCTCATAAGAGGAGTACCAGTCTTGTTGGCATTGATGGATTCCTTCCAAATATAAGGCATGAGTCTCATCTTAAGCTTAACATACTTCTCCAAGACATCGCAAGCCTCCTCGTCAATGATCCATGGGACACGGTAAGAGCTGGAACCGTGGAGACGAGAGTGAGAAGACAAGAGACCAAATTGGACCCAACGCTTGTAGATAGCACCAACAGGGTTGGTAAAGTCGTTACCGCTACCAGTCTTGAAACCAGCGATATCGTGAGACCAGAAGCCAAATCCAGAAACAGCGAGAGACAAACCAGCACGAAGAGTCTCAGCCATGGAGAACCAGCTTGTATCACTGTCACCACCCCAGTGGACAGGGTATTGTTGACCTCCAGCGGTGGCACTACGGGCGAAAAGGCAAGCTTCACCCTTACCTCTCTTTCTCTCCAAAAGTTCCCAGACACACTTGTTGTAAAGGTGAGTGTATTGGTTGTGCATCTGAACGGGGTCGGATCCATCAAAGTACTTTACATCCTTCCAAACGATACGTTCACCAAAGTCAGTCTTGAAAGTATCAACACCCAAATCCAAAAGGTGCTCGAGCTTGGATTGGAACCACTTGCATGCATCAGGGTTGGTGAAATCAACAACACCCTTACCAGCTTGCCAATCATCAGATTGGAAGGAGGTACCATCCAATCGCTTGACAAGGTAACCATTCTCATCGGCTTCCTTGAAAAGTCCGCTCTCTTGGGCAATCCATGAGTTGATCCACACACAGACCTTAAGACCACGCTTGTGAAGGTTGTCCAAGAACGCCTTGGGGTCAGGGAAGTAGTCAGCATCGAACTCGAAATCACACCATCTGTAAGGCTTCATCCAGAAACAGTCAAAGTGGAAGACGCTAAGAGGAATATCACGATCCTTCATTCCATCAAGGAAAGAGGTGACAGTCTTTTCGTCATACTCTGTGACAAAAGAGGTGGACAACCAAAGACCAAAAGTCCACTGAGGAGGCAATCCAGGGCGACCAAGCAAAGCAGTGTACTTCTCCAAAATGGCGGCAGGAGTAGGACCATAGATGACATACCAGGTAATGCTTTCTCCTTGAACAGATGCCTGAACACCGCTCATTTTCTCGGACTGAACTTCGAATGAAACAGCTTCAGAGTGGTTGAAGAAGACACCATAGCCCTTGTTGGTCATGTAGAAAGGAACATTCTTGTAAGCAATACCAGAGCTAGTACCACCATCCTCGTTCCAAGTATCGATAGATTGACCGTTCTTGATGAAAGGACCAAAGCGCTCACCCAAACCATAAACATACTCGCCAGGAGCAAGACTGAGCAAGACTGACATATGGTTGCGAATCTTGACAGTGTTCTCCTCATCAGTGGGGTCAACGAAACTCAATGTAGCCTTCATACCCTCATACAAGTCAGTCTTGGCTTGGATCCAAGAAACGTCCAAAGCTTCAGTGAGAAGCTCCTTGTTCTCACCAGTATAGGTAATCTTAAAGTTGGCTGCTTCAGTGTTGATGTCAGACTTGAGAGCACCAGACTGAATGCTGGCACTGTTTTGCTCAGCCTTAATATCGGCAGCAATGGTGTCGGCAGCATGTGGAATAACTTGCTTATGGGCTCTATTGATGGCGGTATGATGAGTAGCCTTGGTGGCAATGACATCCTTTGCGGGAGAATAAGTCTCAAGAGTGATAGTGGGACGGTTGAGAGTATCTCCACGATGCTTTGTATGCTTGGTGGTGCAAAGGGCACGCAGGGTATTGTTACCCAACAAGCCAATGCTACCAGGAACAGTTTCCCTAGCGTGTGAGAATTCAACTCCTGCTTTATCTCTCCAGCAACCGTCAGTGAACTTCATTGTATTAAAGACAAGTAAAGAAAAAGGAAAAGAAGTTGAGAGCGATTCAGTAGCTTTATAAATGATGAGTGATGAGTTTGGGGTTAATCAAACATAGTATAAAATAATTAACAGTCCCGGTAGATTCCCAACGCTTAGTTTGAACTTTGCACCAGGAACAAGGGCTCGCTGTTATTTTGTAACGGCGTCTTTTCTTAGCCGCCCACTCACATTGCTTTCCATCGACACTCTGTATGAACCAAGGTCCGTAATTTTTCAAAAGGAGAATAATATAATGGATGATTTCTTCACACACCGTGGCTGAACTCTAACTATCTGACTGGCAAAAACTGCGAACTCTAACATATCCAATTGAATTCAACATAATTTCATAAGGCCATGATGGTGTTTTGACTTGACCTCTGTCAAGCTAGCTATTTCATCCTTGCAGAATCATTCTGAACCTCCTTGTAATGCACTATTACTGGTACTACTCTTAGGTTTGGCCATATTCCGTGTCCAACATGACATTCCTGAAGCTCGCATGGCAATGTTTCTCAGCATAACCATACCACGATATATAGTTGATGCTATCACCGTTTTGTAATAGATCTGGTTATAATACCGTATTCCAGGTTAATGGATCTGTATTGCCAATCCTTAGCTGTATTATGTTTTAGAGTTGTAACTGAGCTTATAGACTGAGTGTCAATGGTGGGGGAATTGAGTCGGTGCTTTCAGGTAGATCAATGAACGCAGGTGACGTGAATCATTAGCTTATGAAACTAATTTGTAACATAGAGTACTATGTATGCTATACAAGTGCAAAGTTCAATAAATACTATGTATTCATAACAAAGTTCACAGTAGGGTTGGAAACAAGAAGATCGTGGTAAGAATTTATTTCAGATACCGCTGGCAAAGACAAAAGCGGGGCTGGTAAATGGCGAATCTATCATCGACGCCGCCAGATTTGTCAAAGAACTAAGTTCAATTTCCTTCTCATGGCATTCCATGGAATCCCGGAAAGTTGATTATGTAAATAACTCTTAAAATGAAAAAGAGGCGGGTACATGCCACTCTGATCCTATTAGGCAGCGTCACACAACCTCGTGAGCATCTTTACGCAAGCATACCAAGGATGAAAGCGCCTGCGAGTGGGACATTTTCCATGGCTCTGCCTAGTGACCGTGTAACGGTTCTAAATGCGGTGTATATCCATTGTAACGATACTTCCTCGGATGTAGGCACGCGTTAACCCAGTCATTAAAGCTCGCCAGAAGTCAGTGATCATAGCGGGGAAAATTCGCACCAACCAACAAATTATTGAAGGTGTAGTAAGGAAGGTTTCGGCCAATCAGTTGTCAGAAGAGTAGCGATGACTGGTATTATTCCGAAGAAGCAATTACCCCGGATAGGTCAAGAAATATCCGTTTCATTCTAGGTGGGTTGCACACACAACATAATTCGTTTTTTTTTTTTTGAAGACCAGTAAGCCTTGTCACTCCTGATAATTTAAGGACAACATTAGTCTCAGTAAGTTAATATTAGTGCCGGTATTAATCTAATTCATGTATTGCTCAGAGAGTAATCTATGTATTGATATTCGCAGAATAAAAACCTTATCAGACCTTTGTTTATCTAGCAGACTACCCTACCATACCCAGCCCACCTTTCTCTTTTACCATGGCCTCGGGGGTAAGGACACTTTCCGTTTTCGGACTTGATCGTGGGACACTGATATATAGACAGTTGATTTTATTTAGCAAAGCAGATAATCCTGTTGATCTGCTTAATTATATAGCTGTAGGATGGATTCCAACCATTGATTATCGTACTTGATAGCTGTTCGCGTTTAGTCAGTTACTGTTTGGCTTCAGCGAAAACCCCGGCGTTTGAAAATTGGGTGAAGCTGACTTTTACCATTTTGGGAGATACTGAAATGTGGAGACGTGTGGGGATATTGTCAAGTGATGATAATCTGATTGCCGACATTGTATTAGAACTTAACTAGTATAAAAGTCAGCTCGAGAAGACCGCTTGATTATTTTTTTTCACTCCATCTTCTTTATTCTTTTCACCTCTAGCTGTGCTTAGGTTAAGAAAATGAAAAGCGCAAATTTCTTGTGGTTGTGCGTGGTCTTGGTTTCCATCGCAGGTGATGGTGTCAACTACGAAAATGGTATACACACATTTTCTTTTAATGTAGAAAACTATCAAAAACACAGGTCACTTATCCATTCTCCATGTTTAGCTTTCGCTGGAGGTCTTGTTCAACAGGATTCTTTCTTGTACCATTTGGGATACACCAAAGACACTATTCCCGAAAGTATCGATCAGTTGATTGGACCTATCCAAAACCTTGGTCAGGTAAATACTAGCTCATCAAAAATATTATTCAGCACGCCATGTCGACTTGTACACTGAACATTGGCAAATAGCTTGTTGGTGGTTTCATTGCAGCTTTTTATAATGATCTCCTTGGACGTAGACACGCACTTTTGGCTGGTTGTGTTATTACCTGCGTTGGTAATGCTTTACTCATCGCTTCCCCTAACCTTGCAACTCTGTTTGTTGGTCGTATTCTTATGGGTGTTTCTGCCGCTTTCCTTAATAACGCTGTCGCTATGTACTGTACGGAAGTTGCTGAGCCCAATACTCGTGGTACTGCAAACAACGTTCAGTTCTTGTTCGGTCAAGCTATCACAATTGCCGCGTCTGGTATTAACTTGGCTATTTCTGGTCTTCCCGCTAATGTCAACTGGGGTTGGCGTCTTGCTTGCTCAGTCATTTTCATTCCTATGGTCACTATGGGTATCAGTATCTGGATTGTTTGCCCTGAATCTCCTAGATGGCTTATCATGAAGGGTAGATACGACGAGGCTCTGGAAGTCTTGCTCAAGATCCGATCCGATGGTATCCAGACCGAGAAGGTTATGCTCGAATACAACGAAATGAAAGCTGCTGTCCTTTACGAACAGGAGCACAACGAAACTAGCTACCTCAACTTTATCAAGAGCAGAGGCGCTATCAAGCGTACTTTGATTGCCATGTCTTCCAGTTTGTGGTGGATTTTCAATGGAGGTGCTATCTTCACTTGTAAGTAAATGGGTAGATCTCATGGGAATATCAACGAATGTAAACTTAAAAAAAAATTGTCCCAAAAAATTTTCAGACTACTTCAGAAATGTCTATGAAGGTGCCGGTATTACCGACACTCACACCCAATATCTTCTCACTCTTATGAACACACTACTCGCCTTCGTTGCTACTTGTATTGGTGCTTATGGTATCGATAAGTGGGGTCGTCGTGCTGCTGGTATCACTGCTACTAGTGTCGCTGCTGTGTCTCTCTGCATTATGTGCGCTATTTCAGTTAAATTCTTGGATGGTCAAGCCAGCCCTAGCCGAGCTGCTGGTATCGGTTTTATTTTCATGTACAACTTTGAAACTACCATCTGGCAAGCTACCTGGAACACTATTGGTATGCTTTACGGTGCTGAGCTTTGGTCCCCGTCCCTTCGTGCCAAGGGTTTCTCTCTCGGTTGTTTCACTGGTATGGCTGGTGGTTTTATTTCCACTTACACTGCTCTTCCCACATATAATCGCCTTCAAGGTTACACTTGGCTTCTTTATGGTGGTTTCTGCGCTCTTGCTTGCTTCCAAGTCTGGGCTACATGGCCTGAGACCCTTGGTAAGAACTTGGAAGAAATTGAATTGTACTTTGACACTGGTGCCGCTAAGCAAGTGCGTAACGTAATGGAGCACAAGGGAGAACATGGCGCTGATGATAAGATGAGCGTCGCCGATGACGAGAAGGAAATTGAGATTAGTGCTGTTTAATTGAACTCTTCTTTCCTTAAATTTAAATTTCTTGTTGGGCTCTTCCCATTTATTTAAAAGAAGCACTTTGTTATTGTATGTTATGTTGTAAGATAGTACAGACTAAATCCCAATGGTTGTAAAACCCTCTAACTGTTTTCTAGTGATCCATGATCAATGTCCACTACCACGCTCTATAGAGGTTTTTCTTTAGGTTATTTAGTAACAATATATAGAAGGTGTAATTATAATCTTCCCGAACATACGAATATATTATGCTGACTATTCCCGGTACAACAAGATGAATTGGCTGGGTCACAAAAAAACATAAATTAATTTTGAGGAGAAAAAGCTGTGCATTAGCATGGTCACCTTGGCCATGCAAAAAAATGCATTTAGCCATCAGAAAAATGCTCCTAATGCTCAACTTCATCATATCATCGGAGCAAGACATTAACAGGTGGTGTATTAGTTGTATGTATCTAGTTGACGCAATTTAACTCTGGAGTGAAATGTCACTTGCAATTCCACAAGCTGAGCGTACAAGCAACCTACGGGTTACGCCCCCGCTTTATGCAGTGTTGTATTGTAGTGGACATCTTTGGCTTGATAGAAAAACAGGAATAGCTTGGTGTAGCAGATCTGACATCAACATTTGCTTTGTTAAAATACGTGCAAATTCATGCGGTTGTCTTGGAAGATCAGGCGTAGCTGGCGCGAACAGGAAATTCAGAAACGACATACCCAATCCCACCTTCAGGAACAAAAAAAATTTGACAATCACATAAAGGAAGCTGGGAATTCGGTAATTAGGTAGATAATCTCTTGCATAGGATTTTTGATAGATGTGAATGAAATGACTCACATACCGGAAGCAATTGGAATAGTTGGCTTACTTTACGCTCTCGAAGCAGGACTGAGCTTTAAAGCCTGCATACAATTGCTTCTACGAATGCTGCTTGTTTGTTTTCACTGACGCCCGCCCACTGTAATTATTTCTGCTGGATCACTCAGAATCCGAATTCTTCCGTTGATATAATAACCTATATGCGCTCAAGTCTTATAAGAAGAGGTACCGACTGGATCAAATTTCTTTCTCCGTTCATAGAATGTCAACAGAAAAGATCACTTGTTTGCTAAACTGGCACGCAACCCCATACCACCTGCCCTTGTTTCTGGCCGAAAAGCTCAACTACTTCTCAGAAGAAGGTATAAAGGTTGCCATCCTTGAACCAAATAATCCATCAGATGTCACGGAGATCATCGGATCAGGTAAAGTGGACATTGTTTGCAAAGCTATGATTCACACTATTGCTGGCAAGGCTAGAGGCTTCCCAATCAAAATCCATTGGGACGCTATTAGACGAGCCATTCACCGGTGTGGTATACATCAAGTCCAAAAGCGGCATCACTACCGACTTTCAAAGCTTGAGAAACAAGCGCATAGGCTATGTAGGCGAATTCGGCAAGATCCAGTTGGATGAACTGACCCGCCACTATGGCATGACTCTTCAAGACTACAGGGCCGTTCGTGTTGGCATGAACGTAACTGGCGCCATCATTCGTGGTGAAATCGACGCTGGTATTGGTTTGGAAAATGTTCAAATGGTGGAATTGGAGGAGTGGTCTGTACAGCAAGGACGTAACCGAGACGATGTCCAAATGCTGCGTATAGACGAACTTGCTGATTTGGGCTATTGCTGCTTCTGTTCTGTAAGTGGCTGGTAACGAATGACCAATGTATGAATATAGCACTAATAATTATATATAGATTCTGTTCATTGGAAACGAGATGTTCATTCAGAAGCACCCAGAAAAGGTTAAGGCTTTTATGAAGGCGGTCAAAAGAGGCGCTGACTACATGTTTCAAAATCCAGCAGACAGTTATGAATTGTTTGTGGAGATGAAGCCGCATATGAACAGCCTGATCAACCGCAAAATTTTTCAACGCTCGTTTCGCTACATGTCTCATGACATGAAAAATGTCCAACGAGATTGGGATAAGGTTACAAATTATTGCAAGAGACTAGGCATTGTTGATGATGTATTTGTGCAGAACCAGACCAACGACTTTCTCTCTTGGCCGTTGAAACCTGAGTCTCCTGCTGGGTACATCAACCCTACAGTTGATACTGGCATTCTAAACAAGTGTACAAGTGATAGATGTATGCCTTTAGCTGGCAAACTAGCCAAAGAGGCACAAGGTTTGTTCTATCCTGTGTAGTGTGTTCGATGAAAGTGATGTGTTATTAACGTTTTCAAAATACAATTCGTTCGCGCTTTCTGTTTGCTGAAAATTAATGCTCTGCGCTTTAGAGGAATGGCAAGGTGGTCGACGCTAGGGGTGCCTGTTACTAGAGCCCAAGTGGTTCTGTGCATGGCTGAGATTATACTCTCAAAACCTGATCAGGTTAGGGCCTGCGGAGGGAAGCCGTCGACCAAATATGCTAGTCAACATATTCTTTCACACCAATAAATGAACATCAAATTTGTGTGACAGCAATGAACGAGCATTTACGGCAGAAAGATCAGGGCACTACCATTTTGTTAGTACATAGTTCAGGTACCTAGGATTCAATCTTGCATGAACCTCGAAGGACTTAATTAGAGAACAAGAAGATCCAGTATGCAGGCGGAAGTTTTAGACACCAACAATGCCAGACTAGACCGTTCATAATCACCCAAACTGGCTTGCTATACATGAATTGTCCGTATTCAAAGTAATATTAATTGAAACATCTCAGGCTCTTTAGTTCACTACCAGCAAACATATCTAGCATCAAAAGCTAAGCATTCTCGCCCATATCAATCTGTTACGTCAATATCACAGCGCAGTATAGATCAAAGCTATATAAGTACACTTAATGGCCCTCAGTTTCATTCTCATTCAATAGAAACTCAATGTGTACTTTGCAAATGCTGTACTTGTCGGAACTCTTACGGTAGCCGGCCATTTCTCTTCACAAACAGACGCTTGCTATGCCACAAAGGCTGCCCTTGACGGCCATAAATCTCATAGTACATCCGTTGCTAGAACTTCTAATATGTACAGGACAATATCAATAGTAAGTATTGTACTACGCTTGGTTGTACTTAAGAACATAACATACCCTAAAATGTTACAATAGTCAAGTGCCAAACTACTGGATCCACCATTTATGGTAGCAATATCTGGGATAATGGTAATTCTGCTGCATACAAATTTGTTTGACCTCTAATATTTACAACACTTTTATTTTGCCTCTTTCACTTTCCTTCTATAATACTCAAGATGGCAGTTATTATTTGCCAGATGCTTATGTAAAGACTGGATACTCTAGTTTTGACCCTAATATTCCCGTATGTTACATGACATCATGCATACTTTGCATTTCGGGTCAAAGCGGACAAAATCTAATTGTTTTAAAATATTATCTCAAGAGATATAGCTCTGGCGGTGGTTCTGGAGGCGGATGTGGTGGTCATATGAACTCAGTTGGTCTTGTTTTCCTTGAGCAACATGAAGGTTTCATTTCAACCTTCAAAGACGATGGTGCGGGCCACATCAGCATTGGCTATAACTGTGACGCGTAAGTAGACGATTTTAGAACTCACTCTATAGTCCATTTTTAATTGACATAGTTCAATACAGCGATGCTCAACATTGCAAAGAAATCAAAGCTCTTATCAGCAAGACCACTGGAGCCGCTATTCTCAAGAAAAGATCTTTCCAAATTTGAAGCCGCTGTTTGTAGTGCAGTGAAGACTCAAAAATGCCCACTTCATTGTAACCAGTTAAATGCCCTTGTCAGCTTTGCTTTCAATGTTGGCATTGGTGGTTTCGAGGGTAGCAAGATTTATGAGCACATGGCTAACCGTGATTACAAATTAAGTTGAATGACAACTAGATGTGTGCATGGGAATATTGTACATTTACTTAATATTCAATCCATGTAGGGAATCTATAACCTCTTCCCTCAAGAATACCTTAACCATGTTACGTTATTGAGCCGCCGTAAGGCCGAAGCCAAATTGTTCAACACTCCCACATCAACTAGTTCTGGATGTTAAGATGCTAGATGGGGATTTATAACAGTCAAGCTGGATAAAACTGGTTTAATACAATTTTTATTCAATCATTTTATGAAAATCACATTTGTCTTTTGTCATTATTACAGGCAGCAAATATCCATATTCGACACAAGGGTATGCACCTTTGAAGACCATAATTTCACGTTCAGGCGACATACTTATCCAAGAAAGAAATGATGTCCTTTCCAATTTCCTCAAAATGAGTTTCCACAGCAAAATGACCAGCATCTAGGAATTTGAGAACAGTGTTGTTTGGATTGTCGCGCTTGAAAGCCTCTGCGCCTGGTGGAATGAAGATCGCGTCATTTTTACCCCACACTGCCAGTACCGGTATCTTGTTATCTTTTACATAGGCTTGGAATTGAGGGTAGAGTTCTACATTGGTTTGATAATTGTAGAAGATATCCAGTTGGATGTCCTTGTTGCCTGGTCGTTCAAGCAAAGCTTGATCCAAGTGATATGATTCAGGTTGGATGCGATCAAGCAAGTTGATGGGAACACCATCAATATACTGTGACTTTGTTCCTTCCAGTGTCAAGAAAGGTCGCAGCGCATCACGGTTTTGTTTACTGTTATCGTTCCAGAGACGTTTTACTGGGGCCCAGAAATCGCCCAGCCCTTCCTCATAAGCATTTCCGTTTTGAGTTATGATGGCTGTAATTTTCAGATCTGGTCGAGTAAGCCCGAGACGAAATCCAGTGGGAGCGCCATAATCGAAAACGTAAATCGCAAAGCTTTTGACATTTAAAGCAGTTACAAATTCACCGACCGTTTTGGCAAAGTTTTCGAAAGTGTATTGATACTTTCTGTCGCTGGGAACCTCAGTAAAGCCAAAGCCAGGCAAATCAGGAGCAAGGACATGGTGATTTTCCGCCAGAATGGGGATCAAGTTTCGATATTGATGAGATGAAGACGGATATCCGTGGAGCAATAAGATGGTTGCATTGTTCTTGGATCCAGCTTCTCTATAGAATACGTTGACACCGTCGACTTGAAGGTACTTGTTAAGGATGTGTGAAGACATTGGATACAGAGGTAAAATCGCTTGTTAGTTGTGCGTCTCGAATTCTGTGCAATAGCATATTTTATACTTTAGGAGTCTGACAATATTATTAATGCGGCAATGGCCAAGGATGGCAGTCCCACTGAGACTCAAAACGTGATCCAAGCCAATCACATAACAGTGGAAGTTATGAAACTAAGCTAGAAAGAGCCTTGCTAAAATCCGACCTTGCGTAGTGCAGGTTGTATAGTGTTCGAGTGGACAGGACATGATGCAATTAAATTCGTGAATGTAATGGAGAGATCAAGGATTTTCATATTTATGGGAGCACTATGGCAGATCATTTTGCAGGTTTTTATTTTGGCGACCGACTCGTCTCGATCCTAGTATTTTCGCAGATAGCACGTGCGCCGAATACTACACTTGTTATCTGTAGCTATTAGGATCATATCTTTAGATTTTGTGACGATTGTCTGCATCTACCAGCGATCCATAGATAAGTAAAGGCATCATTAATAATTCAACCAGGAGATTACCATAAGCAAAATTGACATGCATTTCTGAGAACGTAGGTGGTAAATTATAAATCAAGGTAGTGCTGAGTAAAATTTTCTCAAGGCAACAGGAACCAATTCAGGGTGGCAAACGTTCCCAATGATCCGTTTGTCAGCATCTAAACACGAACTCATCCATTTCTATTTCTACATGGAACGAGTCTGCAGAGGCCATAGATCAAATTGGATTATTGCCATGCATTGTCAAGACAAAATCCCAAACTTATGGTGGTGATAGCGAAACATCTAATATAGGTAATGGTTTAATTATCGAGCATGTGTTATTTTTCTTAGCGCTAGGAATGTAGTAGAGTAAAGTTAGAGAGGGGAGGGTATGGTATTATGCTGGCCATATATGACGATAGTAAACGGGTAATGACGTCATCTGATATGTTGAGGTGATGTTAATAGTAAATACAGTATTATACAGCAATTTGACCACCAAGAGCATAGACAAAGAAGAGGACCCATGCTGCAATAAGAGCTGCAATGAATATAGCAATATATACATAATTCAAGATGCTGGATTTGGTGTTGACATAAGGATCCAAGCCTCGCTTCGTCAATGCCAATTGAGAATCGTTGATTTTTTCCATTTGCTCGGTACGATTCTTACGTCCCACCTCTAGTAAATTGTTTAGATAGATACGCTGGGTCAACCACAGTATCGAAATGAGAATGAATCCAACGGCTGATAATCCTATAAACAATGCCATGACACCTGCAGAACAATTTGTCAGCATAGAAAACGGTAAGCTGCATTTTGGGATGCTTCCATCAATTCACCTGTATAAGCTTGGTTTGCTGTATTGTCCTGTACAACGCCAACAACGATATCCAGTATAGATGTTCCAATGTTATTGGAGCTCTTGTACAGACCAAGGCCAGTGCCAATGTAGTCGGATGGTAAAATCATTCCAATCGCGGTGATCATGGTAATTGGTCCAAATGCTAACGAAATAGAATAGAAGACCATGCCAACAACAGCGTTGACATAAGTCCATCCAAGTAAAACAGCACTCAAAATCATGAAAACAGCAGAGATCAACACTGAAGGAAGACCTTGGTGAATATAACTGATGGTTTTTACAGTCTTAGCTCCTTTAACAGTACTTACATATGATAAGACGATGTCCAAAGTAATCCATAAAGATACCAAGAACAGGGGTGGCAACGATGGGAACTACCAAGGAGGCACTGGCAGTATAGGCAGCCAAAACTTGCACAGTACCGAAATGAACTTGAACCAAATCGGTACTGATGGTCTGGAAAGAGGACCAAACAGCAGCAAAGATGAATTCAATGAGAATGATGTGCCAGTAGTAGATAGGGAATTTTGTAACCGATCGCCAGTTGAAGGTTTTCTTGGCCTTGAGTTCGATAATCTCCCGTTTAGTTACCACCGCACCGCGCAAGCGCTTAACGACTATGGCGTATACAACGTTCATAACAATAGAGAAGGCACAAATGATGAAGGAGAGCCAGAACGACCATACCCAGTCACCAGTGTCGTTAACAATAGCTGAGGCGGCAATAGTCCCTAAGAAGGTAGGCAGGCGACTAATAGACAGCTGTAAGCCAATGGCGATGGACAAATGCTGAGTGCGAAACCATTTCGATAAAAGCGATTCTTGCATGGTAACAATGAGGCCACTTCCAATACCGAAGATAACTCTTCCAGCGATCATGAGACCAAACGATTGAATCTTGGCAGCAATGGCAGTCAGTAAGCAGCCGACAATGACAAAGCCATTGACTGCTAAAGTACCCCAAGCTGATCCGAAAGCATCGATGAAGAAACCACCAACGATGGGGAAGATTGTGTTGATGATCGATACGCTAGAGGACAATACACCATACCGAGTATTATCGATAGCTAGTTTCTGTCAAATAGAGTTGATATAAACTGGTTTAGTGTTTGAACAAACCTGCGTCGAGTAGCTTTTTAATGCCCTGAGAATGTCTCAGCCCCTACGTCAACTTACCGTTCTGATAGTTGACTTCATCGCGGATATGGCGCTTTGTGAGAAATGGGAACCAACTAAGATTCATTAAGGTTAAAGAGGTGAATAATATCATTTGAAAAGTAATTTTTCATCTTTACTTGGGAGCATCAAGGCTGTTATGAGAGCAATGAGCTTATGTTGCCATGGTGCCGTGGTCAACACGGCATCGGTATCATGATCTTCTTGATGATCTATGGTAGGTATTTCTTCACTGTTGGTGTCTACTTTGAGTTTTTCATTGACCGAAGGCTGTATCTTCTTTAGAACGTATAGGCTCTTCTGTTCTGAGTTCGCTTGCCATGATGGAAAAGTGGAAGAGCTGCTGCAACAAAAGTTCATGTGCTCCTTAACAGTTTCATTATCAGATTCTGAGTTTGCAATTTTTATTATTATTATCAGATTGTAATCAGAGAAAAGTTAGTGAACTTTAACTTCTAGCACTGAATCAGACACATTGTATCACTTGAGGAATCACGGTTTATTCTTAAAGCGGTCTTTGAGTTGCATCTGATATTCTCAGAACACGAACATGCCAGTGTACGTAGCTTGAAGTCCGCTGTCTGCCGTACAAAACCTGGGAATCGCAGGTTGAAGATGGTTTCAGAAACAAAGCTTTGGGTTCCGATATACAATGTCGACTAATGCTTTAACAGCCCAAATTGAACTGGTAGAGACTTTGCTGACGTCAGAATTAGTAGTAACATAATGTATAATCTTCCGGTTCTATCTTCATTCTTCTTAGGATAACGTCAATGGATACCACTGGAATAGCCCATTTAGGAGGTGTACAGTTCTTGAATTCTTCTTGTTTGACAACTTCTTTCTTGACCTTCTGAGCGGTGTCTGAATATAGCTGTACTGAAAGCTGACTTTCGAGTGGCTTTGCGTCGTTAAAACATGTCTACAATACAACGTTAGCATCGTTTCGTTCATATGGATGCGTGGCATTTGGGATAATATTACATGATATATGAATTGTCTGGTGGGTTGATATTTGATAGGTTGATAAGGAATATGGAAGAAGTCTATCAACATGTCTACCAGAGCTGCTTTCTCTTTCCTAGCAGGTAAGGAAAACAGTTTGCATGCCCGTTTTAGAAAACGAATATTATATTTGGACATCGCTGATCGAAGTACCTTGGGAATCAATCAAAGTTTGTCAGCAACGTCTGATTGAACTCTCACGAATGGATACATCTTTTCAAATATCGTACAATTTTTGTGGATGGTTTTTCAAATCCATTGAAATCTAATATGTGGTAAATTGATTCTTTCTTGTTAGCTATTTCATGAAATAACAGTTTATGTAGCGCTCGGATGTCCAAAGTGCTCATTTGATTAATATTCTGTAGAACTATAGCTCAGAATATTAGTGATAATAGACAATCTCCAAGTTCATTATCATAAATCGATTTCACCTCCTTTTATTTTCCAAAGAGGTATTCCTTTGCCTTTAGGAATAACGATGTTTGTGAGCCTTGTTTTTCGTTTAACTTTGATCGGTGGCTCAATAATTTTTGAAGGTGCCTTTGAGGTACGACCAAACGAAGTCACCCAAGTTTTCGCCGGCATCACCTCTTTACGAATCCTCCGGGTATATCGTTTTATTTGTACCATGTGTACAAATCACCTTGCCAACACGAATGAAACGATCGGCAATTGTGTGTTTTTTGGCAATGTAGCTGAAGTGATTGGGGAAAGCTGACAGATCGAGGTAATAATTTTTATTGACAGAGAGGGTAGTTTCAGTCCTACTTGTTTTCCAACTGTTAGTTACAAAAAACAAGCCTCTGTTATGTCTGGGCACGAAAGCAGCCTGCATTGATCGGCAATATGCGTGCAAGCTCGCTACCGGATATATGAGGCAATCCCTTGGTCAGGATGATCAATGTCGTATGAAGCAAAAGCTGGCCTATATCCTATACACTCTGCATTTTCAATGACAAACAAACGCCAACTTGCAAGTGGTTCTGACACGCTGCCCTTAAAACCTTTAAATATCATATCATTGCAGTTGATTGCAACAGCCGTCACTTGGTAAGATTTCTTCAGGTTTGACTTTTTATCTACTTTTAGCATACTATCCACCGGTCATGTGAGTAATCTTGTACCTTGATTCAATATCATCCTCATATTTATGATCACAACTTCTAGCAGGTGATACTATCATAGTGGAGAGCTAGAAAGTGCCAAGATAAAGAGAAAGGGTTTTGATGAGTCAATTTACTCAGAACCAGATGCTTCTCATCGGCCCGTTACCCCGCTTGTCCATTGTACCATCTCACCAACGTGTTGGAACGAACGAAATGCAAGTTCTGTGCTATGTAGGGAGGAAAGCCATGGAGCAATCCTAATTTATTGCTGGACGAATTATTTCATGCAAAATGTTTGTCAGTTTCTTTTACTCGAACATTATGGCTCTTATAATCAATATTGGAGGATAAGTGGGGTGGTTGGCATACATTAGCGAGCATTCATGTCCCATCTTTCAATCATGCTATTGATAATATCCTCAATTAATTGTGCAACATTTTCGATAATTCTGGAGAAGTACCTATCCATTAAAGAATATCATTCAAGTACCATGCGCAATTCACAGGCTATACGGACGCACAGCATTATGTGAATGGATGCCTTGTATCTGATCGAACCTTGTTTGGGTATGGTGTTCGGCTCCACATTACTACAGCGATTGCATATGGATTATTAGTGCGCGCATTTGAAAAATTCTATTTTGTAACGTTTCGCTCACGAAGGTTAACTCGTGTTTCCCAAATTAGATCTGTTCATTCTGATCAACTTTACAAGTGATTTACCATGGCTCGGTCATGCGACAGCTCATGTTTTAATGCTTGGAGCAATCTACAAGATCATTTCGGTTCAGTTGGAGCAGATAGTAACTGTTTATTTCCGTCCAATTCATATTGGTCGCTCTGACCGCTTCCAGTATGTTGGATAGCAGCTATACTATACATGGGATCTGCTTGTAATATGGTAGTACAACTCTAAAGATACCGAAGCGAAGGATGGAGCCTGTGAGATCCTGCGTGATCACACAACCATAATTTTTAAAAACCTAATTAACAGGTCAGTTCGGTAGTTCATCTTTTTCGTTCCTTTCTTTCATGAAACTCAATTATTTTTTGATCGCAGCTGTGATTACCTGCTCTTTCAGTGACGCTGCAGATATTTCATGGTCGGAAGCGTATGCAAAAGCAAAGATTGCGGTCTCGCAGTTGACGGACAAGGAGAAGGTTGCGCTTGGAACAGGAACAGGAAGTGGAACATGTGTAGGGAATACAGCAGCCATTAGCAAGATTGGGTGGCCCGGTCTATGTTTGCAAGATTCACCTTTAGCTGTTCGACTGGCGCACAATGTGACTGGTGGTATAGCAGGTATCAATACCGCTGCAACTTTTGACCGAGATCTCGCACAGCAACGAGCTCATGATATGGGAGACGAATTTCGTGGAAAAGGTGTCAATGTTCAACTCGGTCCTGATGTCAATATGGTACGAATCCCAGAATCTGGCCGAAACTGGGAAGGTTTTGGTGAAGATCCATATTTGACTGGTGTGATGGGTCAAATCACCATAGAAGGCGTGCAGAGTAAAGGGGTGGTAAGTAAAATCATCGAACTCTGGCAACTGGCGGGAATAATCGATTTGCAAAAACGTTATATGAAGACGTCAACTTCTATGGTCTGATATAACTGACCATGATATGTGATCATCTTACAGATAGCTACAGTCAAACACTTTATCCTGAATGAACAAGAAACTGACCGCACGACGGTAAGTTCACTTCCAATTTACTTACAGATTTGGCAGCTTGTATTGATCTATCATGCATCATCACTAGGAGTCATCAGTGGCAGACGATCGTACTTTGCACGAGATATACGCCTGGCCGTTCGCAAGGGCTGTAGAAGTCGGAGTTGCTTCAGTAATGTGTTCGTATAACAAGATCAATGGAACCTATGCTTGCGAAAACGATGAGACACTTAATACCATTTTGAAGGGAGAGTTCAACTTTCAAGGCTTTGTACAGAGCGACTGGAGTGCCACACATTCAGGTGCAAATAGTGCTAATGCTGGATTGGATATGGATATGCCTGGACCTGATGCCTACTGGGGATCCACCCTACTTCTGCAAGTGGAATCTGGCAAGGTCTCTGAAGCTCGCTTGAACGATATGGCGACTCGTATTCTTGCTGCATGGTACAAGCTCGGACAAGATAGCGGATATCCCAACGTTACTGTCAATGACGCCAACGTGGACGTACAAGGCAACCACAAGCAAACGATTCGAGAAATTGGAGCGGCGTCAGCGGTGCTATTGAAGAACGTCAATCAAACGTTACCTCTCTCCAACCCCAAAAGCATTGGCATCATTGGTAATGATGCTGGTCCAGCCAATTATGGTCCACTTGGATGTACAGAGTTACCATGTCTTACTGGCACTATTGCATGTGGCTTTGGCTCTGGCGGAAGCTATTTTCCGTATTTGATTACTCCTGAGGAAGGAATTAAAGCTCGTGCGCCGAACTCTACCCAAATTAAAACCTCGTTGAGCAACCTCAATGTCATTGCAGCTATAGACATTGCCGAATCCGTGGATTATCCCATTGTTTTTGCCAATGCTGACGCTGGAGAAGCTTTCGATCGTTTAAATCTCAATTTGGATACCTTTGGAAATGAACTGATTGAAGACGTTGCAAACCACAATCCAAATACCATAGTCGTCATTCACGCAGCAGGTCCAGTATTGATGCCATGGATCGACAAAGTCAAGGCTGTGGTTTATGCTGGCCTTCCTGGTCAAGAAACTGGTAATTCCATTGCTGATGTTCTCTTTGGTGATGTCAACCCGTCGGGCCGTTTGCCGTACACTCTGGCAAAACAAGACTCTGATTATCCTGCACATTCAACTTTAAATCCAGATGTGAAATACAGTGAAGGCCTGTTGATTGGGTATCGATGGTTTGACGCAAAGAATATTACTCCACTCTACGAATTCGGATTCGGCTTGTCATATACCAACTTTTCATATCACAATCTCAATATCATGACAAATACTAATAATGTGACAGTGACAACTCAGATCAAGAATACTGGAAAGGTGTATGGAGCTGAAATTCCACAGCTGTACATTAGCTTCCCGGAATCTGCGCAAGAACCACCAAAGGTTCTACGAGGTTTTGATAAAATCAAGCTGAAGCCAGGTCAAACGAAGACCGTCACTTTTGTCGTCGACGTAGCTAAGGAGCTAAGTGTCTGGGATACGCCAACCAAAAGCTGGAAGGTCGTCAATGGCACTTTTGATGCTTATGTTGGTGCAAGCAGCAGAGATATTAGACTGCAAGGCTCCTTTAATATCTAGTCTTGGTATTTACTTACTGCACTAATTCATTTTTATCTTTTGATATCCTTATAAAATAATATCCATGTATTTGTATATATTCGTGTGGCTATTTTTATTGTATGCATGGATTGTAGGACCGTTTCGTTCCTATTTGTGAGTGTCGTATAGGAAGGTAGGTGTTCATATTCTGGTGGTTTCATTGGATATCAAGACCAAGCATAGATATGGTTCAATAGTCTTTTCATTATATTGACAAGTAGTATTGTAAACAAGTGCATCATGTACAGTTTTATTATACATCCATATCCATCAAAAAAGTACATCTTATGTCATATCTTCAAGGACTGGTGTGAACAATGTAAGGTGCCGGTCTGGGAAGTTTGTCACCATCCACAAAAATATCTAGTTTCTCATTCCAGAAGCTCCAACGACCTTGGATTCGCTCAATGCCAGGGACTAGGTCCAAGTAGGTCCAAGCAATGTTGGGATACTCTTGACCATTGATAGTGGCTGTGAAGTATGAAGCAACACCCTTGTAAGGACAAGCACTTTTGTAGTCACTAGGTCTGAATTGGGGAAGAGCTTTGATATCGACAGCATTGATGTAATAACGAGTTGGGTGTCCATTTTCGTACAGGAATAACGCACTAGTAGTCTCAGCTACTACAACACCATCAATTTCTACCTTTACATGACGAGAGCTGAGGCGAACATCAATTCGACTATATGGGCTACGAGGATGTCCAAATGCCACCTCATCATCTTCAAGCCATCTGGTGAGCTTGGTGAAGTCGAACACAACGAGGTCCTGGGCTTCAGGAACAAATCCTGGCGTTCCCTTCTTGAATCTCCAAGCAACATCTTTGATAGTTTCAGTATCGGTCTTCACATCGAACCACTGACCACGATCTCCATCTCTTCCTCCGTTAACGGTATCGTTTTCAACTAATCCAACGACATCAGCGGTAGGGAAAGCCCAAAAAGGAATTAGGCTTGTTCCTTCCCAAACAAGATATGCTCTCTTGGAATCGACCACCATGACCTCTTTATGATATCCTCTTATCCAGCGTGGACTTTGCTCGTAGACAACGGAGCTTGGACTGGAGGTGATTCGGCTTCTGGGAGATCGGTAATGCAAAGCCATTGCACTTGGGTATTCGTTTGAAATCAAATTGATAATGGTGTTTTTGACTTACATGAACGTTCACGTTTTAAAGTCCAGGTATTAATAGTAAACGAGAATGGTGTGAAATTTTCAATATTGCAACTTATCACCGTCAAATGACCTCATTCCATAATGTGCAACAAAGAAGTCCAATTATACCTTAAAAGAAGCTATCAGGGTACTGAGCTGCAGAACGGGATCGATAGAGTGCTTTCATTCACAAATGACATAGTTTTCTCCCGCCGAGTATCCGCTGTTTCTACATACATGCTGCTGTAAAAAAAAAAGTTCAACTCAACCGATTATAAATTATACATTCTGTTTCCACAAATGATTTCTATCAGACATTTACATCTAGGATTTCATCTATCTCGTTCACGCAGAGAATTTTGATTCGTTTGTCGAAACTTGTCGGTGAAATGTCAGAAAAGGAAGCAAAAGCTGAAAATCAAGTGCCTCTGGAAGAGAAACCTGTCGACACAGAGGTTGACATTCAATCCACTAATACATCCCTGGACAATGCTATTCTAGAGGGTGCGGTCTCAAAGTCTTACGCACGCAAGGTTAAGATTTTAAACGATGAGCTAGGAAGAATTGGCATGGGATGGTATCAATGGAGACTGTTTATTCTCGCTGGTATTGGATGGACAGCTGATAACTTTTGGGCTACCCTTAACGGTCAATCCGCCTACCAAGTTGGACTTGAGTACAATGTTCCGACAACTCAGCTACCATGGGGGTCTATGGGTTTAGCAATTGGACTGTGCCTTGGTGCTATCTTCTGGAGCGCTCTTAGTGATTGGATTGGTCGCCGATATTCATTCAACATTACTTTGTTTATCGGAGGTATTGTCGCCTTGATAGCTGCAGGATCGCCAACGTTCCCAGCATATTGTGTTTTCATCACTTTTATTGGGTTTGGTATGGGAGGCAATTTGCCAATTGACGGTGCTTTGTTCCTAGAATTCCTTCCTGGTGATTGGCAATGGCTCCTTACCTTCTTATCCGTATGGTGGGCACTTGGTCAACTTTTGGTCGTTTTACTGGCCTGGGCATTTATCAATAACTATAGCTGCTTGAGTGCAGATAACTGTCCAACAGCAAGTAATCTTGGATGGAGATACCTTTACTACACGGTTGGCGGTATCGCTTTGCTGATGGCATTTTCCCGAGTAGCTTTCATGAAACTGAACGAAAGCCCGAAGTTCCTTTTAGCCCAAGGAAGAGATGAAGATGTTATGAAGTTGGTACAACTAATTGCAAAGACCAATGGCAAGGAATCTACTTTGACTTTGGAAGACTTCAACAAAAATGGCGAACTTGACAGTTCCGACCCTGAGAACAGAGAAGTTGGTAACACGGTGGCCAAAGTGGAAGCTCAAGGGAACCTGCTCAAGCGTTATTCGTTAGAGCATATTAAGCCTTTATTCGCTACTCGTAAGCTGGCCCTTAATAGCTCCCTGATTATTCTCATATGGTTCTTGATCGGACTAAGCTACCCTCTCTTTGGCGCCTCACTTCCTCTCTGGCTCCGTTTACACAATATTGATTCCACCGAAAGCATTGAACAGACTTTCCGCGAGTATGTTGGCTATGCTGTCTTGGGTATACCTGGATCGGCTATTGGCGCTTATCTGACTACTCTCAGGATAGGCCGTAAAGGTGCATTATCTCTAACTACTGTTCTTACGGGTGTCTTTATCTTCCTTTTTGCTACTGCCACAAATAATGAACAAATTGTGGCTTTCAATGCTGTCACTAGTCTCACAAGTGGCGCCATGTATGGTATTCTTTACGCATATACTCCGGAAGTCTTTCCTGCTCCACATCGGGGAACTGGAAACGGTTTGGCTGCAGCTGCTAACAGAGTCGGTGGTATCATTGCTTCTATTATTCCCATGTCATCTGCCGCTTCCTTTGAGACAACTGTACCTTTCTGGGTCTCAGCTTCCCTCTTCACATTGTCTGGAATATTGGTCATCTTCTTGCCTGTGGAAAGCCGAGGACGAACTTCACTCTAATTAACTCTATGATAAATACTATAATCTTATTCAGGTATTAGGCGTCGTTAAAAAAAATTCAATAAATCTGAGTATGGTGTTGCGTTAAATCGACATCTATGGCGACAGCATGTTGCAAGCAAGCCGGCCTTAATGAAAATCAGCTTTTGGATCATGAAAAGATACATATACACCTCTCAATCAACATACTGTGTGATTTTATAACATATACTAAGTATCACAAGTTGCGATTATTTTCAAGAAAAAATCTCGCATACAGGCGTTTATCCAGCTGAAGTCAACGCTATGTTTATTGGAAATTGACTTATACTGTCTTCGTTATGGACGATATTGATGGGCTAATTTATATACAGATTTACAATTGATTGATTTACAATTGGTACTAGCTCATATACTAATCATATGTTTGCTTTTCTCCATCGACATAGATATCAAGCTTTTCGTTATAAAAAGCCCATCGCCCAGTAATTTTTTCAAGTCCGGCAAATGGCTCAAAGTAAGTCCAAGCAATGTTGGGGTAATCCTTGCCATTCACTGTAGCTGAGAAATAGGAAGATACCCCCTTATACGGGCATACGGTATTGAGAGTCGATGGGCGGAAAAGATCGAGTCGCTTTACATCAATGGTATTAATGTAGTATCTCGTAATGAGTGCGCTCTCATACAAAAAGACTGCATTCTGAGTTTCAGCGATGGTAACTCCGTCAATAACAACCTTCACATGGCGGGAACTCAATCGAGCATCAATACGGTGATAAGGATCGGCAGCATGACCAATAACTTGTTCATCGTCCTCCAACCATTTATCGAGCTTGGATAATTCTACAACCACCAATTCATTCGCTTCCTCAATAAAACCAGGTGTGTCATTTTTGATGACAAAGCCAAAGTTCTCAACCGTCTTGTCGCCGGTTTTGACATTGAACCATTGTCCCCGTAGACCTTCCTTGCCGCCATCGACATGATTATTCTTGACAAGACCAGCGATATCTTGGGTTGGAAACGCCCAATTTGGATATGGAGTAGCTCCTTCCCAAATTAAATATGTATTCTTTGAGTCCACGATCTTGGTATCGCCCAAGTATCCCCTTATCCATCGAGGTGACTTTTCATAGACTACCGATCCTACGTTAGAAGGAAGTCGGGTTTTAGGAGTCTTGTTATTTGATACCATTAACAATTTGAAGTGGTCAAAAGGGTTACTTGTAAGATTTTTACACCTGCATTGGAATTTATGTTTGTCGCCGCCAACGCAGTCCGGGTTTCACGGAAGCTGTATTTGTCAAAGATTGTTACGCAGTAAAAACAGTTCTCAAATAAGTCAATAGGTTAATAATCTGCCTTTTTGTTGCTACAAGACGGTTTGCAATAATTGCGGAATATGGCGTATTGCAGTCTGAAATCTTTTTGCAGACAATGATTGGAATTCAGACCAGACCATTTATGTAGACTAAATTGTTTGCTGCAGCAGCATTTCCCAAGCGAAACAAAAACTTTCGTCAGCTTGCTGGATCGATCTCCTTTTCTTATCTCTTCCCTTCCATTTATCAATGGACGCTGACAACCCAAAGGAAGTGACCATAGTGCCCCAAGAAAAGGGCACAGCTGAAGAAGCTGAAATCCAATCTTCAACAGTGTCTATAGACAACTCTGTCTTGGAGTCGGCCGTTACAAAATTGTACGCACGCAAAGTTAGTTTGTTGAATAATGAACTTGCACGAATTGGAATGGGATGGTACCAATGGAGGCTGTTTATTCTTGCTGGTATCGGATGGACTGCAGATAACTTTTGGGCAACTCTTAACGCTCAAGCGGTCTACCAAGTTGGACTGGAATACAACGTACCAACAACACAGTTACCTTGGGGTTCTATGAGTCTTGCAATCGGTCTTTGCTTAGGAGCTGTCTTCTGGAGTGCACTCAGTGATCATGTCGGTCGCCGATTCTCTTTCAATATTACCCTCTTAATTGGTGGTGTGGTGGCCTTAATGGCTGCTGGTGCACCTAGTTTCCCGGGGTATTGCGTATTTGTGACCTTTATCGGTTTCGGTATGGGCGGCAACCTGCCAATTGACGGAACATTATTCCTAGAGTTTCTTCCAGGACAATGGCAGTGGCTACTCACCTTCTTATCGGTATGGTGGGCACTTGGCCAACTTGTTGTTACTCTTCTTGCCTGGGCTTTCATCACCAACTTTAGCTGTTCAAGCGTAGACGACTGTCCGGCTTCCAGTAACCTTGGATGGAGATATCTGTACTACACCACTGGTGGAATTGCCTTGTTGATGGCAGCTGCGCGAGTCGTTACAATGCAACTTGATGAAAGTCCAAAGTATCTACTGGCAATTGGCCAGGATGCCGGTGTGGTTAAAATGGTTCATACTATTGCAAAAACAAATGGGAAGGAGACAACCTTGGCCGAAGAAGATTTTAGAGCTATAGACAGTGAATTTGGCGATCAGACAACTACACAACTAGATACTCCAGCACCTACTTCATCGAACAAAGAGAGTCTGATAAGGAAGTATTCTGTCAAGCATGTAGCTCCACTGTTTTCGTCCCCAAAACTTGCAATCAACACCTCTCTCATCATATTCATTTGGTTCCTCATTGGTTTGAGCTACCCACTCTTCAACGCATCACTTCCGTTATGGTTACGCCTACATAACATTAATACTGCAACTGGAATTGATGAATCCTTCCGCGAATATATTGGATACGCAGTATTGGGCATTCCTGGTTCAGCTATAGGTGCTTATCTATCTACTTTGAAATTCGGTCGCAAGGGTGCTTTGGCATTATCTACTATTCTCTCTGGTGTCTTCATCTTCCTCTTTGCTGCAGCAACCAGTAATGCTCAAGTGGTAGCTTTCAACTGTGTAACAAGCGTGACTACTGGTGCCATGTATGGTGTCCTTTACGCTTATACACCTGAAGTATTTCCCTCACCTCATCGTGGAACAGGTAGTGGATTGGCTGCGGCTGCAAATCGTTTAGGAGGAATCATTGCCTCTATCATTCCTATGTCTTCGTCTGCAGCTCTTACCACCACTGTTCCATTCTGGGTCTCAGCTGCTTTGTTCACTTCAGCAGGTTTACTGGTATTGCTTTTGCCAGTGGAGAGTAGAGGGCGTATGGCTCTTTAGGTGCAGTGCATTCTACAGTCAAGACTCTTACTTCATTCTTATTCTTGCTCGATAATATAAATAAGCTTGTATATTCTTTCTAAATTTATATTTATTTTCACCCATTGCTTTGGCATCAAATATATTTATATATGCATGCATGCCTGCATAATCGCTTTCACGCTAAAGTGTCAACTTGCGGTTATTACATGTATGGAGAATCTTTTACCCAGTCAAGGCCATATTTGGTAATGTCATCATAAAAATGAGGTAGTCTATAGATGGTTTATTGAATAGCATCAGTAAAACTAGAAAAATTAGATTTAGTTGATGATGGTCGCAGCATATCGACCGTGTAGTAGTCCTAATATATGAATCTTAACGTATTTTATAAAAGATTATTGGAAAGCGACAAGTTCTATTTAGTGTCATTGTGTCGCTAACACTGGTGTATCTTTAATGTTGTAGTGGCGGGCAAATGAAGGTAAGGTGTTTAAGGTAACTTGGGTCAGAATCTTTCATAATTTCTTTCCTGACTTGGTATCATATAAATAGTTAAACATTTGTCGTCGTTTGGGACATGGTCGTGCTGAGATCTTCACCAATGATGCTAGCTCTATTCTCTCGATATGGCCACAAGTCCAGTGTGGTTGTTGCGAGATAGAAGGAGAACAAAAATGCGATACACCATTCGAACAAGGCAGAAGCCGTATCTTCTTTGTTGCAAGTTGATGATAAGTTGCCTTGAGCGTCATATTTGTTCGCTGATCTTGAGCATACCTATATGATATAAGACCCTTTAGTTCCACGGAAAGCTTCACATAATAAGAAGAGTATTCAAACTTACAGCCATTAACACGATCATACAGATTAGGCATATGACTGCTAGGACAATGATGAGCACTTTAATGCGATAGCTCCACTTCAGTAACGGACTCTTTGGATGATCTTTATGAAGCAAGCCAATCTCTGCAACGTTAAGAGCTCCACTGACAGCCAAACCAACAAAGAAAATAAGTGCGAAGGTCCAATGCAAAGTGCTATGGTTGAACGCATCAAAGATGGTGAGGAGAATTAAACCGGCGCAAGCAATAACTCCAAAAACGATCGACGTGATCGCTAAAGGCTTTTCTGACTTTCGATTTCTCATTGGCTGGATCTTCTTCTTCCGGCGCAGACTGTAATCGACCAGGAGTGTCACCACATACAGCACTCCAATAACAGTGCCAAGACCAATGAACAAGTTTTTGTAGACAGCACCTGATTTAATCAAGAGAGAATTACTATCGATAGATAAAATAAAGTCATGTTCTCTCAGGACACTTACCAACATCACTAATATAGACGACGTTACTTTCACTGGCCTTGTATTTCGGCGCACCCGATGTAACCCATAATAGGAGTAGCGACAGGAAGAGAGACAACGCCGCAAGGAAATTGAATATGGGCAACAGTATGATCCATTGTAGGTATCTGTTCATTGCCTCACTCGATCTTTGGAAATATCTGTTGTTGTTGCAGAGATGTCTTTGCAAACCTCAAAGGACGAAGACAAAAAAGAAAAAAAGAAAAAAAGGAAAGAAGAAAAGGTAAAGGAAAGACCAAGTTTACACCAATAGCAGTAATACATATTCGGCATTTTTTAGCGACGCAATGATTTTTGACTTTTTGAACATTCAATTTTATTGTCCGCTGCAAATTTTTACCTACTTATTATCACCTGTACATTGCTGTAGTAACAAATTTTCAGGGCACTACCATGCTTTGAGGGCTACAATATACAATCAACAAGCAATTTGTATCTTGACCTCAGCCTCGAGCACCCATATAGGTGGGTCAGTTATGCTAATTTAGAAAGCCTTTATTTGACGAACCTTCGCAACAACATTTGTCCGATCCAGCTTCAGTTAGAACAAAAATTTGCAGTTCACTTGAGGTACTCCGTTCGATGACGGCACTGACAATTATGACAGTATTTTTAATTGGCGGTTATCCGTTGTGCAATTTCTTATTGCCCTGAGATGACTCGCCAGAACTGTGGCATAATCACCGCACGTGCCATTAAGCCATTCAGGCACCACTGTCGCCACGCCGGCCATCATGTTAAGGCATTACCATGCCAATTTTCAAGCCACTCTGAAATACATGCTTTGCCATGAAGACAATTTAATTCCTATGTACAGAAATGTGCCTTTAATGAAGAGGTCTGTTTGTCATTAGAACTTCATAGCGGCATTGACTCGAATCAGGTGCTTAAGCCGGAGGCGGTAAAATAAAAAAGTATTCAGCACGCCAAAAACAAACAAAGAAATGGCATTGTTCATTTAATTTTAATCATTTTCTGTATAAAATCAACTGTGTTCTTGTTCTCCCAAATGAAAGAACGTTATCCTGCTCTTCACTGATTGGTTTAGTAAAGATTTTGATGAAACAAACTTTTTTTTATTCAGATTGTGCTTCTTGCGTCCAAATCTATCATGGCCCTCCTAGAAGGCACAAGTGTAACGGTTTGCTTCAATTTGAGTCAGTGTTACTTTTCAACCTAGATAAGATCTATGCCAGATAAAGTCAACCCAACCTGTGTGGCTGGCTAGGGATACATTGCAATATTTCTACTCACTATTTCAAACATAAAGAAATCATTACAACATTTTCATAGTAAATTAAACCTTTTAATTGTATATGGGATAATGGACCATTTCATCATAAGAATAAAATATAACACTTTCCCATGCGTTTTGATCTAGACAAAGTAATTTTCTAGTCGAGACCGAGAATCTTGAGCAGAGCATCGCAAATGACGGTGTCTGCGCGCATAATATAAGTTAGTACTGGTTTTAAAATAAAAGATAAAGAAATGATCCTCCAAAAATAAACATACCAAGAGGGCCAGTGCTGTTGGTACTGACAGCAGGGGTGGGAGGATTTGGCAGGATTGTTGGGCAATCAGTTCTAGGACTGCTCAATGAAACAGCTTCCTCAAATGTAGCAGCCCACTAAAAATGGTTTGTGAGACAACTATAAACTGAGATAAACATTCTATCTAGTCATATATACTTACAGCATCTCTCTTGGTCAAGAAGTTGGGGAGATTGAAAATCTGCAATTATAATAGTTAGATATGCCACTTGGCAATATGAACAGGTGGTTGCTTTTACCTTCTTGATGGTGGCTGGAATAGAAGAGTGTTCGAACTGCGAGTCGGACTGAGGGCCGTGAGGCTTGGAAAGAATGCTGCCAGCTTCCACCCAAGGTGAGATCAAAAGTGTAGGAACGCGGACACCAAGTCTGTCGAAATCGAAGTCCGAGACAGTGATGCCATCTGGGTTAGGAGCTGAGGTAGGTGTTGGGACGTGATCGAAATAACTGTGAGAGATTTAAGATATTAGCATTTTAGGCATGTAGATAAAATGTTCTGTAGCATATTGACTGTACCCTCCGTGTTCATCAAAGGTGACGATGAGAAGAGTCTGGTTCCACTGTGGAGAGGCACGAAGAGTCTCATACACAGTCTTGAGCAGTCTTTCGGTCTCTGCGACATCAGATGGTGGATGAGCATCATCTTCTTCCACACAGTTGAGGATACTGAAGTATGCAGGGTCAAGGAATGAGACAGATGGTAAAGTTCCGGCTTTAGCATCGCTCAAGAACGTTTTCCACTGCTTATAGTTAGTGAGAGAAGTGCGAAGCTTGTCAAACACAAGTAGACTTGGGATTTCCTCAAAGTAGTTTGCCCATGAGACACCGGAATCAGCAAGGTTGTTGTAAATGGTATTCTGAGGGTAACCACCTATATAACTGTTTCAGGGAAAAGCGTTCCATTTTAGCAAGGCATACAAGGTAGAAGCTGAATTGTGAATACATACTGTGTTCCATCAGTGTTGATTTCTCCATGCGCGGTGGCTGAATGAACGAAAAGACGATTGGGCATGGTTGATCCAGGGAAGGCGGCGAAATAGTTATCCATAAGAAGGAAATTTTGGGCCAAAGAAAAAGTGACTGGAATGGTATCTCTGAAGCAGTGTCAGTATCGAATTATTGATTTCAATATCTAAAATAATGGTATACTAACGGATCAAATGCGTTCATAATCTGAGCCAATTGTGTGGTGTTTGTCAAAGATAGATTGAGAGCTTGAGCAAAGTCTGCAACAAATCCAGTCATAGGGGCAGAGGAGAGCGGGTTGAGAGACTGTGCACTAAGATTTCCGGTAATTTGTCTTGTTACATCATCGAGGCCATGGGGTGGGTCCAATGGATCCATAAGAAGCGCATGGTGTCCAGCGTAGATCTTGGTTGAAGTAGGGTCAGCAGGATTGACAAGGTTGTATTCCTTACCAGTCAAACCATTGATACCAGCGGTATAATTAGCCCAGCCAAAAATGCGATCGAAACTTCGATTCTCCAAAACAAGCAGTACAACATTCTTAATCTTCTCAGATATTCCATTAGCTATTAAAAGTATGCAAGCGTTAAAAAAATAGTGAATTTACTATATCCATCGGATGTGTAAGGCATATATGAAATGGCCATTGACCCTCCGATAGATCTGTGCGTTGCTAAAATAAAATTAATAGTAACTAACTGGCAAGATCTTTAACTACGAAAGGAGTAGCGCTGGCATCATTTTCACCAAGGTTGCCAAGGTTCCACTAAATTTGTGTTGAGAAATAATTAGAAAGCGTGGCAAAAGATTGTGTATCTGCGGCAGACATTTCTTACGTTGTCTTCAATACTCTTGAGGATAGAGTAGTGATTGTACTTATTACCGTCAGTCAAAGAGCTACGATTGACAGCAGGGCCAAATAGGACAGTAAAGACTTGGTTGTTGTTCTAAAATGACAGATTCTTAATTAAGAACTACTTTTCATAAGAGCCATTCCAAACATTACTACGTACCAAGTAGTTGGCGGATTCATCAAATGTAAGGACAAACAAGGTGTTGTCGCTGAAAGCAGATTTGCTGATACGAGGTTCCAACCATGATTGGAGCCAGTTAGATGCATAGGTGACATTGGTGTCGTGGCCATCGTTGTTGATCTGGATGAAGAGTGTTAATTTCCATATTTGAGTGAATATTGCAGATCGAAAAGGCTTACATCAGGTGTGAAGTACACATACTAGGAAAATAAATTAGGCTTTGTTAATCACCAGCAAATTTTTAATCTTTGGCCCTGACATAATTGTTTGTGTACCTGAGGGACAGCATTGTTAGCAATATCAGTGTCCAGTTGGTCGGCATTGACAATGTTAGGACAACGGGTAGCGTTCTTGGTGATAGAGGGGAACGAGATAAAAGGATTATGTTTACTAGAATAGAAGGTTATGGATATAAGGAACTTATGATGAATGAGTGTTTGACTCGTGATGAACATGCGCTTACCGGTAGTAAGTGCCGACGGAGGTAGCAGTGTTGCAGTTTCCGGGATAGGCTTGCTGATAACTCTTCCATGAAATACCCTTGGCTTCGAGCAGATCAACTATGCTATTGCGGTTGATTGTGGAATCAAAATCGAGGAAGACTCCACTGGTAGATCCACTGATCATGGCCACCTGATCATAGCACATGCGATTAGAATATGTGGTGTTCTCAAACAGTGGTTATGAAAAGAAGAGTTTCACATACATAGTTTGGTTGAGAAGGATGGGTAATGGCGAAATAGTTAGTGAGAGTGACACCTAGATGTAGAAGACGAATGCATTAACACGGTGAAGTGGTCATTCATTATAATTTTCGATTGACGAGTAAGACTGTACTGACCATTGTGCTTTGCTGCCAAGGAGGCTAGATAAGGATCAGCCTTTGCAGTGGAGTAGTCGGTATTCTCGAAAACAATGGTGACGATACGATCATAGCTTGAGCCAGGGACAATTGAACTAGAGGCTCTGGGCGAAAGGGGAATGGATAAGGCAGATCCTATCAGGCAGGCAGCCACTGAAAGGAGTGAAAACTTCATGACAAAAACCACAGTGTGCGTTACATTTACGAGTAGATACTTTAAATAGTTGAAGAAAGCGCACCCGCTAAACCTCCAAAAGGATTAGGCACTTGTGACACCAGAGAGAGGGAACGTACTGAATGTTTCAAATTCATTTTTTAACAGGTCAAATGTTCCAAATTATGCCATGTAACGTGCATAGCATTGTAGTATTCACATGAGAATCCTATTATGAGATCGGTGTTATGTACAATTTTCACCATATATCGGATTAGTAAATTAATTCATGCTTTGGTATAATTACGATGGTTGGATGTTCTTTGTATCACGACCCAAAGCCGAGGAATTGTGCTACTTTGAAGGTTTTTCTCAAGTATATAAGGGAAACATCCAAGTCTTCAATTACCAAAGGGAATACCATTTCAGTCACTGAGAAAAATCGACAAGGTTTCTGGGAACAGGACCCGAACACTCCATATGGCAGTGCCATTAAGCTGGGATATTCTATTATGAAATTCAATGTAGCAATAACGTTGACCGACCAATGAAAATGTCATGATTGTGCACTCTAGCTGTGGTCAACATCTCAGTTACAGATACTTGGGGATTTTCAAATACAGTTACCTAAATTATACTAAGGTGAATGTTGTGTTAGCACACGTGCTGGGATATAAGTGCGAGCTTCAGTATCCCACTCAACAGGGAGCAAGGCACGTGTAGCGAACTGTATTTACGTGCACCAACATGGCTTACGCATTGACTATTTGACACCCTATCCTGTCTAGTCTAAATTGGAAGCTGTTGATGGTAGTGACTATCATGCAAAAACTTACGGATTACCATTCAACAATTTTGTTCTACTCAAGGGAGTGCTGTATGGTAGGATCCCATATATAGCCATTAATTAATTGCGATCAATATTGCTAAAAGTAGAATCACTAGTAATATCGGAAAACGCGGCTTTAGCGGGCAGACATCCAGCATGTCTTTCATTTATTTTAAAATGAGATACGATGAGGTGGAGAAATACAATTTATGATAGTAAATGCCGGGAATAGTCGGGTTTAGGAGCTTACGCCTCCTTCTAAATCACCATAACTAATATTGCTATGGACACCTGCCTCATTTCAGCTCTCCACAAAGTCGATCAATCAAAGTCCAAGAAAACGATTAAAAGATTTTATTATTTTTACACGTCACTCCAATGTTTATATCCATACCAACCCTAACTGGAAAAAGAGCTTACCGACCGAAAATGTATTTAAATCATTAGCAGAGGACCATGGCCTCATCCTTCCTCTAAGATAACAATCGAAGACGAATTAACAAGCTGAAAATGGACTGAAGTGAAAAGCTAATATGACTTTGTACCTGAAGGTGGCCAATTTGCACGCTCAGTGGGAAAAAGGTCGCAGCTTACCAGATTATCACCAGCATCAACTTCGAAATATAAATATATGGTTGAAATGGTAGATTTGACTGGTTATGGATATCCTGAAGGTCTAGGTACTAGGACATGACATGACATCTCTGATTCTTGCTATATATACATCAACACATCCTGATATAGTGAGAAACACCCGTTCTCAATTAGCTTCGAAATGACCCACCTCGGAATGAGTAATGCTTTATAACCTTCATCATCGAAATGTTTGTAACACACAGAATCCCGATCCTCCATTGTTTGAGAAATTAACATTATCGAGAAAATGATAGTAATGAAGACACTAAGCTAAAACTCAAGAGATCAGAGACTTGAATGCAAAGTTTACCGTGACTAGATAAATAGGAACATTGTGGGACAAATTGCATCCCAAAAAAAGAGTAATATATACAGAAAGCTCATTGTAATAATAGGTTAAATTGGGTCTATAGAGTATCATATAAAGCCATGATGTACAGATGAAAATGATAATATAATGGTCGTATGTTACAACTATCGAAAGTAGGTTAACCAAGCTACGAAGTGGAAAAGGATCGTCTGTTCTATGAACTACAAGCACACATTGATGCCTTTTGACGTTCTTGTGAATATTTATAGTGTCTTGATCATGATATAGTCGGTTTGTATACAGTCTCCCATCTTGAAATCATGTTCCCCGACTTGGACGTAGCCTGATTTTTTGTACACCTTTTGAGCCCTGAAATTGTCTTCCCAGACACCTAGCCATATAGTCTTGAAACCTTGGGAAATGGCAATACTTTCGGATTTCTGAATTAGTAGCTTTCCAATACCAAGTCCATGTGATTCATGATGGACATAGATTCGTTGCAATTCAATCGGGTTTTGTGCATTTGCTACACAAGGTTCACTACTGCCTTTCGTCAATTGAGAGAATCCTAGTACTTTGTCATGTTCATCACATGCGACGATGAAATGCTTCAGAGGATCTTTTAATTCGTCGACGATCACTGGAACCGCATAGGAGTCTTTAAGGTATGTCTGGAGATCTTTGTCAGACAGAGAGTAACCAAAAGTGTGAGAAAACACGCCAGATCCAATGGCAGCTATTGCCTCTGCATCATCCACAGTGGCATTGCGAATGTTGATTATGCCTGTTTTCTGTTTTTGAATTGGTAATGTAGAAGTTTGACTCAACTCGCTATCGTTTTCTTCTATATGTGGAGCCATATGAAAGGATTGCGAACTTGCCGGTGAGTCTCCACACAATTTAAATTTTTGAATCCAAACCCAGCCAACAGTCACAGTGAGTCAGAAATCGCTTTCCAAGCGCCGATCGTTCTCACATCACAACACTTTGTATGTAAACCATACCTATCAACTGATGTTTGTGAACTGACTTCGGTTTGTTCTCAAAAGCAGAATGTTATAGGATGAAGTATCGATAATCTGAATACCTGAAAGGAATTGTGCACTTTGTCTCAGGCTGTTGAACAGTTGTACAGTGTTTCTCAAAATACCTTGCGGAGACGGCCCTAATTTGTTTACGCTGACCTGAACTTGAATTTCGAACTAGCATTGCTGTATTTTTTGCCCTAGTCGTTTTTCAAGCGCAAATACAAATTTTTAAAAAAAAGAAAATTTGAATATTACGCCATACGAACACCTGTATAATGAGCACAACATGGAACACAATAATATTGCTCCTATTGAAGGCGAAAACATGATTTTATGTGAAGTTGAAAACTTCACCTCTACAGAGTTCAACATGCCAAATCTGGAAAACGTGACGGAAGAGGTAAGCCAACCAATGGATATTGAGGAGGAAGACGCAGTCGCTGACACTGTTCTGGTGCCGTTGAGAATTTTGATGGATATTGATACTACTGTAGTACCGCGACAGGTACCATCAGCAGAAGCTGCTTCACCCACAAGTCGTCGTTGAATCCTCCGCGGAAAAAGGTACGTATACGTACACGAAAACCAAGAGGGCCATACAGACGATACACTGCCCATCAAATTGAGCAATTGTTTGATTACGTGATTGAACAGGGTAAGACTGCCAAAGAAGCTGCCCTGTTGACTGGTATTAACATTAGGACGGCGCAACACTACATCAAAAAATATAATGTTGACGAAGAACGACGTTTGCCGCTAAGCGGTAGAAAAACTGGAGCTGGACGTAAGGCTAAACTAACAGATAACAGAGTGTCATTCCCAATTTCTGATAGGCTATGTTGATGAGCACCCGACAGCTGTATTATCAGATATTAGAACAGCTCTCTATGAAGCGTTCCCGGAGCTATCGATATCAATATCTGCGCTACATAGACACCTGGTTCAGAAATGCAAGTTGACCCTCAAAAAACTAGAAAAGTTGCCTGCTGCAAGAAATAGTGACCGTGTGCTCAAATTGCGAAGGGAAAGAATTGAAGAATGGGAAGCGAATCCTGAGCTAGACTATCGTAAGAATTGCGTATTCATCGATGAGGCAGGATTTAATCTTTACACTCAGCGAAATTATGGACGCTCCCGAAAAGGAACTCCTGCCAAGGGCATTGTGCCAACAGCCAAAGGTATCACAATAACGATTTTGGGAGCCATATCACAAGCAGGAGTGATAGATATATCTTTGAAGAAACAGCAAGCTGCATCGATATCCAAAAAGAGGAAGGCAAATGGTACAACGGCAATGGTGGTAAATGGTCGGGTTGGAACAAGGACGGAGCATTTTCTCACTTATATATCCAATGTGATGGATGTGTTGGATAGGAACAATATGAAGGGCATTATCTAGTAATGGACAATGCTCCTATACACACTCCAGTCAAGGTACGTGAGCTAATCGAGAGTCGAGGCTACCGTTGTTTGTATCTTCCTCCATATTCTCCTTTCTTGAATCCCATTGAAGAATTTTGGTCAAAAGTAAAGGCTGGTGTAAGGCGAAATTCATTAACTGCTGACGATCGACTGAGTGACCGTATTTGCGAGTCTGTCCAAATGGTTACCCGAGCTGACTGTCAAGCATGGATTCGTCATGCGGTGTCATTCTTTGCAAGGTGCAAGAGTGAAAATATCAACCTGTGAGAATTCAGAGCGGTCTATTTGATGGAAAGGATGATTTGGAGAGGATGTCATTGATATAGATTGATTATAAGGCCCACATATATATTGGTCATATTATTTCCCTGACATATCATCTCGACAATTGATTATACCAGACATTTTTGGGACAGTTCACTGATTGTGCGCAGCCACAACACTCGACCAACTGAATTATGTGGCTTGGCTTGGCTATACCTTACTGTGACACAAACGCACCCCCATAGTCTATATATAATGCTGCATATTAAGTGATATTATGTGTTACGTTTTTACAACGAACGATCAACCTTGACAATTTGCTTGCCAAAGTTCTTGCCCTGTAAAACATCAAGAAGAGCTTGGGGAGCAGACTCAATACCCTCCGAAATGGTATCACGGTACTTTAATTTGCCTTCCTTCAGCGAAGCCATGACCTCCTTCATGAACACTGGTTCCAAGTTCATTTGATCAAACACGAGGAAACCATGCATGTCAAGTCTCTTGTTAACCACTTGCAACAAGTTGTGGATACATTCCGGCTGTTGACGGTTGTATTGACTGATCATACCACAGACAGGGATGCGACCAAACGTATTCATGTGCTCGATAACTATTTCCAAAGTCTTTCCACCGACATTTTCAAAGTAAATGTCGATACCATCAGGGCAAGTCTTGGTGAGGGCAGCGTCCATGTCAGTGGTCTTGTAGTTGAAGGCAGCGTCAAAGCCAATCGATTTGAGATATTCGACCTTGTCGTCACTACCAGCCGAACCGACGACTCGCAAACCAAAATTCTTACCCAGCTGACCGACTAGTTGACCAACAGCACCTGACGCAGCTGAGACAAATAAAGTTTCGCCTTTCTTGGGTTTGCCAATTTCAAAGAGGCTGTAGAAGAACAAAATTAAAACATTGGACGGTTGCAACGCATTAATAAAAACGTGTGCTCACGTACCCAGCGTAAGCGGTCAATCCAGGCAATGCCAATATGCCAAGAAAGTAAGAAAGAGGAAGTCCAGAATCGCGAGCCTCGTTACGTACGACAAATCCATTAGCATCTGCGGGAACGTGTGTATATTCTTCAAAGTTGCCAAGTCCAAAGACGAAATCACCTTCCTTGAATTCAGGATTGTTTGTCTTTATGACCTTTGCAATAACGTGACCGGCCATAGGCTTATTCAACTCAAACCCAGGGATGTAGGACTGAATTTCAGGGCCATTCATTCGGTTACGCATGTAAGGGTCCACGGAGAGCACAAGGGTCTTCACGATAAAATCTCCCTTAGGTAAGGAAGCGTTGAGGTCAATCTCGGACTTGACGACCTTCATATGCTCACCAGGTTGAGGGAAAGTCATAGGAATTTTTGTAAAATGAACTTGGGTGTTGGTCGTAGACATTGTTCTAGCGGTAGAGTGTCAGTGAATGAGATATGCTAAAAATGCAAAACAACAGTTTTTTTATAGGTAATAAATAGTTTCTGCTCTAAGTTTAAGAATGCGACATCGGTCTGTTATCGGGATTTGGATCCCAGCATTTTTTAATCATCTCGGCATAATTATCGGGTGTGCCTTCGGGTATTTTTTCTCTCTTCCCGTTGATTACGATGAATGGTATTCTGTAATCTACTGATTCGGAATAAGGCATGGTATTTCTACTGATTATCTCCCACATGACCATTCCTAATGCGTAGATATCTGATTTGAAAGAATATTTATTTTCGACAAAAATTCTCAGGCGCCATCCATCTTGTCGTGCCGATTGTTTTATGGGTCATTCTTGTGCTGCTTTTTATTTTGACTGTTGATAATCCAAAATCACATAATTTGGCTCGATAATGCTCATCCATAAGTATGTTCAAACTCTTGAGATCTCGATGAATGACATTGTTTAAATGAAGAAACGCGATTCCCAACGTGATTTCGTTAATGACTCTCTTTTTCATATCCCAGTTTATTTCAATGCTTTTGTTAATGATAACATCACTTAAGCTACCGTTTTCTGCATATTCTGTTATCATGACGGTACTCTCTTCGTATTTTTCTGTTCCATAGAATTGTATAATGTGTTTATTTCTTAGGTTTTTGATAATGTCAATTTCATGTTGGATGATGTGGTCTTCATTTGGAGATATAGCAAACCTTCACTTACACTATGATTTTAATTGGATCATTAAGTATAATAGCTTTACCATTCTTAACAGGATTCTATTCGAAAGATTTAAATTGAAACCTTATGACTATAAATAGTGAAATGCACCAAGCCGATGTATTATTCTGAGCGTCCATAATTTCGCTGAGTGTGAAGACTGAAACCTGTCTCATAGATGAATACGCAATTCTTACGATAGTCTATAAACAGCAAAACTTTGTAATTCAATTGATAAGAAGATATAGCTCAGGATTCGCTTCCCATTCTTCAATTCTTTCCCTTCGCAATTTGAGCACACGGTCACTATTTCTTGCAGCAGGCAACTTTTCTAGTTTTTTGAGGGTCAACTTGCATTTCTGAACCAGGTGTCTATGTAGCGCAGATATTGATATCGATAGCTCCGGGAACGCTTCATAGAGAGCTGTTCTAATATCTGATAATACAGCTGTCGGGTGCTCATCAACATAGCCTATCAGAAATTGGGAATGACACTCTGTTATCTGTTAGTTTAGCCTTACGTCCAGCTCCAGTTTTTCTACCGCTTAGCGGCAAACGTCGTTCTTCGTCAACATTATATTTTTTGATGTAGTGTTGCGCCGTCCTAATGTTAATACCAGTCAACAGGGCAGCTTCTTTGGATGTCTTGACTTTTTGAAGATTACGGTTGCGGCAGTGATTACAAATCTAGGCAAAACTAAAGGTTTTAACATAAATGGATTCCCTTAATTTCATATTTGCATAAATTACTTGAGACGTTAGATATTCGTCAATTGTTATTGCAACTAAGTGACCTTGCCTTTCTCTTCTTTTCAATGTTTTCCATAGGATGTTTGTAACACCCACTCTTTGGCCTCGCATGGGTACGCCGTCTTTGTTGAACATTGCATTGCCGAAAACAATCATTGGAAGCTTATCAGACCTTGTGAACTGCTCTTTTGACCAATGTTTGATGGGTGTCCTGGCGTATGAAGTTCTACGCATACATTGTGAATGTAAATTTGACCCAAGTTAATTTCAAAACATTCAATACACTACCTTGCATTGACCAAGGGACGAACTGAAAGTTCCATGTCATCATTGTCAGAACTGCAAATCTGGCTCCACTTCTCGGAAATTTTTTTAGTTTTTTGGTTTTTTCTATGTCTCCTCAGTAATCTGCGATTTTTTTGAGTTTTTTTACGCCTGCTTTTGCTGTATTTTTTTCCTCCATTTACCAACATATTCGCCATCTCCTCTCGAGAGCGCTGCACACCTTGAAAGTTGTCAAATCTCATCTTTCCTCTTGATATGTCATAAAACTTTGACAATTCGTCGAAATTGTTCAGTAAATGGGCCACGTACGACTGATACTGGCGGATGTTACATGTTTTGCCTGTGGCCAAGATTCTTCAATCCTTAAAATCCCCGCTTCTTTGTTCTCCTGTTGCAATTTCTGGTTGCGACGTTTAGATCCGGTCATTGAATAGTATTCAGATGTTGAGCACCTTCTTATTTGATGTCTTTCTTGACCAGAGCCGTAAGCAGCAGTGAATACCTGTGTGCGACCAGGATCAATCGCTGCAACTTCAAAATGAGTTGCAATTTCCGCATCTGTGAAATCCTCAAAACCCAGCTGCACATGGTCGATACTGTCTTTTCCACCGCTTTTGCGAGCAAATAAGAAGTTCACGGCATGACCGTCAGTCAGTATCCTTCTTGCAAAGGCGAATTTATGGTTTTTCAATCTGAGTTCATCAAGGCTAAGTTATTGAAAGTTAACAGACGTTGCATTCCAGTATCTGACCATAACATGCTTTCAAAGGTTTTACCTTCTTATGCGAAGTGGCTGAAAGTCGAATATTTCATAAAAAACATTGATATAGTCTGATGGACTTTGAGGGGCTCGGATTGAAGGCAAAATACTAGCCAGCAGGCCCGCGGTCAACGAAATGAATCGCCATCCCATAGAGGGTAGTGGCCCAATTGAGAATAGCTTTGGTAGATCCTTGGGATCGAAGTTTTCATCGTTTTCGGCTTGTTGATGAACAAATTCAAGGTCCCTTAACATAAACTTGAGTGCAGGTATATATTCACCTGGTGAAGCCGATAATGTTTCCTGATTGCGTGGCCGCGGTATCAGTGATTCCAATTGACTACAAAGATAGTCAACGGTTGCGACCATAATGAGAGAAACATCTTCTGGCCAATCCTCTGGCCAATCACCATCGCCGGTTGCAATTCTTGGAAGGGCATACTTCTCAATGAGTCTCCAAACCAAAGCGTTTTTTAAAGTCTACGATGATACTATCAGTAGCATTCTTTGAAATTATTATCACCATCAAAATAAATTTCTACCGGAAAATTGGCTGAAATCTTGTACTTCAAATAATTTTTCACTCGCTGTTCAAAGTTTAAAACAATATGATTTGAATAGGTTGTAGCCAGAGTAACAGCAGCTTCTGTCAAAACATCAACAGAACGCCGCAACGTGATTTGGGGAGGGGAATTCAACGACGGGTGTTGCCTGGTCAAACTTGTCCATACATTTTGCAGTGCATCCACTGGAATAAACCTATTTGTTGTTGTTACTGGTTTGTTGAGCACAATTTGCATGACAGTATAAAAGCAGATTTGAGAAAAAAAAATGGGTGGTGGGATATTGCCCTGCAGATCGAGAAGGTAAGCATTGGCCAGTATGTGTGATCGAATAACCACTGATCGCAGATACCCTGAGAGCTTGATCACTGCGTCGTGGAATGGCGGCCTATACGTACTCCTCACGACACTTTCGAACGGACATTTCCTTGTGAAGCGTTCGAAATTTTTGTCAACTGCTTCCTCGAGAAGCTCGTCGGTTGACTTTGAATGAAAAGGACATAGCTTTGACCTGGTGCTACTATGCTCTGTCGAGTTGCATGATGGACAGGGTTGTGGCACAAAGTCGGGGTTGGCACTCCTGGCAGTCCGAGTTTGTCTTCCCTGCAATCTAGCATTGGCAGATTCGGCACCTAAAATCAACATACAAGTTTAGATCACTATTTTAGTTAAAGTCGTTGCATATTTGATGAGCTTACGCTGCGCTCTGGCATTGTTCGGACATTGTCTGGATCTTCGGTTTCCATGCCCTCGTTGTCCACAACTTGAACAAGTTACTGTTGTCTAGTAATTTAGGAAGCTGTTCATGTCTCAAAAATTATCTCAGGCACTTACATCTTTGCCGTCCTTGTTCTTCAACAGCATCCCGCAAGCGGTTCTCAGATAATCTTCGCTCTTTCTTTATTTTTATTATTTCTGGAAGCGAAAGACTTCCCAGAGAGAGAGTGTTGAGCGATGAGCACAGTGAATCGACCAACATGTTGTTGACGACCATGGCTAATTATGAACCACGAATTGAGCATAATATATTGTTCCATATTCTAGACGACTCGAGTACTTACGAAATATGTGGTGGGCAGAAAGATAAGAAACAAGAAGTTGTGGAACAAAGAACAATGGACTAAGGAACAACGGAATTTGACAGAAGACAACAAAAAAGGGAACAACGGAACTTGAAAGAAGACAACAAGAAAGGGGAACAGCCAGTCAGTACCAGGCTAATGGCCTAATGACTAGTGATAGTCCGGCGAATAGGATTCATTCGCAGGTGCTCGAGTGTACGCCAAAAAAAATGGTCTTTCATCAGAGCCATGTGGAGACCACAGACCACATGGCAACAATTTAGCATTAAGCTTTCATGCTGCGATTCTGTTTACTCAGGTTATGGCTAACATTTAGCGTTGTAATTCATATTGACACAAGAAAATGCTCGACATACACACAAGGAACGAGACGTCAAATAGGAAAGAGAGCATACGAATCATCAAGAAAATTGAGAAATTAGACACTTTGTAACTTGAGTGATAAGGCTTGCAGAACTTCACCACAGAAAACGAGACAGATAGATCCAGAGAATTTTGATTTCATGCAATAGGCCCGAATTAACTCTAGTCCGAAGGGTTGACATCACTCACCAAGAGCGTATGAAAATAAAGATATCCAAGAGGCGAAAAGAAGATAGAGAGAAACAGACAAGCAGAATTCTAGAAGACCAGCCAGCGAACTAGATTAGACAAATAACCGAGTTAAGAGCAAGCTTTCCATAGATATCAGAGATTCCAAGCATGCAGAGCATAACGTAGCTAGCATAGTTGCATCATTTTTGTAGACATGATACGGCCATTTATCACAGTAGACCTGCGTTAACTCCCTGTAGTGAGCATCAATGGTTATAAATCCAGGTCTTTGCGGGAGTTGACGACTCTCACAGGTTAGAAGTACCATCCTTTTGTTTTCAACTTCCATATCGGCAGCTTGATATGAATGTGCTAGCTCATCAGAATTCCCAAAGTCTACCATGTCAAAGTCAATAGAAGAAGCACTATCCCTTACCCTTGAAAGCATGTCTTGCTCTTGAGTAACGGCAATATAATTGTTCATATTGAATACTCAATTATAATGTTCCACGACACAACGTTTTCAATTTTTCCTTTGCTCCTCAAGCGTAAAAAGGCTTGTACCGGACGACAAATTGCTTTCGTTGCCACCGCGAAATCCAATTGGACATAACGCAACCGCAGACTAAAATTACAGTATAATGGATTTCAGTGGCGTGAAATATCACAATATTGTCATTGTTTCGTCCACAATATGAGTAGATTTGACAAAAATGTGACTAGTTCACTTGATAACAGAGTATTTATTTGCAATATAGATGCATCACAAAACGAGACATAAGATAAGCGAACAGCCGTAATCAAATGGGAACATTTCTGTTGATCTTTACAGCCTTCACTTGAGTGTATTCAGACAGACCGTATTCTCCGCCTTCACGACCAATACCAGATTCTTTGAATCCGCCCATCTGCAAATATCAACTTTAGTGTCTGTGGAAATATATAAGAGTGTTCTTAAAGTACTTACTGGAGTGGAAGCATCATACATGTTGATACAGTTAATCCAGACTATACCGGCCTATAGGATTATATCTTCGTTATTAAATATGTCCACAGTATAATACTTGAAATTGTGGTACTCTTACCTCAACTTTCTCGGAAACAGTTAAACATGTGTCCAGATTTTGTGAGAACACAGCTGCTGCCAGCCCATAGCTGGTTTTGTTTGCTACGTCAATAGCTTCCTCTATGTCTTTGAACTTGGATATGCAAACAACTGGACCGAAAATTTCTTCTTGCATAATCTTCATATTCTCTTTGACACCAGTGAAGATTGTGGGCTGAATATAATAACCTTCATTACCCCATCTTTCTCCTCCTAGAGCGATAGTAGCACCTTCTTGCTTTCCAGATTCAATGTATGCCATCACGCGGTCATACTGGGTTTTCGATACTTGAGGTCCCTGTATAGTAGTGTCATCAAGGGGATGGCCAATGCGGGCTTGCGCAATATACTCCTTGAAACGTTTAATGAAGTTGTCATAGATGTTCTCTTGAACGTAAATTCGAGATCCAGCGGTACAAACTTGACCTTGATTGAAATAGATTCCACGGTAAGCCCACTTGACAGCTTTTTCAATATTGGCATCTCCAAATATGATGTTGGGTGATTTGCCGCCTAGTTCAAGAGTTACTTTCTTAAGATTGGATTCTGCAGCTGCTTTCATGACAAGACGTCCAGCCCTCACGCTTCCAGTAAAAGCTACTTTGTCTACACCATGGTGACGGCTGAGTAACTCTCCTGTAATGTGTCCATATCCAGTTATGATGTTGATAACGCCGGCAGGGAATCCAGCTTCTTTAGAAAGAGCAGCAATTTTAAGTGCAGAGAGTGGCGTAACCTCGGAAGTCTTAATAACAACTGTGTTACCAGTTGCAAGCATTGGACCCAGCTTTATCATCAGCATTAAGACTGGACTATATTCCGCTGGTTAATAATGGTTATGTTATCAACCAAACTCAACATGTGTGCTTACAAGTTCCAAGGAATAATAGCTGCACAAGCTCCAAAAGGCTCATGGCGAGTCATTGTAACAACTCCATCTGTTTCGATAACCTTTCCTTGGATCTTGTCTGCCCAACCAGCATAATATCGCAAATATTCTGCTGAGAACACAGCATCCATGTGGCGAGCGAAAGTTATTGCCTTTCCACAATTCAGAGTCTCAATCTGAGCAAGCTCTTCTTGATCGCGTTCTACGAGATCCGCCAGACGTGAAATTAAATCACGTCGTTCAGATGGCTTTGATTTCGACCAGACTTCTTTATAAGCCTATTTGAAAATATTCTGGTTGTTCATTACATTGCATGCATATGTAATCTATTATCAAAACGTATACCTTATTAGCAGCTGAAACTGCAGCATCAACTTCTTCTTCTCCAGCTAGAGTAATACGTCAACCTTTACAACTCAAATGTAATTTAGCTCTTATTAGACCTCAAGCCCTTACCTGCTTCAACTCTAACAATTAGCTTTCCATTGGCTGGGTTAACTACATCGATCTGTGCACTACCGCTAATGAACTCATTGTTGATGAAGAGTCCCCTCTGCACTGCAATTAACATTTAGATTCCTATGCGTAAGATATATGGGCGAGAAATGATGCATACATTGAAGTTCGTATCCTCGGTCTGTAGAGTGTTTCGTAAGTAAATCTGATGCCATAATGCTTGTCGAATAAAGAATGTGCTTTTTGAGTTTTCTTTTTATAATTAATGCTTTTGTTAGCCACCGGATTTACAAGCAACCGGTTTGCAATTTACGATTGCACATTTAGTACGCATAAGGTTTCATAATCTAGATCCAAAGCCACGTTTGGAAAGCCTTGCGAAAAGCAAGGTGTGAAAACGTCAATCAAACCAATATGTTGTGATCTCAAATTAACAACTTTAAATGATGCCAATCTAAAAACTGTCAAACAGATTTGTTTGAGGTTTATTACAGCTTAGCAGTCGAATTTCCTGAAGCTACTTTTCGATTATGGTGTATGATACGTGTGAATAAACTTGAATTTATAACGAGCCATGTTATATCATGCGGTATAATATGATGAAGTTGGGCTGGGTCAAAGAATTGAAACAATTACTAACAAAGTAGTCATGCGGGCTACCGAAAAGAATGGCTTCAACAGTGCTCTTGCGATACATGGTAGCCGAGTTTACTATTATGACGCTTCTATTCAGCGACAAATTGTTGACGTTTTTCCAATAGTTTGAGCCACGTTTGCAGTTTGAGCTTCACCCGGTGTTTGTATTAAGTTGGGCTTGCACGGAACAAGGTGGTCGATATATCCCCCATTATTATTGTAACCGGATAATGACTAAACTAAATCATCATACACTACATTGTATATCATATAATTGGAACTACAAGAAACAATTATAAATAAATAAACTGAAATTTTCGGTTGCCATACAATTAAGCACATGACAGGGCTGGTCACCAATGTTGTAACATGCTGGTGATCAATGCGCCTCTAAAAGTAGAGTATATTTTTTCGTAGCGAATCCAGACAATAGCCATGAAATTTGACTAATATATGCGACAATGTGGCTGTACATGGTTTCAGATTGCGTTTGGACGCATTCGTTGCAGGGGTCTTTGTCCATAGGACTAAAGCATACCATCAGAGATAACACGACTAGTAGGATTCAGTTTGCTCTTTCCTCAATCGCTGTATTATCTCAGATAACAGTGGTCGTTTATCAATCCACACTAAGTAGCTACACGTGTATTTTATTTATTGTAATAAGAAAGCATATAACTATCTATTTACGAATTATGGCATAATGTTGCAATGCAGTCCATTAAATATACTCACCAGTCTAATACATTATCCCAGTTTCTTAACCAAATATTCAACACTCGTTGTGGATGCTTTAACTTAAACGTGATCTTTGCAGTATCAAGAAAGTTCGAAAAGCTGGACGTGGCTATGTCGGAAGATTGAAAAGCAAAACAAATCTGTTGAATTGAGCAGGGAGGGTAGTTTAGGCAGATTGAGTATTGAAAGCAGGAGGGTTCGAACAGGCACGTGGACCATAGGTTGCTTTTCCACATGGCGATTTACGCCATAAATAAGATTGTACGAGCTGACCAATGTGACGACAATAGGGCAATAATGAAGGTACTTAACGTAAAATGGCGTATTCATTGATCAATCATAAACATAATAAAATGAATACCTCTATTGAATGTGGCTGGCCCCAAAGAGTGTCAGATGTACCGCTGTCTCGTCTGAAACATCATAACGAGGCTGAAGACGACATCGGTGACCTTGCGGACGGCTCACTTTGGTCTTTGATAAAATAAACAAATATTAATGGTGGAGACTAAGATTATAGTCTATGACCATGTCTGAAAGTCAAGTTATATGATTTTAATGAACCATCCAACGTATTTGATGTTGAGCGGTTATAATGCTGGTCGAAGTTGAGTTTGTGTAGTTGTCTGCGATTCGTCGAAGGTTGATGATGACAACTGTGAAAGGTTGAGATATTTAAACGAAAACAGCAGAGTGATGTAACAGATTGGTTAAGTTGGTGGTTAGTGAAATTCAGTTGCGGAAAGATGCAATTTAGAACGAAAATTTTGCATAGCCATACAGACCATGGCACATGACGAGAACTGAGTAATTTCACAGTCCGAAGTACATGGAAATTTCGCACAAGGTAGATGTGTGTGAAGCTCTGGCGAATTTCAAGCACATACAATAGAAAACGGTCTTTTCATTAATTTTAATGAATATTACGCATGTTATTCTCGCCTTTGGTTGTTTCGTCTTTAACCTACAGTGTCTATCTCAGAATTATGTCGCTGTCCCATTTCATACCAGTCTTCAAGATTATGTTGTGAGGACTGTCATCCTTGGCGTGGATATAATACATTATGAGATGTCCAATTTATGAGAAGGATTGTAGGCGGATTAATAAATATATTAAATCTATTAGGTGATTGTGTAATTTGGTTGTTGAGGCTGTTGATGAGTTATAAGCTGTACGGTACTTGAGAGCAGCGTAATTCTTAAACATGTTGACTATATAGCCTGCTTCAACTTTGAAAAGCTTTTAATTGTATTGATATATTACTAAAAGTGTCTCATCATTTATCGTGAAGTGAAGGGGGCCAAATATTTTGGATTGCTTTACAGCATGATAGGGGAATGCAGCGATTGCAGATCGAAGATCGATCTGAATTTGACCCAGTTTCGTCATCCTACTTAATGACACATTTACTTCCATACCTTCAATACTAGTAACCTACTTGACTGTTTTCAAGTTTATTTCAACAACGTTAAATAGAAAGGAAAAAGGAGAAAGAAATAGTAATATTAAAGCAAATAATAACATATGAGTACAATCGGTTGTTGACTTAAACTTTATATACGAAATTTGGATCAACCAAATCAGTCTGATCTCCATCGTCCTCCACCTTCGGTGAAGGGTTAGAGGCCATTGTTTTGTTCATACGTGCCATCCATATTCTAATGACAATGATTACCACCATGGCTACTACGTTGGCTGCAATACAGCCAATAACACCACCGACATAAAGAGGCGCTTGGTTGGATGTCGTGATCAAAGGACCAATAATATTTCTAACAGTATAGCCAATTAATACAACAGCATTGGTGAAAATCTTCTTGGTGTAGCCACTGGTGTTGGCATTTACGCTACCAAGGAACAAAATGTATGCGCCAAGATATGCAGTGCACAAGTAACGACCAATCAATTTACCAACCGTGGGCAAAGTGATCAGGAAAATAAGTCCAACGATAGCAGTAAACGTGAATTAAAAGCTGTATATAAAGAATCTCAAGTCCGTTCATGTATCCAACTGACAAAGACAATGACCAGCACATTCGCGACTCCGCTTGGAATTGAGAGCAAAGACCCTTTAGATGCCCTCATTAGTATTATATTCTCATCGTTATAAGCGTATACATAAGTCCAACTCACCGAAAATCCAAGTCCTACAATAGCGAGACCAGCAAACGTTTGTAATGCGTCATTGGTCATATTAATGCACATGGATATTAAGAACAACGCATAAGTTTTGGGATCTCCATAGCATTCCTTTACTTGGCTCCAGTTGATTTTATTTGATTGCTTGATGTCCGTGTCTTTAAGACGTTCATTCATTATGACCTTATCTTCCTCTGACAGTTTAAGTTTTGGTGATCTCGGATCATCAATCAAGAAAAAGACAACCAAAATGCCAAAGCAACTTGTAACCGATCCTAGTATAATCAAAAGCCATTGCCATGCGTAAAGACCCATGTTACCTTCCATATGACCAATACCATATCCCATCTACATAAAGCGATAACGTTTAGTAAGAGGTAACATCTGCATTTTTTTTTCCCACATAATTTTCAGTTTTTATGTGGACCATCTTCAAACTTCAAAATTCCAAATCTTACCAGACCACCGACGGCAGTGCAGAGTCCATTGAATAACCATCATGAACCAAGCCGTGAAGTAATTTCTTGTTTGCGATAAAATAAGCTTGTTATCAGCATAAAATTGGGGTTGATACAACCTCAAAAAATCCAAGCAGAAATCGTAATCCAGCCAGTTCTGAGAAGTTTTTGCCCAGTGCAGTAATTGCTAAGATAGCTCCACATATGGTAACAATGGTTCCAACCAGCTTTGCTCTGGGAAGTCGTTGCATCATGTAACCATTTGGAAGCTGTGAAAGGATTGCTTAGCGATACTTTTCCGGCAATAATTTTGAACTCCTGTACGACTTGTTCTTGTTTATTTCTTTTTCCTCATTTGCATTGTAAGATATCCCAAATAGAACAGTGAGCCCAAAGCACCATATTCTGAACCTTGTAAATGCGTATCAGGAATAATTCCGAGAACAGAGGCGTAGTTAAGAGAAACTTTATCCATAAATTGAAGGAATCCAATGACGCAAAGCCAGGGCAAGATCTTCCAGTCAAACTTGCGGATCAGCTTTTCTCCTCAGCAGAAATAGTGATGCGATGGTTTGGATTCTCTGCGGTTGGTTGATCTACATCACCCTCAATGTAGGCAAAATCACCTTGTCTGTGAATTCCACATCAGAATGCTTAGATTTGATTGACATGGAACAAGATAGTTTGATGGGCTCCATCAGATAGTCTTTAGTAAGAAGTGCATTTATAGTGGTTGTTAAAATTATACTTTCTTAAGGTAATCCTCGCATGTGACCAATTTCGCGGTAAATATCAATAGGATAATGAAAATGGAAGTGATAAGCATTGAACGTCAATGTAATTGCCGTGCATTTCTGTCTAAAATTGGTGTTGTAACATATCCTGTCGTCATATAATATAATTTAATTTGGAAATATACTAGTTATACAGGTCATGCCACTGGTAACAGCTACACAAACAGCTAATATAGATAGCTGGCTGGTTAAAACCTAATTTGATGGTTAGATCTATGGTCAAAGTAATATAAGATCTCGTTCTCTCACGATGATGTTAAACGGCGGTATAATATACCGGTTAAATCTAATGGTGAAATTCATAAAACTATTCAAAGATTGAAAAAGGATTCTTCAACTAACTGGAGATGGACGCCAATAATGTCAAACAGATGTATGTGAATGCATTTACAAAACGATGCGGTTTTAGTGCGCAATTTTGAGAGTATTACAGGGTATACGAATTGAAAACTTATTTAAAAAAGAAATATGCTATTTTAATACTAATATGAAAGTGTTGAAGTTGTTCTATAAGAGCAATACATTAATATTATCGTAAATTCATAGTGCGTTGTGCAATGGGGACATAATTTTACTAAAATGGCACCTTTCTGTCGCAGACCCAAAGCATGAAGGAGCTACATCTTCAGCTACGATTACAAACATAGAGGAGCCCATAGCTCAAAGTCATACGAAGACGTTAGGTGGAGTGGATAAGTGGCAGTTTCTCACCGATGGTACCCCAGGTACGATAGGACTGTCAGGACGAGACCAGCTGATGAACTGTATGACAAGGTCTGACAATCACCGACTTAAATCTGGGAATCTAGAAGTTTTCATTAGAAAACTTCAAGAATAGAATAGAGATGTTACGATCACGATTGGAAAGGTATAAAATATTACATTATTTGCAATGCCATCTAGAAAAACCTCATACATAAATTGCAGAGGTTTTTTTCTGTTAATCTGCAATAGCTGAAGTGGAATGAAGTCCACGATTGGCGTACACATCCATTTACACACACAATACTAAAAGATTTTGTAAAACATGATACCTCTCACAAACTAGAACACAAAGCACTTTATACCCTACCCACACTAAGCGCTATCTCAATTCGTTACTATGTGTCATCACAAATAAAATATCGTTGATAAGGTTTCGCTTTTTGTTTTCCTGACTAGGTTAAGAACATGATCGATGGAAATTAGTACGTGAAGCGCCTTAGTCGAAGTAAAGTCAGTAAACATCTTCTGTCGTACGCCGCTCCTAATGTAAGATTGAAATTTGAAAGCCGCAAGTTGACTGACGGTGAACCAGCTTGTCGCTAGTAATTTCCAGCATCACACCAAGTTTAGGTTGACGCGGCCCTCAAAATGTTTAAAGTTCCACTGTGGATGAATGTGAACGGAACGGCCACGGCCATTATTCGAAAATCTTATTGTATTTGCTTTTCGAGTGTCAGATTTAATAATCAAATACCACAAGTAATACATCAGGGTATACTCTTATTCTATAACTACAGCTTTAACTGGAATTTAAAGCAGAAATAAACAGCTATTTTTGCCAGAATGGTGAAAGAATGGTTAGCTTTAATGTTATCCGGAACCCGCGGACATTTCAAGTTGCTGTAACCTTAGATATGTGTTATTCTTTTGGTAATTGGCCATTATCAAAACTCCAGGTATAAAAACGTGCTCTCGTTATCCTTCTATCGAGTTCATCAATTTGACCATCGAAATTCCCGTCTGGCAACAAAGAATCAGCGCTGCCCAAGAGCGCCGTGAGAAGCAGCTACCATGTGAATACCGCATCCCCAAAGATGCCAGACTACTCTGTCAAAAATGTTTTGAACTTCCCACGAGAATCAGGATTATTCTCGGACGAACGGATATTACGGAATTGTCTGCACCTGCCTCTTAAAAGCCATCGAAGACAAGAAATGGACCGCGGTTCATGTCACCAAGGCATACTGCAAACGAGCAGCATACGCTCAACAACTGCTGAACTGTCTATCTGAAATGGTGTTTGATCGTGCCATTGCTGAAGCTCTGGAACTCGACGATTATTATGAAGCCAATGGAAAACTGAAAGGACCTTTGCATGGTTTGCCTGTTTCCATCAAGGATAACCATCTTCTGAAAGGAACCACTTCTGGTGTTGGATTTACCAGCTGGTCGACAACCATTCATGATGAAGATTCCGTGATAGCTCAACTATTGGTTGGTATGGGCGCAGTTATGCGCAGTTATCTACTGTAAGACCACTGTCCCAATGGCTATGTTGTCTGTTGAAATTGAATCCAGAATCTTTGGTTTGACAACGAACCCCAGGAACAGAACCCACACTACTGGTGGTAGTTCTGGAGGTGAAGGAGCTCTATCTGCATTTGGAGGATCTCCAGTTGGCCCTGGATCTGATATTGGTGGAAGTATTCGAGTTCCCTCCAATTACAATGGGTTATATGGTATCAGAGGAACCATTGGTCGAATTCCCACTGCTGGAACCCTTAGTGGCTTACCTGGGCAATATCATATCAAGTCTGTAGCAGGACCCATGGCAAGAACTCTGGAATCGGTTGAACTTATAGCAAAGCTGCTTTACAATAGTAACCCTGAACGCTTGGATGAAGATTGTGTCCCTATTCCTTGGAGAGAACCAGTTCTTAATAAGAAGCTCGTTTTTGGTGTTATTCGATCTGATAAAGTTTGCCGACCTACCCCAGCCGTCACCCGAGCCATCGAAAAAGCAGTAGAGGCAGTCAAGGCACAAGGACATGAAGTCATAGAATGGGACCCAATTAATGTAGCTGATGCTAACGATATATCAATGGCATTCTTTACTTCGGATGGCGGCGCCTTAATGAAAGAATTTATGGAAGACGAACCACTACTCGATCATCAGGCATTTGGTAGTGATCTTTTCAAAGAAATACCGACCAGCAAAATCTGGGCATGTCAAAGAGAAAGATCCAAGATTGAAAAAGCAATTCTGGCACAATGGAATAAAACCTGCGAATTATCTGAATCTGGTCAAGTCATGGATGGTATTATATCCCCAGTCAGCGCCGTATCAGCATACGCTCACCGTAAGCCTATGTATGTGACTTACACAAGTTATTGGAACCTTGTGGATTATCCTGCAGTGGCTTTCTCTGTCCTTAAAGCGGATGCCTCAATTGACGGTAAGCCCGATATTGAACCTATATCGGATGATGAAAAGCAACTTTGGGACGGCTTTGATCCTGTTGCATGCGATGGAGGATGTGTTGGCTTTCAAATCATTACTAGAAGATATGAGGACGAGAAGGCTTTGAAGCTTGCAGGAGTTATTGCAGATGCTTTGAAGACAGTAAAATTACTACATCTTGAATAAAGTAATATATTGCATTAAAACAGCATCATTTAGAGCCATTTAATTTCGGGACTAACATGAAGTTGCCTCAAATTCAGAGTCTCAGATTTCGAAAGTGGCAGCAGGTAGATACCCAACTTCCTGAAGGTATACATATGGAACTTGCTTAGCTTCAAATGCCCAGTCCGTTATTCGGAATGCTGAGCTCAGTTAGTCTGAGAGAGTCGATGCATTTGTGCTTCGGAACCCGAAAAGGTTTAAATTCAATGTAGGAAACGAAATTTGCAGGATTATACTTCGTCAAGTGAACCCTGGGATTGTGTATACATCTGAGGAATTCATGTTCGAATTTTTTTTTTACCTTCCTGCCTAAACTCCTCACATGTGACGTTGATTGGACCGGGGAAATCCCTCATTCAACACAGGTTACAGGTTATTTATCTCTCAATTTATTAGTACAATAGTTGCAGAGAAGCGAAATAAATGTCGCTATGACTTTTTGCGACCTCTCTTCCAATCTTCGCCCATAAATGCCTTCAACTCTTCCTTATAATGAGCCCTCAATACCTCTACTACTCAGCTTGTCTTCCTTCATATATATTCTGAACTTGGCTAGAGAATTGTTCAATGTCGTGCATGCTGGCATTGTTGGGGAAATAGTGCTTGGCATTGTTTACGGGACGCCACTGACTGGAATTCTCTCACTGGAATTGGAGGAAGCCTTGTCAATCTTTGGATATATTGGACTTGTCATTATTTTATTTCAGGGTAGGTATATACCGAGAAGGTGGTGAATGTAACGTAGTTGCTAAGTCTCTCGCTTTAGGTGGCATGTCCAATGATATCGCGCAGCTAAAACTCACTATCCTGATATCAACTCTGGTGGCCATTACAGGCATACTTTGCCCCATCGGAATTTCGCTAATATACTTGAAATACGCCTATGGATATTCAACTATTGAAGCATTTGCGGCTGGTGCAAGTCTTTCCTCCACCAGTATGGGAACAACTTTTACCATATTAAGCTCCACCAACCTAGCGCAAAGCAAAGTCGGCGTTGTGCTAGTATCTGCTGCGCTCATCGACGATATTGCAGGGTTAATCATTGCAGGAATTATAAGTTTACTTGCATCAGATTATAATACAGTTGGCCTTGGATGGACGATTGCTCGACCACTGGTGGCGTCACTGTGCGTAATAGCCATTCCAATACCCGTCACTCGATTCATTCTTGCACCTTGCTACTCAAAGGCAAAGAAGTGGATACCGGAACGATATTTCAAGTCTTTAAATTTATTCATCATTATCGGCTTAACGAGTTCTATGGCTACTATTGCGAGATATGCAGGCACGTCATCTTTGCTCGGCGGATTCATAGCTGGAATGATAGTAGCTTATTTGGATAGTCAAGGCATAGACCCTGCTGATGCTAACAGATTCAATTCGGTATTCGATCAGTACATTGGCCAACTCCAGTACATTTTTTTCGAGCCAATGTTCTTTGCTTCTATTGGTTTTGCCATTCCATTTGTTGACCTATTTAATGCAATTGTAGCCTGGCGTGGTTTTGCCTTTGGGATCATCAGCATCATGACCAAATCCCTCACTGGCCTTTGGATATTATTGTGGTCATCACGTCACACCAAGAGTGCGGATCCGCTTCAGTTGGAAGCCATCACAGAAACAACGGAGCCACAGATATCTGAACCTAGACGAGGCAGATCAATTCACTGCTTGAGGTTTCCAACCCGGAATAACAGAAAACAATGGCGACTACCTGACGAGCATGGTATACTGGCAGCAGTGTTGTTAGGTATGTCAATGATAGCTCGAGGTGAGGTTGGATTGCTGATTGCAAACCTTGCCTATACGCAAAATGGCCCTCTACATAAAGAGTCGTTCCTAGTTTGCATATGGGCTATTTTGATATGCACAGTCATTGGTCCGATAGGTGTGGGCGTTCTTGCACGTCACCGACATTCTCGAATTATGGGAGGAAGCTGGGGGAAATTTCATTTGCCTAATTTACAGAACGATACATCATAGATTGCGAGTAGGCAATTATTTCATAAGATATTAGCACGGGCTGCACAACATCAATAAAATATTACTCTACAACTAACAAATTTTGCAATATGGCCAGTAAGCATAGAGGATGTAAGCTACCCTACCCGTCTTCATACACAGGTACATCAGAAGCTAGGTGATCTGAAGTATGGATGGTGGGTCAAGTAGCTACACAAATTGTATGAGCAACATACAGCTTACTGAGAATGTTGATAGAGCTTACAATACAGCAGAAAACTTTCTGAGGGATGACCTGGAGTTTGGAAACTTTTGATTTTGAACAGAGGATTACTGGTATGCCGCCTAGGGTGATCAAAAGGAATTCTTTTGCTCAAAGCAATAAGCACAAATGTTCAAAGCAATTCATAATTTCGGATGTTGAGAAATAATCAGAAGCTGACAGTGTTGCGGTCATACGTAGATTATGTCCACTTCTCAGTCAATTCTTACCTGAAATTATTCGTAAGTCCATCGAACTGCAACCTCCAGGACTGATAGCTTTTTGAATCCTTACTTTTATTTTGAGTGGAATATTGAGTAAAATCTTTTCTATATAATCAATAAAATTAATTTAAAAGGCGTCATTTATCTTTCGCTCGCTATGGAACAATAGCTACCGATGGCATGTTTGTGATACACACCACCTCAGTGCATTCCTTTGGCCGGTCGTAAGTATATTAAACGCCAATTGAGGGAGGATGATAAACTTCAATGCATACATTATGAGATTTCACCGTATCTTACATCCTTAGACATCCTAGCGCATACATATTATAGCCCTTATTATCGGCTGAAAAACTTGGAAAGACTGTAATCTACTATCGGTGGTACTCGTCTACTCATTCTGAACATAGCGGGAGTGACTAGCGAGCAAGGCAACAACCTTACGCTTAGAGTAGTTAAGCCTGATTTTCAATAACCAGCGCCTGACGCAAATTATATCATGCAGGTATCTAAAATGAAAGACGCATAGACACAGCAAGTCGTCTTGGTAAAAGCTAAGAAGAACGTTCTCCAAAAGCGCCAAAACATGGATTCGGTTTCCACAATCTAACCCTCAACCACAAAATCAATGAACAGTTTTGTCCAGCCGTTCCGTCGCCGGGAAGGTTGCGGTGAGGACAAATATAACCAGAAAAACTCCAGCGACAGTTTCAAGTTCAACTCCAACAACAAAAATCATTTTCTCAAGAATAGCTAGGTTCTACGGAAACAGAACTAGTAGGTGGTGGCCGTATGTCGGTTTTCGTACTAGCATTGCGAAGACTCACAGACTACAAACTGCATACACTAAGCGATACCCGAAGGTTTCCGAATACATTTCACTCGACAGCCCGTTTATCTCATCGTGCTACACCAATGCCATAAACTCCACAACAGAGGATTGCTTCGACAACAGATTGCACAACTTCTAGAGGAATGACTGTCGAACCTGTGAATGATATCTTTGGAATTTCACAGTTCCGTGCTCATTATCCTTAAACGAAATACCGGTTACTGACAGATATTCAACCTCAAAACTTAAACGCTCACTTGGACTCCACCATTTTCAAGATGGTGACTTATAGACAAGTCACCCCGTTGATCCAACAACACGACATTTTAACCGCCATCGATCCCAGCTGCATTATAACACACTGTAGACCACAGGACATCGCAAAATACCTCCGATTTCGCTGGAACAGCAGCACTTTCCAATTTTGAATACCTCCGTTTGGCCTCTCCACCGTTCCTGGGTTGTTAACAAGAGTGAGCAAACCCATTCTTTCTTGGAGATCGATCACAAGGCATCCAGGTATCGTTTATCTCCACTACTGGATAGTTGTAGTCAAATCAAAATACCGGTCCCTCCAGCTCACCAACAAATTAATAGCAATGATGAAATCACTAGGCTGGCTGATAAATCGTTATATGTCGACGTTGACCCACAACCAGTCGTTGCAACACTTTGGGTTTTGATTCGTAACGCAAAGGGTATGACCCTCAATCTTCTTGGGTCGAAGATCAGGTATATCCAGAAGCCCATATGATTCGCACTGAGACAACCTATGGACTCCACACGGTTAGTTCACAGCCTGACTATGAGGGTACGTTCGGTGGCGATGGCTATTTTCTCAACGAACATGTGCGCACAAGCGCTGATGGTGTTCAAGAATCGTCATATCAAGTCCTCACCATCGGGATCGAGAACTGGTTCTGCATCATATAGCCTAGCAGGAATTGAATTGGTGGCTCAATAACTTCGCCAAGTGGAATGGTTGTGAGCCTGTTAAACGCAGGTATAGATAAAACCAACTTTCGTAAACATATGCAACTCTGATTGGGGAGGAGTCGGTTTGGAGAAGTCCGTTCAAGAGCCTAGCCTCGCGTAGAGGCTTCCGAATCTTCAAATTGGTGCGAGTTAAAAGCCACAGAGCTAACCCTCTCATCTTTCAGGTCGCTGAAAAACCTTCCACACTGAATCGCTCAGACAATACAACCGCGAACGCATACATCAACAAAACAGGAGACACATGCTGACAATCGCACAGTCGCCTGGCAACCTTCCATTCGGAGGATTTGTCTCAAAAGAGGTCTCCTTTGCAAGTTAGATACGTTCCCGGTTACCTCAACACTGAGGTGGACATGGCTACTCGTGACGTCTTCACGATTAACATATGGCGGATTTGACCCATCACCTCTAGGACGACAATTTAACCGTGGTTCGGGAGGAACAATACCGATCTATTGCAGATCGCTCGTCTCGCCTGCTAACGAACTCTGTCTCACGCAAGACGGATCCTCAATTGATGGCGAGGGATGCTTATACCATCAGTGGCAAAATTTCCAACGTACATTGATACACTCTCTTTGGAATGTCATAGCCATTTTTGCCACAGGAAGCTCCTTATGAATACATTGCTGGCGACGATCGTTGTCCCATATTGGCCGAGTGCAGTCTGGTTCCACTACTACGACATATGAGTAGTCTCCACCGTTGGGTTAGATCCAAGAGAACATGCTTAAGCCAACTCTCCTCTCTCGCACTGGACATGGATAACCCACATTTGGAGGATGTCCGTATGGGTTGTCTGAAACGCAAGTTCCAAGGCTCTCACCACACCTAAGCTGCCTCCAATACGCTTTTGGCGCATTTCACAGCCAAGAATAGCAGTAACATATTGTATGCGAGAGCTCACCATTTGTTCATAGCATGGTTTCAGGAACAAGGTGTTAAAATATGCTTCTTCGGTTGTCTGACTCAGTTTTTGAGAAACATCACAAAGGGTTTCGACTGCAACACCAACATGCCTGCAGTCATTTTACGCGATAGTTACACATAGTGTACTAGTTAGCGTACGCTGTGGTAGCAGTCAGACCTGTCCTCCCTTGGCGTAACTCACATGAATAAAGTGTTTTAAATTAATTTTTATATGACAGCCATACCAAAGGTTTTTACGTATTACTGACAAAGCAGTCAGATCTGGAAGTTGTAATCCGATGAACATAAGACTAATTGTCAGGAGAGAATTGACTGAAATTAGAAGTTTTCAAGGTACTGTAATGAACCTCCTCACAATGTTGGTATCCATACAAGCTTGTCGGCACCTTGCCCGATCATTTTCTCCACGTCATCACATCCGATCCGGTGATTTATGGACTTCATTTTAATAAGGAATAACATTACCACACTGTCGGTATATATATTTTGCCGCAATGGATTGGATTTATCCCCCCGATTTGGGTTGGGATCTATCAGCCATAGAAAAAACATACGCCACAATTAAACCATAATATTAAACGACTTCAATCAGACGTCAGTTTCACCTAACCCTACGGCGCATAAATCCATTTAATGGATTTGTATAAAGTTGACCCTCCGGTTTAATGTTTCTTTCATTAAATCTCTTTTCTTTTTACTAATTACAAATGGATTTGAAAGTATTGTTAAACGATGCTAATAGGCAGCTGGAAATCCTTGAATCCTTCTATTCAAAGTATATTCAGTCTTACATCAAGCGCAATTCTCCGCGAACCGCCATTGCCGCTGCCGTTGTTGCCTTCGTCAGCTATCAAGTATACAAGATGGCGCGTGTACCAAAGAACCTCAGACACATACCTGCTGTCCCGTACTGGAAATTCATGAGGTCTGTTCTATCAGGTGAAGGTGTCGATACCAGAACTCGCGACATTATCCTTCCAGTTGTAGAAAATTCTCCAAATGGCTTGTACGTGCGACCACATCAATTTGGATGGTGTGTTGGTGTAGCTGACCCCATTGCAATGAAAAAAGTACTTATTAGAAAAGGTAAGTGTTTAAATAAAATTGTAACGATAGTTATATATGCACGCCCTAATATATGATGATTCTGTATTACTCCATCAGACGATTTTCCAAAGCATAGGGGTATCACCATGCGACCACAATCATTATTGTCCAAATTTGTTGGCTTGCAAAATATTGTGACGTTGAATGGTGATGTTTGGAAGAAGCATCGCATGGTGAGTCAATTACTAGTATCCGTTTGAGACGTAAACATGTTTTAACTTGCATTCGTTCAGATCGCAAACCCCGCATTCCATCGATCAATGCCTGTCGAGATGTTCAGTAGACTAAGTGAAAAAATGATGCTACAATTTGAGAAAGAAGGAGATGGACTTGATAACGTCGATATTCCAATGTTCCTGCAACGGTACGTACTAGTTCAGATTGAAGTTGTTTGAATTCCCAGCATCTTATATTTGAGCATGTAATACGTCAGTTTCACATTGGATGTCATTGGACTTGCTGCCTTTGGATATGATTTCGAAGCTCTTGACGATCCTGATAATGAGAAAGTCAATACTTATAACGACGTTATGGCTGGCGTTTTCCAACCCATATATTTATTTTTCCCTATGCTCGAAAAGTATTTCCTTTGGGCCATGCCAGGGCGCCGAGCTGCACACAAAAAGATGGATACCATGAACGATATCTTCAATGGCATCATTGAGAATAAGCGTCAAACTCTTGCCATGTTGAAAGATTCTGTTGAAGATGCCGAAAAGGACCTGCTCACATTGATGCTTGAAGCTAATGCAGATTATGATGACCCTAAACATCAACTGACAAATGCAGAGCTACGTGATGATTTGGCTATCTTCTTCTTGGCAGGGTAAGCTATCAAGTTGTAGAAAGTGATTCATAAGATTTAGTACTAATTTAAACTTGTCAGTCACGATACTACATCCAATGCACTATCATTCGCACTATATCATTTAGCTGTTAATCCGGTAAGTCATTCAATTCCTGTATTTGGAATACACTTTGACACCATGTTATTTTGTGAACTACCTATAGTAATAAGTAAGTGACCATTATAGCATATTCAAGAAAAAGCTCGAAAAGAGGTGATTGACATCTTAGGTGATGGAGAGGATGTCGTCTATCCCTCTGCCTCACAATGCACAGAAATGAAATATATTTACATGATCATGAAGGAGGCAAGTTTTTTTTTTTTTTTTTTACTTTGATCGTTATCGACAGTTCAAATATGAGTGACATTTCATCTTTAGACTTTGCGATTAAACCCTCCAGCTCAAAACACTACCCCACGAGGAAATAATGAAGACATTGAACTTGCAGGATCGCTAATTCCAAAGGGTTCATTATTGTCAGCTGACATATTCGTATTGCATCATCGTCCATCTATCTGGGAAGATCCTGAAAAATTCATTCCTGAGAGATTTGCACCTGGTGGAGAGAACGAATCGAAAGCTGGAACTGGTCTCTCTTGGGTACCATTTGGAAACGGAGCTAGACAATGCATCGGTAAGAAAATTTTCTGCATTATTGAAATTTTCTCTCGGTCGATTGTAGCTTACTTAGTTGATGATGTATCATATTCCTCAGGCATGAACTTCAGTTTGGCTGAGCAAAAAGTTGTTCTTGCCATGATGCTTCGCAAGTTCACATGGACGCTTCCTGAAAATTCCATTAACAAGGATCATATAGTAATTGGAGCGTCATTGGGCATTATCTCTCCAAAGGAACTGCATCTCAAGTTTACGAAACGGTTTTAAATCCATTAGACGCAGATAATACAAATGTAAAAATATATCTCTATTTTTCTGTCGATATATATTTTTCTTTCACAATATATAAAATGTCGATGTTACGATGTGTACGCGGGAATTAGGCTGATGCTATGCCTTGTTGAAATTTGAGAATCCTTTGAAGCTAATTAACTTTTGGTCAGGTCTTATCCTCAGGCTGTACAGGATTGAACAATTAATATCAATTACAGCATACATGAGCCATCGAGGATTCGAGCTTCGATTTATTAGAGTTGTATGCTGTCATGATGGTCAGAGCATGCTTGTAATGCGAATATTGATGTGTACACAAATATTAGCTAGCGCTTATCATGTCGAAATGTGGCAATCTTTTGGAATCTAGCTGACTTTAGGTCAAGTAGGATTCTCAGACAATGCAGGATGCAATAGCTAATATCAAAGGTTGCTTTCACAAACTGTAGAGGATAGAACCTCGACATATAATGTTGTATGCTCTTGATGGTATTGGTACGTTGATATTGTGACTGTTGATATACACGCAGATAATAGGCTAACGGTACGCCTTGTCGAATGTATCATCTCCTGAATGCTAGCTAACCTTAATTCAAGTTATAGTCTCGGAGTATGCAGGATGGAGCAGCCAATCTCAAAATGTTGCATTCACAAGCTGTCGAAGCTCGATCTTCGACATGTCGGAGTTGGAATGTTCTCATGCTGGTAAGGGACATGGTTGCAATGCCAATATTGAAGTGTATAGAATATCAGCTAACGCTATGTCCTGTCGAGTGTGGCAATCTTCTGAATGCTAGCTGACATTAAGTCAATACCTAATCTAAGAATATGCGGGATGGAGCAGCTAATTTCAAATACTGCATTCTGGAAATGTAGAGGATTAATCCCCGACACATCACAGTGGAATGATTCGCTCGCTGGACTAAGCATGCTAGCATTGCGAATGTAGAAGTGCAGAGATTAGCATGACGCTTTGCCAATGTCAAATGCTGCATTCAAGAGCTGT